>JAOXNZ010000002.1:7229943-7254256 GCA_028566095.1 Kryptolebias brasiliensis | reverse complement strand
AGGAGGCGGGGCCAGCTGTGGTGGACCGCTGTAGGACACTGAGGAGGTTACTGTCTCAGTGTTTATCAGGGAAAATGTAAGCAGAAGAAGAAGAAGCAAGTTTTCTTAACAAGAGTAACACGTTTTTTTTCTTGGGTCTGAGTGATGCTGTGGGGAACTGGAGCCCCACATTTCACAAGGGGAACCCCCGAGCTTTACAATGATGTCCCACAGTCTTCAAGGAGTTTCCCATCCGGACAGCGAGAGGCGGCGGTTCTTCCACTGTATTGTTTTTATCCTTGTATTAACTTTTACACTCGTCAGTTTCCCGTTACATGATTATTTTGGCAAAAATAGGAAGGAATTCCTGAATGTAATAACTGTTAATGAGCTGGTAAATGTGTGAAAACTGGTTCAGCATTCACACAGATGTTTTCCTGTTTTAGTTTTTTTTTTTGTACAATCCTTGCATCTAACTACTTCTGCAAACTTTGTGTTGTTTTAACCAATCATATATCAAAATGTTCAGCTCATTCAGGAGATGACGTTTGGTTTTTGAAATTTTTATGCTTTTCAAAATATTTAACTTTATTTACAAATATTTTCTCCATTGAAGTAAACAGAGATCTCACCTCTTCTTTGTCTTTTTCACTTCAACACTTGCTTCCATTTCCTTCAAACACTTTGTTCTCTTTGAAATCGGCTTCAAGTACTTGCTCTAGTTTATTTTCTTATGCTACTTTTAGCTGCTAGCTGCATTTTGCTATTTTTGACTGCAAGCTAGAATTTTGCTAATAATAGCTTCTAGTTAGCCTTTTTTTCTACTTTTAGCTTTTAGCCAGCCTTTTGCTACTTTAACTTTTAGTTAGTGTTTGCTATTTTTAGCTTTTAGTTAGCATTTTGCTATTTTTGACTTTTACCTGACCTTTTGCTACTTTACTTTCAGTAGTGTTTGCTACTTTTAGCTTCTAGCTAGCCTGTTGTTACCTTTACCTAGCTTTTTGATACTTTTAGCTGTTAGTTAGCATTTTGCTATTTTTGACTTTTATCAAGCCTTTTGCTACTTTTAGCTAATCTATTCTACGTTTAGCTTTTAACTAGCATTTTGCCACTTTAACTTTTAGTTAGTGTTTGCTACTTTTAGCTTTTACTCAGCCTTTAATTTCTTTTAGCTAGCGTTTTGCTACTTTTAACTTTTAGTTAGCATTTCGATGTGATTTGTGTTTTCACGTATTTTTGAACTTCATTTGAATAAATCAATATGTGTTGCATCAGTACTGTTTCTCATGTCTAAAGTTTAATTAGATTTAATTTGACCGATTTCCTTTTTTAATTGGTTTAAATTGATCTAACTGAGTGATACAAAATACAAACAAGTTAAGATTTACCTAATTAATCTAAATAAAATGATGCAAAAGTAATAAAACCTTGACAAATATTTTGAGAAGTTACACCTATAAGGTCTTAGTCAGATTTTATCACCAGGAGTGAGGGACATGAACCTAAAACTGATTTATTTGACAAAAACAAAAAGGCTAAAACTAATAAGAAGACGCTTACACAAATGATCACGAGGAGACACAAGGAGACACAAGGAGTTGACCTGATCGTGGCATGAAAACCAACAACAGACAAACAAACAGGAAACAGACAGAAAGTAATGAACCGGCAGCGAGGAAACGACCAGAGACTGAATATAAAGAACTGTGGGTGAGTGGAACATGAGCTACAGCTGGGAGATGATGGGGAACAGGTGACGTGGGCGTGGCAGGCTGACTGTAAAACTACTGAGGTGAGGGCAGGTGAATATTGGCACAGGGAACACAAGGAACATGACAATAATCTAAAACACAGGGAACACAAAGAGCAAAACTATACAAGAACATCATATAAAGAAACCCAAAACACAAGGATCCCAACGAAAACATGAAAATCAAATACAGAAAATCAAAAAACACCCAAATCCTGACATTATCTGACTTATTCTGAATTAACTGAGTGAAAAATATGTTAAAGTATTTGATAAATTGAGAAGTGTAAAAAACGGTTGAAACTGAAATTGATTTCAGTGTGATTAAGTTGTTACATTTATTTCTTAACTCAAAAATATTGGTTATCATGTACTTGAACAAAACCAGGGCAAGTTTGTGTGTTTCTGCAGGGGTCGCCACAGCGAGGACGAAAGATTTGGCATTTTTTCATGCCAGATGCCCTTCCTGACTCCACCTGGGCTTGAACCCGCGACCTCAGGATTACGAGACCAGACTGACACCAGAGGTACCGTGACCCCCGTTCTCCACAGTGTACAGAACTGCATCAAAACCTGGAGAACAATATGATGCTACTAAAAATGTTTAATAATTACTCTGAGGCGAATCATTGAAGTGGCCACAAACCATGCTTTGATGCCTACAATCTTAATGCTTTGTAATTATACTGATATAGCTTGTAAATGTCCTGCTTTTTTATAATACGATACAAATCAAGTTGCTATTCACCCCACTGTTTAAAGCTTTTGATTTAGAACTACAATTATAACTCCAGCTACTATTTACAAGCACGCAGCAATGTTAGAATGATTTCTGTAACTCTACAGGCCTTTTCTTCAAAGTGCATGTTTCTGCTTTTGTTTCCGAGGCTCACTCTCCCAAAAACAATTATACAAAAACGGTCCCGACCGCTGCGATTAATTAAAATGTCAGAGAAAATCCCAAAGAGCTGAATTTGGCTTTAAACAAAGGAGTATTGTCTAATAATGTTGGAAAAAGGAAAACCGCTTGGTTTGTTTTTAGTTGACATCTGCTGGAAGACGTCAAAATCAATATCACGATCGGAGCTGAATGAACAAGCGATGGATTTTGGCAGAGCAGGCAAACAAAACAAAACAGGAAAAAAAAAAAAAGCATTCGGTGATGAATCTGCAGGATACAGGTGGGTGAAAACATTTTTTGTGCATGAAATGTACTTTATTCCATTAAATGCTTCTGTGAAAATAAAAGGCCCACCTGCTGCCTTTCATGAGTTTTACACAAAGATCATTTATGTTGTGAAATGACCGCATTGGCTAAAGTCAATTAGCTATGGTGGCCATCTTGAATTGGGTTGACTCCAAATGTTAATGAGTTGTAAATATGTAGCTAATAGTTGCTTTCTGAGGGTTTCATTCAAATCCGTCCAGTGATTCCTGAGATATTTTACTAACAGACACACAGAGTTGCCTCTAACTACAGACGGGAATGATGAAATTTCAAAATCTTGCACAATTGATTAGCACTCAAAACGTGTTGAGAATCAGTCTCAGCTACTACCATACCAAAATTTATGTAAGTATCTGTAAAATTGAATGAGTTGGGGCCACTTTTGTGATTTTTAAGTCCAGCTGGCTGTGGCAGCCATCTTGAATCAGGTTGACTCTATAAGGTAATCATCTGCACATGTACAGCCAATGAAAACTTCCTGCAAGTTTCAATGAAATTCACCCAGTGGTTCATGAGTTATTTTGCCAACAGACGGACATATGTCTAAGCAGTGTTAGCAGCAGCAATGGAGGATGATATCCTACATTTAAAAACAGCGGAAGATTCACATCTAGAGTGCAGCTTTTAACCTGAAATACACCTGAAAGACATCTACCTGAAAAGCTTAAAAAAAGAAATCCACAAACTATTTTCTTGGGTTCGCTTGAGGTCGGTGGAAACAAGTTGTGAACACAGCATTGACATATCATCCCCGTTTGAAGTTGTTATATGACTCTCCACAAGCTGTTTTCTGACTCCACCAACTCCTGAGGGAAATATTTGGCTCTTGAGCTTTTAAAGGCTTCACCATGTTCAGCAGCAGGCTGCTAACTGTGCGCGCCTGCCGTTTGGCGCTGAGCAGGTAATAAACTGTGAGCTTCCACAGTTGTGGGTTTGGAGATTCAAGCAGAAGCAAAACAAAACTCGCTAAAACAGAGAGAACCTGCAGAGACTAAACACAGCTCTGTGGGTTCTGTTTCTATATTTTCCTCTCATGTTATTCGTATTTTACACACACTGACGTTCAGTTTTACTGAAAAATGACAATCTGTAAACAGGATTTTACTCACAGCAGCACTTTTAGCATCACCAAACAATGAAGGTCCAGTTATTTTTTATTAATCTGTACAGTTTTCTTTTGATATATGATTTCATTTTAAATAATAATAATAGAGTACCAAAAGCTGTTTGTTTCAAGTCAGGTGTGAAAAAGTTTTACGATCCTGGAAATTTAGTGAACCTATGGAGAGCCCAAAGGGTCATAATTCTCCTCTTTGAAATGCTCTCTGGCATCTAATAAATGCTGTGTAATACACCATGAGGGGTTTAATAAGCACCACCCGTGTATGAACAGCACTCTAGCACTTAGCTGAACTGTTTACAGTTCAGATTGGATTAACAAGACAGTGGCTACAATAAGACTCTTTCTTTTTTTATTTTCTAGTTAAGTTGCCAGTTGACAAATCCTACGTTTCTGTAGCTGACCTGATAAGTTAGAGCCTCCCCTTTTTAGCAAGGCTGCCCGCCTTTTCTGTTTCTGCTTCTGGGAGGATTATTGTCTGTTTAACTATGATTTAAGTATACGGTTAACCCCTACTTTATACACCTCATTTTGAAATATATTTCCCAAAAAGAGGAGGAGGAAGACGTATAAACTCTCCTGCCTCACTTTACCTGACAATAGCATGTATGAAAACATATACTCACAAATATACAAGTGGTTACACTCAAGTGTACTATTTAATAGTCACTATTCACTCATAATAATTAGTTTATCATATTATATATAGTTTATGCAGATCAACCTTATGTATTCAGTTAATATACCATATTATAAGTCTTAAACACACATTTGCGAGGATGTGCTCAAGTATTAGTTAAATTCTCCACAAGTTTTAGTCACCTTTTAACATTTATTTATCACTACCTTTAATTTATTGTCTCCTTTCATTGCCAAATAAATAAGAAAGTAAGATGTATTTATGTAGCACCTTTCACAGGATAAAAACCCCAAAATGTTTCACAATAGCCAAACAAATACACATAAAAGCACAAGAACACAAGAGATAAAAAAAATAAAAAACCCACAAAGACTGGCGGGGCGTAAAAGCAGATATAAACACAGCATAAACAAATGAAATCATGCAGCCAAGCCTCTCTAAATATAAACTTGACAAAATAAATGAGTCTTCAGCTGCTTTTAGAAGAATCAACAAACTCAAGGCTGTGATCTTCACTATTAGCTCAGAAACTGGGTCAGAATTAAACTCGGTTTCTAACCTTACGCACAATTTCACATGATGCTGCGAGAGCTCACGTCATCTGTTAGCGCTTCAAGTACTGTATGTGTTGAGGATGACTCTCAGCTACTACCACACCAGTCTTTAGCTCAGTACTGGTAAACTAATGTAAGTTGTAGCTATTTTTTTGGGTTTGCTGAGGTCAATTGGCTCTGGTGGTCATATTGAATTGAGGTGATGATTATGTTCTGAAATTTTCATTAAAATCTGTCCAGTGGTTCATGAGATATTTTGCTAACAAAACAGACAAACCAACACATACAGACGTGGGCAAAAATGGTATCACCTTTGCCGTAATGAGGCTTTATCTCCACCAGGTAAGATATTATTTACTACTACTACTTTTACCCAGTATGTCTGTTTTTTTTTTTGCTTTCTATTCAGTGCCGATTTGATTTTATTAAAATATGTTTTAACTTTATTAATTTCTTCAATGATCGCCTCTGAACACAGCCATTGGCTTTTGTCTTCTTTTCTCAACTCGATCCTGTGCGTTTTAGTTCCGTCTAATTTTAGTGTCCTCCCTACAGTGCAATACCTTTCCCTTTGTTTTAGCTTCAAGGGACAAACTGCTGCGTTGCAATAAACTCGGTGGAAAGTGCCAGCGTGTCAGGAGGACCGCAAAGGTGGAGTTTTGCTTCCACCCACCACGTTATTTCCTGTGTTGCTCCACGCGCTGAAGCGGCGGGAGCTGTGCCAGCACGTGAAAGCCGTCTTATGATGGGGGGGGAGCGTTTGAGGCTAGGAATTTGTTTTTCTCCACAGCCACCACCGTCAGTGGTCAGACCCATGTGAGAAAAGAAAGGCTCCAGTCACCTTCTGCAGACTGCAGGGGCAGAGCTGTTATCTGAGGCTGCAGATTTGGCCTGAGGGGTTGAGAGTGGACACCTAAGATGCTGAGATCTGATAGCATCTTATAATCCTTCACAAGTATCCCCATTCAGTGTCCTGTTCAACGCTTAACGTTAAGGTTTAACCGTGAATTGCGCTAAGAAATATGGTCAGCAACCTTCCAGCTTTTTATCTCTACAGTGTCAGCTTGTAAGAGGCTTTTTTTCCCTTTTCAGAGCACTACACATCCATTTAAAACCCTCTTAAAGTGTTTATTTTATTTTAAAGTTAGGTTTTAATAGAATTTTCTTTCCTGACAGCTATAATTTGCATGCAGTAAGTGGCAGATGTTTCTTCTTTCTCGGCACATCTCCTGCCATTTGTACTGTTTCACAATCTTAAATGTAATGGAGTTTGAGTCGACGAAGGTATTTTAATATGTAAAAAAAAAAAAAATCTAAAAGTACATGATCTTTTCGAAGAACAAGTTACGCTTTCCCTTCTGTTTTAACTGCGGTGCTCTATATTAAGAGCAAGTAAGAGGGGGGAGAAAAAAATAAGCTGGAGCCCTTGGTGGTTTCAGCCGATTCCCAAGGCTGGGAGCGTTGTAGGTTTGGCTGCTTCTGCTCCTCTGGAGGTGTGTGTGTTTAAAAAAGACCTGAAAACATTCAGGCTCGTTGAAAAAAAAATCCCTTTAAATGAGCAGTTTAGCTGTGTTCACTGCAGTAAGGTACGTCTCAAAGAAAACACTTTCTTCTCGTGATGGAACTTCGTAGACATGCATCCCCTCCAACAACAAAAAAATAGAATAAAAAAAAGACAGAAAAAAGCAATATGTATGAAAATGATGCTGTGAAATGGTACGCCGTGAATATTATTGCTCTGGGATGCATTACTCGTCAGGGATTTTGACAAGGCTTTCTGTGTTACGGACTGCAGCAGAAGAAACAACAGCAACACGAACAGGGACAACAATGCAGGCGGCAACGTGGCGTATACGCAAATAGAGATCAAGGACACGCATGTTCATCCTGCTGTGTAAAAAAGAAACCCAGATCACAGTGATCACAGAGCATGCAGATGATCCAGATTCTGCTGCCTCCAGTTTCTGTGCGATGCCTTAAAGGATGTTTTGTGTCTCCTCTCTGGCTGTTTTTCTTTCTATTTATTCTCGAACTGCACGTCGTTGTAGCCGTCCTGTGGCTCCTTTTTTCATCCATATTAACATTTCTGCATCTATCTGTGGTCACTCCTCTTATACGGGTTTAATTCAGGGCTTTTTTTGTTTTGCTTTTTTTGCTATTCTTTCTGCTGCTTGCACACATTTGTTATCTGTAGCCGAAGGTTGTGTCTTTGTAGTTTCGTTTTGTCTCTGTGAAGACATGTTAACTCTGTTTGGGGTTTATTTGCTTCTCATTCAGGTCATTTTGCATCTTTCTTTGCCTGTTAATTGCTGGTTGTTTTTGTGCATCTCAGTGGTTTTTTTCTAAGTCTAATTGATGTTTTTACGTCTCATTTTGCTAATTTTGTCTCTATGATCTTCCTATTTGTAGGAGCTTTGATTCGATCCGTATAGTTATTTGAAGTCTTCCTGAGTTTTTTTTTTTTTTCTTTTTTGTAGAAATGTTTTGCTCTTTTCTTAGTTGTGTGCTTTTGTTTAAGAGCAACAGTTTAGAGCAGACTTTTTGCCTGATTTCTTTTCTGTATTTGTCTCTTTTGTGACACGTCTGGCTTTTACCAAATTTGCATTTTGCAGTGTTTGAAACACTTTTTGTGAACATTTTCAACTTCTTTATTTGCTGTTTCTTTATAGATACTGAGATAATTAAAGGTACTAATGCATAAGCATCAAAGCCCTCTTATTAACTAATTGTTAATATTTTCTTTAGTTCGTATCTTGTATCTGTATTAGCTTTGAAATAAAACATGCAAATTATAAATCAAAACCTGTGGCTCATTCGGGAAAAGTGTGCTATGACTTTTTGACTTTCACACATCGTCGACAAAAGAAGAAAAAATGGGGAAACAGATGAGAAAAGCCAGCCCTCTTTAGAACTGACATCATTCAAAGTTCAGACGGGTCACAAAAACTTGGACTTTTTTTTTTTGTACTGTTTCTACACAATCACAGCGTAAATTATCAGATTTTTCTACAGAATCAACTCATAGTTGATATTTCACACTAACTTTTGATTTGCCCAAAGTTCTTTTGGATCTTTTAAATCCAACTTTTCCTACTCCCACATTTTTTTTTTAGTATGTAGACAAATTATACATCAAAACGTAGTCTTCTTTCACCCAGAGTGTCTCTCACAGCTATATGATGTACCAGCTATCCTTTCAGTCTAGAAATATCACATTTTTAGCATTTATATAAATAACACAACTCTCTAGTTAGAGCTGGAAGACAAATCTGATACAATCTGCTCTGAGTTTCTTCAGAACATGAAAGCATTAATTCAGATCTCTTCAAGTGGGTTCTTTTGCAAATGTTATGAACAATTAACATCTTACCTGTTGTAGATAGTGCTTTGAACAACCTCAGTTTGGAGAAATAAAGTTTAATGCCGTGTTTCATTTATCATGGAAGTCGGAACGTGGATCTGTGAATAACGTATATTATAAAACTTCTGGGATGTATTATTGTACATCCAGTAGGATTTGTTAATTATTGTATTCAGTAACCATTAGCAAAACAAGTCTATAACAGTGGATTCAAACATATTACCAATATGTTCACTAATAATGGTTGTAAAATATTGTAGGTGTTGCTGAATTGCTCAGATGTAAACTGACAGAAGTAAAAATAAAAAGTTTAGTACTGCAGCTATTACAGCTATTTATGCACTAAGCAGCCATCTTGGATTTTTGCAGTCATGGCAGAGTTAAGAATCTCTGAATTTTCAAGTTGGAATTCCAACTTTCAGCGCTGTTCTAGTTGATTTTTGCGACTTGGAATTCATAAATTGTTTGAACCTTTACATTGCTGGTAGTTTTGCATTACTTGGGTATTTTTATAGAATTTTGTGGGTATTTGCTAGCATAAATAGTGGCAGCAGCTAGCTCTATCCATTAGTTTGTCAATCCGATCTACAACGATATTTGTTGTGGTGGGTGTAAATGAGAGTGAGGAGGTGACTGGTAAAAATTAAGGAACTTTATTTCCATGTGTACTATCAGGTCAGATGCCATTATCAGACTGCGTTCAGTTTCACTCCTCCTTCGGTCTGATCCTCCCTATTGTGTCACAGTAGCGCTATCTAGTGGGTAGACGTATTAACAACAATATAACAGAACATACATGCATTTACTGATTCAACTTCAGAACACAACGGTATAAATTGTTCATAACCTTTTGACAGAAGGCGACTTCAGAAGATCTGAAACATGCCTTTAAGATCTGCACTGTCCCAAAAAATACATTTAGCCTCAATAAAAGTGAAAGCTCTCACAGTGCTTTTACTCATCATGGCCTAGACTGTTTAACGCTCTTTATGAAGGCACACAGGGACTATGATCAATAAATTATAATGCTGAGCAGAGCAGCGTGTTTGCTTTTGCTCCTTTAGAGACTTATGCGCTTACACACTTGCCTCTGAGACAGATGGATGTGTAAAAAGGTCCATTAAAAAAAAGACAAAAAAAAAAACCTCTGCTGCTGTCTGAGAACAAAACCCAGCTGTTGGAACAATAAGAATAGGGGAACTTAGAAAACAATAATGTTGGAGAACAAGAACCCTGCCTCATGTCCCCCTCACCTCCCTCTGTCCCATTTCCCATCTCTCCCCTTCTCCTTCCTCCCTCACAGCCAGCCAGGATGCTGACAATCGCTTCAATAAAGATGAATTGAAATTGGCTGTGGCTGGATTCGGCTTCCCGGGATGCACAATGGAAGAAGCAGTGCTGTAATTATTGCTCTGGATTCCACCGCGCTGTATTGCAAACTCCTTTTCTCCTCTGTCCTCCCCCCTTTTTCTCCCTCTCTGTTGTTTCCCACCTGATTTTCTGTTTTTTTTGGTCCCCATCTCCCCTCCTGTCTGTCCCCGCCTCCAAGTAATTCCCTCCTCCCTCTTTCACTCCCTCCATCTCCCCTTGTTCAACTCACTACAGTCCATTATTGTTGTTTGCTAAAGTAGAACTATAATTTCACAGCTGAGGAGCCAGATCAGGTCTAGAGTAGTGATTAATAATCTGACGGTGAATAATGATTTCATCCTTCGTTTTCAGCTGTGGGTAATTATTCGCTGCGTAATTGCGGAATAGATTTGCTCATGAAAAACAGACTTATTCAAATGGGGGATAGAAAACTCGAGCGCCTTGGGTGTGTCGAGGCATCCGTGAAGCTAAATTTACATGGGTGTGCTCCAAATATAGGTCCAAGAATAAGATTAGAACATTAGCGTGGGCACAGACTCAAGTTTCTGCCTCCCTATCCTGCCCATCACAACTGTGATAAATGAGGAGCAATGTAAACCTGTTTTGTTCTTTTCCCTCATTCATTTCTTTTTTTTTTTTTTTTGTCTATAATGATATCAGGTTGAGTTTTAGCGTTAGATGGAAGTTGAGGACGAAAATGTTTGATGCAAAGCAGCAGAAAGTGGAAGGGAAGATTGTGGGAAAGGTGAAATATGAGCCCTAGCTGTTAGTCGGAGCAGGATACTGGAAGGTGTGTGCTGTAACCCAGTTTCAAGACTTCATGGCCTCTGAATGCGGCCACACAGATTAATCTCCATGGACGGCTTGTGATAAAGCGTGATGCAGTTTTGATTTTTTATTTCTGTATTGTATGAATGTGTCCTTTTATTTGCGCAGCTGTGATTATTTTGGATTTCGCTACCGATGCATGAGCAGAAGCGTACAGATGACCGAACCAAAGGTCGCCCGGCCATTAATCCCTGCTTTCATCGCAGTGCTTTGAACAGAGTGTGTGAGAGTTAACACAGAGGTGGGTGTGTTTGCTCAGGTTTGGTTATTTTGGACGTCGTCATCGAGAAGGAGAAATCATGTTACTGTAGGTACGAGTTTCTCTGTGTGGTTGCCAGGCAACCAAAAGCCTTGAGTTGGTCCATGAAAGGCACGCGCACAGACATACACGCACGTGCAATGAGGACACACACCTGGGTGTTACTGTGGTAAACATCTGATGGTTAAACAACAGCGATCATCCCCCTCTCACTGCGTCCACTCTGGGGTTTGTTCTCACGGATCACATGCCAGGTTGCAAACGATGTGCAAGTGTAAACGCTTGTGTCTGTGTCTGTGTGTGGGTGTGTGTGTGTGTGAGAGTGAGAGGGTGCACATGCACAGCAGGGGGATTTTAAAAGTGGCATTGTTCAGACTGTTAAGATAGTTCAGCCAGGCAGGGGATGAAGAATCTTTTTCTGTGAGCACACGGAAAACACACTAATACAGATGTGTGCACGGTCCACGTGCGCACGCATAAACACGCAAACAATAGCAACAAGATGCTCATTCCCACTCAAGCATGGGAGGCTGGCAATAGGTAGATTTTTCTCTTTTTTGCACCATATTTTCTCATGATGACAGGTGGGGTAATGGGCCATTAGATTAACACCAAACAAAGGAGGTGGTTTCAAATGAAATGTGATGCTTTGAGATGGAAACAAGATGCTGCACTCCTACTGACTTAGGATTTTCTGCGGTATATGCCGGTGCACGCTTTGCTCAAAATAGGGTCAATGATGATAGAATGAGGCAATCTCTGCTCTTTAGGGTGCGTGTGTCAGAGGAGAAAGAAAGGCACAGACAGGGGGAAAGGAACTGAGACTCAGAGTTTGTGTGCATCCATGAGGGTGTGTGAAAGTGAGCGTGTGCTCGTTAAAACACACAAAAAAAAAGAGGCAAAAAAAAAAGAAGAAAAAAAAAAGGCTGGGAGAGAAGATCCTCTGTACCCATCAGCAAGGATTTACTGATGAAGAAGCAAAGAGTCTCTCATCTCTCCCCAAGATGTTCCCTTCTCAGTCTTCTTCGCTTCCCTTTTTTTTAATAAATTGCCATTGTTCAGTACACTAAATTTCCTCTGTCAGCGGATTTCCTGTGAAGATGGAGAAAGTTACATTTTGAACCAGTTTCAAACAGTAATTTTGCTCTCCGTTCCAACTGTTGTCTTTAAACACGGCTCTTCTTCAAGCTGGAACAGATGGTTAGACTGCGGTGGTCTCTGCAACAGGTCAGACTGTACAACAACAAAGCTAAGCTAAGTGATAATGACTCGTAACAGCGTGATGCATTGGATAAACAACACCTTGACTGGGAATTATATTTAGGAAATTACATACTGCTGTCGTGACAAGAAAGAAAGTCAGGTTTAGCCAAAAGTGAGACGTTCTCTGATTCATAAAAACAAAACATAGGCACTGTGTGGTAAAAATTAAGGCATCACAGTTTGTATTGTTAAAAATGCTTGTAAAGAAATAAAGTTTTTAGGCTGTTTATATCTCCTGGACTTGTCGCCTTTCCAAGCCGACCGATGGATGGATATCTGAAGCCTAAAGCCCCTTTCACACTGGATGATGACTCCATGCTTTCCACAACCTATACGACCCATTACAATATGGCTGGATTGTGGCAAATGTGGAAAACCACCTTCACTGTCAAGGCAATCATGATGCTTCTACTTTTAGTACTCACCAAATAGGTTCCCAATGCTTTTAAATACTTAAAAAAAAATTTTGTCACTAGTAGCCTACAATTGGAACTGTATTTATCCTAGATTTTAATTTATACAAGTTATAATGTGATTATTATAGATAATGTTCATTTCATTTCTGAATGTTTTTGTGACTAGCATAAACACCAACAGTAACTAGAGAGGAGCGCAATTTGATTTATATCAAAATAGCCTGCCATACAGGAATGACTGGATTATTAATCAAAATGGCCTGCCAAACTGTGCAATTTGTTTATATATTAAACCATTCTGCTATATATGTGATTTGATTATATATTAAAAAAGTCTTCCATACATGGGCTATTTTATTATATATTAAAAAAGCCTGCCATACTTGGGCTTTTTCATTAAATATTTAAACAACCTGCTATACACGTGTGATTTGATTGTATATTACAATGTTCTGCCATACAGGTGCAATTTGATTATGAATTAAAACAGCCTGACATACGTTGTGATTTGATTATATATTAAAATGTTCTGCCATACTATGTGTGATTTGATTATGTATTAAAACAACCTGCCATACGGGGTGCGATTTGATTACATATTAAAATGTTCTGTCATACCCTGTGCAACGTCCAGCTAGTAAACAGAGGGAAGGTGAGACTGTGTGTGTGAGGGAGGAATACACAAGACACATTATTGTTTGCTCAAACATTATTGGCACAAAAACATTTCATTGTTAGCTTGATTAGCTGTTACAAATATAACTCAATAATATCTCCCCTCTTTTTGAATAAAAAATAGGCAGCAATTTTGATCATAAAAGGGATTAAATTATACAGATATCAGCTACATTTATAACACAAACTGAATCCAAAACATTTTTACTTAATTTTACTTTATGCTATTATTTGTTTTCAAGCATTTTTCATAATGAGGAGTGCCCACTCCTGGAATTGACTGGACATGCAAATAGGTGATAGAAAACTCATTCAAGGTGCAAATGACAGATACTTTTTATTTTTTGGCAATCTAGTGCCACTCCAAACAAGATACCACCCTAATGAGCCACATCACTTAAATCAAAAACCACTACTTACTATGATAATTAGCCATGACCTCACTACGGAGGTTTTGTGGACCCACCATGATATCGAGTGATGGGGAGCTTACTGCATTCTTAACACTTGCCAGAAGATCTCTCCAAGACCCTGAAAGACCAACCATGTTCTAGTTGATTTTTTACATTATAATGGGGTCATCATCCTGTGTGAAGGAGACTTTAACAGCTTTTACAGGTTGTTGCCAATAAAAACTGAGGCTTATTTTATGTGTGCACTCTTGTTTCATTTCAAGCAAAAGTAAGTCTGTGGTGTTGTTTTGCTGCTCTTTTTCTTTCTTCACTATAGGTCCGTTTTCGTTTTTTCCTGAAAAGCTGACTGCAAAAATGGACAATTTAGTATCTGTTTTTCCTTCCCTGTGTTTTGTGAAACTCCAAAGACACTTGGGGTTTTGGGAGACTGCTGGATGTTTCAGCACACCAGCAGTTTTTATTCCACCCCAACCAGAGCTGTAACATGTGATTCCATGCGTGTCGCATACACACAAAAAAACCACATCTGAACTAGTTAAGCAGTGCGAAAACACAGCTCAGCAAGTGGAGTCACCCACACAGTCAGTAGGGAGGCACATATACAAACATTAAAGAGACATACTGCAAAAAAACATGACATGAAACTGTACATGAAATGGACCAGAAAGATAAAAAAAAAAAAGCAAAACATTGCTTAGTGCTTTCAAATGGAGCAGAAATTAAACAAATGCGCACAGATAAACTGGCAAGGTGGAGCCACCCTGCTGAGTCTGTCATACAAGCTGTGGAATCATAAGGTGATTATTTTTAGCTGATAAAAAATTGTTGCTGATCCAGTTCCTAAAAACTGAGCACTGAGTTTTTCTTTCTTGCACACACTGGGACTGCTGGTATGTTTATAAAAAGGTGGAAGTGGACACGTACTGATCCCCAAATATTAAATAAGGCAAAAGTGTTACATCATTGCCATATTAGGTTATAAGGAGTTTGTTAAAATAAAGAAATATGTGAATTTTTCTTTTTCTTTGATAGACTTGTTAAATCTTAAAGGTAAAAGTGTATCTACCTCCAAACAGTGATTGGTTCAGCAGCCCCAGCATCCTCTATCTGCGGGTCTGCTGGTTACACAGTGTAGCTCCCAGCAGCACCGTCAGCAGATCAAAACTAATGAGTGCCCAGATTAGCCGGTTATAAATTAGAATCACCTCATCAGGCTGGTGTTTTTAGAGATAGACACTAAACTCTGTAATGAATGAAAATACTGGCTGGCTGTGTGGCAGCACAGCTCTGGTTGTACTTCATACGCCTGCTGAGTGGCTGGCAGGAACGTGCTGGCTAAAAATTAACAAAAGTAGGGTCTGGAAAAAAAACCCACTGTTATGACAAGAAACAGGTCAGATGGGACAAGAAGTCAATATGTTAATCAGGGGAAAGAAATAATTCTGAGATAAGGGAAGATTAAAAGATAATGGGGGGTTCATTTTTAAAATGTGTGGCCTTTCTTTATTATCAAACTGTTTGATTTAATTACAGATTATATGTGTCACTGCCACATGACAGCAATTTATCAAATCTCCTGCACAGTATTTCTAACAATCTGCACAGGAAGGGCTACAGCTAGCTGCAAATGTTGCTATTTGCACTTGCAAATAACCACAGATCTCCATGTAAATAATGATGTTATGCTAAACTGACAGCAGTGTAAAGGTTTAGAAACTGATCACATGAACCGCTAAAACATTTCTGAGATTGGAGTTTTTTTTAAGATGGCAGCATTTACCTCAGTCTTGGCCCCACTTAACTAGCCATTATCTCATTAATCCAATTAGATACAAACTATTTTTCCCCCAAAAGTGAGGTAGAGCTATACACAGCAGATAATACATTAATATTTCATAACCGTTTCACAATCTGAACTACCCCTTTAACAGGTTTAGCTCAAGTTTCTTCTTGTCCACAGTGTCAACATTTCTCAGGCTAGAGGAAACTATTTCACTTTTTGCTGAGTGACTAAACAATTCTGAGAATATCCAGCTGGTTTCTGAGAATGATTCACAAATCTAAAGTAAAAAAATATATATATATATATTCAGGTAAATCTGTCAGTTTTTACCTGCACACTGTCTGAATATTCAAGTAATAGACCTACAGAATAACAGCTAATTTGAGTCATTTGTAAGAGGTGAAACAATGAGGGGTTTTTTTGTTTATATTTGCCAATGAAACAGTGAGAAATGAGCAGGGCTACAGCTATGTGTGTGCTTGCTGCTCAGCATCGGCAGCAGATCAGCATGACTGAGTGAAAGCAAACCAGTCCAGGCTGAGCTAAAGAACCCAGATCAGGAGAGAGGTGGAAAGCAGATCACTGTGCAAACGACCCAGCCTTGTAAAAACAAAAAGAAAAAAAAAAAAAAATTCAAAATGGTCTTCTTTGGCCAGAAGAATTTTTAAATATTTTGTTCTGGGCTCTTAGGTCATGGTAGAATAGGTGTGTTTTGTCTGTGAAATGTGGCGCTTCTATTAAACAGGACCTTGAAAGATTAAGGTGTTAGTCTGAGCGAACCTGTATCTGTGTCTGGGATGTCGGGGTACTTTATTCTCCTCATTGAGCTCAGACAAAAGCCTTTCTCCTTGGATTTTATGTCGATGTCCCCACAGATGGACCAGCTATTGTTGCTACAGTTGCAAATGACGCAGTTTTTCATTCCAATGTCGTGTCACAAGAACCGAATTGGAGCAATGTCCTAACAGAAAAGCTGCCATTTAGGGCCTAAAGGTCAGGTTTTGTCATTACCAGATCAATTGACGGAAAATGTGGGTATTATTCTTTAGAAGCTGAAGGATTCTTTTTCGAAATGGTCCGAATAAAAGCAAAAATCTCTCATGTGTTAACAAGTAGATGTAAGGAAGCAGAAGTTGAGGAAATGAGTTAGAAGCATTGTAACTCCTATAGACAAGTACATAAAGAAGAGCAGCTTTGTATTTGTGTAATTACACTGCTGCTTTCAAATTTTCTTCTTTTTTTAACTAGGTTTCTTTCTGTCTTTTTAAGCCTCTAAGGCACGTTTAAAAAAAATCCATCCCTCTACTCTTGGCCACAATAGGAAATGATGCAGCAGGCAGGTAGACAGAAAAGAGAGACACTTAGACAGCTTATCAGACAGACAGATCAGGATGTGGTTGAATTATCTATGCAGCGAATCACAGCAGTTACAACTTGTGATCACAAGGGGAATGAGAGGCAGGGAGATAGAGGGAAAATGACAGACGTAAAGAGCGAGGAAGAGGCAGGAGCAAAAACAGGTGAGGGGGTAAAAAGGGAGAAGGAGGAGGTGTAGTTGAAAGTAGAAGGAAAAGAGAGCGGTGGAGGGAATCGATGTTCCCCACGCGATCTATACAACTCTCAATTATCCTTCTGCAGTCTGACGACAGCAGCTCTTGAAGAGATGAAGAGGGGAGGAAGAGGCGGTGCGGGAAACGTCAGAGAGAAAGAGAAGGGGGTGAGGGGTTGGGAAACAGCCTCCTGTTTCAGCAGCATCTACTTGCAGTGCAGCGTGTGATGACGAACTGTTGCAATGCAAATCCACTGTCCTGTTTGCCTCGCAGCCCAGGCTCCAGAGGACGAACACGCAAGACTCAGGAGAGTGAAAACACAGGCAGGAAGAAAGAGACATGGCAAAATGGAAATGAGAGGCAAAAAAATAAAAAAATAAAGGGAAAATGGGAGAACACAAGAGAAGGAATTTGGGGGGGGGAGCAATGAAGGAAAACAAACAAAGACCACAGAGGAGAAAAAGATAATAAATGCTTTAAATAAGGGGGAAAAAACAATAAGGGAAAAATACCAAGAGATGTAAAAGGAAGATGAAAGAGCGGGTAAAAAAAATCCAATAGAAAACTCTTTCACTCACAGAAACTCACTTCCTCTAAGAAAATCAATGTAGACTGTAGTCAGAATCCCCACTGGCCTTAGAATAAAGATCCAATTTACATGAGCATTTTCACTCTTACAGTATTCACATGTTGGTTCTTCTACCTGCGAGAAAGACTCAAAATTCATCTACTGGAACTTTTCTAAACTTTTAAACTTCGAATTGCCTGAATCCAATAATGATCCAACTTTGTTTCAATTTCTGCTGACACATTCTGTAGTTTATAGATATCCGTCCATCTATCCATCAAGTCCCCCTGATCTGTGGTCTGGTCACAAAGGCAACAGGTCCAGACATTACGCTCTCCAGCGACACACTTCCAGCTCCTCCTTGGAGATCCCATAGAGTGAGTTTGCAATCTAACATGATTGCTAGAACTGACTCATCTTGAAAAACAAAATGACTTCCTGCTCTGCTTCCCTTTGATATCAAAGCACCTTACGTATTGGTCAAAATATCACAAATTCAAGACATGAGGCAAGAAGTACACACGTTATTCAAATTTGCCACTAAGTTTCAGTGCACATCTGGCACAATACCAACTACAGCACGTTTGCTCAGTTGCACACAGTTTGGATTGTAACTTACCTCAATTTATGTGAATAAAATTGGGCGTTATGTTGTTTACCTGCAATCCCTTAATCAGAATAAGCTGGACCCAAAAAATGTAAAAGGTAAAAGAGTTACACTGATTTTGACATCTGTTTGGACTTTTATTTCATTGTTGGCAGTAGGAACACAATTTCCTTCTCATTTAGGGTCATCAACTCTATTTTGTTTATTAATATAAATCCATACCTGCATTTCAGGCAATACAGCACATTCCAAAGAAGTGAGACAGTAAAGCTTTTACTACTTTGAGATGTTGCCATTCCTTCTACAATACTTATTTTGGCATTTCTGTGGATACCAAGTGATGAAGCACTCCAGATTTTGGCCCTTTTTGTTTCAGTTAGAGCACATCTTAAACAATGGAGCAGAAAAGGAGCAGCATGGTAACAGTTTCTGTGTTTCAAACATCTCCAAATTTGGGGGGGGACAAGTCAGCACTGCAGGCCATGTTCAGTTCACTACCCTCTTCTGTCTTTGTTACATTTGCAGGTTGCATTTTTGCACTGAGCTGCTGAAAAAACATCCATGTTACTGAAAAAAAAAAGACATGTTACTGAAGACTGTATATGTGGCTCTATAACCTCAATGTAGTTTTCTGCATCACAAAAGAGTAAATTAAGTTTTATCACAAGTCAAGCTGACAGACAGGGCAGAAAGTTTACATGCCCTTTGTTCACTCAACTGCAGAAGTCAAGCATCAGTGCGGCCCGAACTGTAAACTATGTCAGAGAACAAGAATTGATGTTACAACTTGTTTAGCAATGAACATTTCTCTTTAAAGAAACTCAAACATGCTCTCATGTGATGGTACACGTGTGTGTCTTTGTGTATGTGTACAAACATGCAGTCCTACAGAGTGAGTGTGTGTTTATGTGTGATAATCAAGTGCAGACAAGAGTGAGACAGTAATTAGCGATATGCCATTTCCCATCAATGTGAAGCTGTATTGTCTTTAAAGGTGCCTATGATTATGATTGATGTGCCTTTTGTAGTGTGTGAGTGTGTGCATGTGTGTGTGAGATTGAGATAAAGGGTTATTGTGTTCGGACTCAAGCTGTGCTGCCTTGAAAGGGGGCTGTACTGAGTCATTATGGTCAGTAAGGCGTCCATTGATCAATCTGTCAAGTATCTTTGCTCGGTTGTGTTTGTGTGCGTGTTTTGTCTTGAAAGTGTGTGTGCGCTCGCCTGATAAGCTAATTGCCCCTTGGCCAATGGATACACACAGACTAATGGCTCAGAAACATTAAGTCAATTAGTGCATATAACAACAGGCAACGATATAGTCATTCACTCAGATTTCCCCTCATGAAGCACTTTATTCAGCTCGCTGTGTTTGTTGTTGCTTTTTTGTGTGCTGCTGGCATGAGCATGCACTGACATGTTAACATTTATGCGTGCACTCACTGACTTGTGTTGTGTCAGTGTTCTAATGTGCGCTTGTCAACGCACACCGGCTAAATATATGTCTAAACCACATGCGAAAAGACAATAGGTGACAAAATCTCAGATTTTTACAATGAGATGTTCAGCAGTCAGATGCAGAGATACACAGGTGTTCATCAGCGCAGTAGTTCATTGTGTCTAAAAAAGGAGGATTTAAATCCTTTTCTAAAGACCTTTAAATATTTAAAAAGCATAAATGCATTTAGACACACACATTTCTAAAAGCATGCATTTCCTCACCCAGAGACACAGATATTTGCAGCAGAATGAGCTCTACCGTGACTGCTGTTAAACCTGTTTGTTAGCTTGATTTCCACTTCACCACATTCTCATTAAGCTCCGGAGTTGAAACCTAAATCTGTCAGAGTTTTCGCTGTACCTCAGCATTATCGTGTGGGGAGTCTAGAGAGGTGTTGCATTAGTCTAATTGTCTTATCTCAGCATCGATCAGAAAGGAGTTTGTGCTCTTGCGCGGCTCAAAACTTAACAAAGTCCCTTAACATCTTCCCTGCTTCGGTAGCTTCAAGGTAAAAGCATGAAACTAAACTGTTCTGGTTCAGCATCCAAGGTCGGCTCATGAAAAGCGTTCTCTGGAAATAAAAAAATAAATACAAGAGAGCTCACAGGCTGCTGTAGAGCTGTTTAGCAGTTCATAGAAGCCAACAGGAGTTCTGTTTCCAGGTGTATACCTTTGTAAACGCAGTAAGCAGAAACAGAATCCAACCTTTTCTAGGCACAGCTGCTGTTTTGTCATAATTTGAACAACTTACTGCGAGATCTACTGTTCCAAATGTTTTTTGCAGAGAAAAAGCCATTAATTGTAATAGCTGCAAAGTTTTACTGTTCAAACAATCTGAAAATGATGTCTTTGTTAGTCTGCGCAGCTAGTTGACAGCAGGGTTTCTTTGTTTCCTTTAAAGATGGCTCCTGTAGGTAGTAGTCACTAAAATGTAGTTTTTCATCAATGAACACAGGTTTTTAGAGGTTAGAAAAATGTTGAAAGAATGTGGAGAAATATATCAAAAGAGATATCTTTTTAAGCCTTAACCCAGCCGAGTTAATGGACCTTTTCACACACTGGGCTCACAATATGGCTGCAATACAATATGCCCTCTTAGAGCCTCCTCTGGTCTTTCACACATGGACCAAATCCCATGACACATATTGTGGAATCAAAGAGAGCATGTCATATGAATCAGATTTGACATGTAGTACTATGTTATAAATAAGTTTTTTCTTTTCAAAACAGTAATGGCGAATAACCTCTGATTCACTAAGGCTGTGCAGCATCTCTTTTTAGCTTCATTTTTTGCACATTTGCATCCTGTCTGCTCCTTCTCAGCATCATATTCACAAAGCATATAGTGCTTAGTACATAGTAGTGTAAACACACCCATTCAGCTCAGCAGGTGTGAGTAATTTTAAATCTTTTTGCATCAGAAGAACAGAGTTGTTCTTGTTGCATAATCTAAATACTAGGGTTGTGAATATCTGTGGCTGATACAATATGTATTTTACTGCAATTCATTAAAGATACTAAGGCAGCAAAAACTAAAATGATGTGATATGATTCAGCCATTAATCACAACACTAATAACTTTATTCACAATACAATGCAATTCAATATTCAACTCACTGAGATTCAGTATAACAACGCAAAGGAATTGTCCTATATCTGTTATTGAGACTAATTATTTACTGCCTAATAAAAAAAATATCTGCTCATAAACAGGTCGTGTTTTAAAATTGCAAAACACTATCATAAAATCTGACTCACAAGTAATAAATAATGCACACGCAAAAAAAATTAAGTGAAGGGCCAGCGGATGTGTTTAATATTCTTAGTAATTCAGGAGTGAGCAGAAAAATGTATTTCCTTTATTTGAAAGAATAAAACATAAGTTACCCTTTTTTCCTGAAATATTAGTTGACTTAAAACACATTTTCAAAGTGCAGTTAGAAGAAGAGCTGTCCACTGTAAGAAATGAAGAGGGAATCTGTTCTTCATACAAAAATGCAAATATATTTAACTTTTCTGTCATTTTTTTATTATTGATATCCGTGTTAGAAACAAACCTGCTGCTGACTTTTAATTATTAAACAAATCAGATTTGACACAAGGATGTAACAGACCGGTGCATCTAGGTTTAATCCTAAATCGGTTAATTTTCACATCCCTACTAAATACAGTCTGAGCATCTGTCATAAACACAGCAGGAACAGAAGTGACAGACAGAGAGAAAAATGTTTTCTCACAGTGAGCTCCTTATAATAACAGATGAAGAACAGAGATGCTCTTTAAAACTGCATGAACATTATGACTGTATCAGGGAGGAACCACATTCAAAATGGCATTTCTGAGTTAATAAGTGACAGTTTTTCATTCATTAATCATTACATCTTGATTTAATATTTTTTTTAATTCCCTCTGGACCAGAGTGCACAATTTCCACAAGGGATGGGAGTGTGGGGTGTTTGTTGCAATAACTATCCGGGGAGATAATAGGTTTGGGTTCTGTTCTGTAACCTCTGGATATAAAACATTTGTTCAAATTAGTTTTTTTCCTATTGTAAAACAGCAAAAACAGAATTTTACACACTTTTTTAAACAATTTAATTGTAGATGCACTGATGTCTGATCTTCATCACAGAAACAGAGGATAAATTATACTTTTCCTGACATCTCTTTTTATGTTCTTTCTTCTCAGACACAAATACAACCAGTTCTCAGAAAACGGTAAATATTTTATGCTAACTGCACGCTGCAAACACCTAGCAGTTATTTCGATGAATTTGACAGGATTTCCTCTGAACTCATGCATGATATCCCATTTAAATGTGAGCAAACTGCATCAGCACAGAGAGATATTGTTTGACCACGAGTGCAGTTAGAAGTGCAAGCATCACTCTGCACAGGTTTTTGTAAATTAGAGTGCAAAACCATATATTTGCGCCTGAAAGAGATGTGTAACCTGCAATCCTCTTGCTGGCCATTCAAATATGTTTAGTGTTTCAAAAACAAGCAAAGTCAACATACTGTACCCCCTGAGACAATGTGATTCTGCTCCTTTTAATCAGCTGAACAAGTTCAAAACAGTACAAAAATCCACAATAACATGACGTCTTGTTCATGGTAAACATCTCACAAAAAGAGAAACTGACATAACATTTTACCTAGTCTGTTGTCAACATCTGTTTCAGGAGCACTGGCTGCTGCAGAGTTTTACCTCCCACGAAACAGAGATGCTGGAACAGGCAGCGACAGCGCCTCTGTGTTGGACAATAGAGCAATGGCATTTGTGCCGTGGCTTGTTGCCCAGACTGAGTTGCACAAGTCAAAATAAAGCCACTACAACCTTTTGCAGCTTCTTTGGCCATTGTGGTCATTCACCTGATGAAATTTCTTGCTGAGCTATTTTTTGTTCTAATTTGTTAGTCACCTGTGTTTGACCAGCCTCTTCAATAGCTGTCCATCTTAAACCTTTCTATTTAGATAACAGTTTATTTTGTTTTCTGGTCTGAGGACAAGAAGATCACAAATTTCACTATCCAGTTTGCCATTTTCAGGCTATCTAACAAATATTTGCATGTACTACTTCTTCTTGAAAATGACTCACTTGCTGATTGATTACAATTTTAATTTGGGTGTTTGCACAGAACATCATCACATCATCACATTGCTGAGCTGTGATACTGGCTTTAACCTAAACACATACACTCTTTCAGCTCTGTGACTACCTCAATTGCCAGCTCATAGGTGGGTCAACTTCAACATCCCATGCTTCCTCAGTCAAGTCACACAATGAGACAGAAAAACTGTGGAAGGAGCTTGCAATGTCACACAACATTGCACATAATGCTATTTTCAAGGTTTGGTCAAAATGGCTACAGCTTCGTCATTTTTCAACACAAGATGATCTTAGTCAAAACCTCTGACATGAAAGGCAGTGGGCAATATTCATTCCTTCAAAGAATACTAGGCCTTTAGTTAGTTATATATTTTGTTAATTTTTTATTTTGTCTTAGCGCATACTGCCTATTTGGATTTATAAAGGGATTTATGTTTTTCTCTTTAAAAATGAATGATTAGTTTCAAATTGCACCTCTCTGTAAAAACATGCCTCTTGCAGCTCCTGTCCCCTGTTCTGTTTGACCTGATTTATGTGCCTATCTTCTGGCTGCCTAAGCCTCGCAGCTCTCTCTATGATCTTGTCTAAATTTACATCTCTCTCTACATGCCCCTCTAATCGTGGCTGAGGAGTTCTCATTGCTGCTGATGAAAGAGTAAGAGGTCGATCAAATGCAAAGCAGCCTCTCTAAAGCCTTCTTTGCATCATACATTGCTCTGCCTTTGTGGCCTACAGCTCAAAATACCACTGGGATGGTTTGACTGCAGTGCTACCATGCAGCAGATCGTCTTGGCCATGTCTACATGCCTAAATGCATTAAGTTGCTGCCATGTGATTGGC
>JAOXNZ010000002.1:7194960-7205549 GCA_028566095.1 Kryptolebias brasiliensis | reverse complement strand
TGCCAGATTTAATCTATTTCAAGTTTTGTTTCTTTTAAGAGCTAAAAAAAAAAAAAAAAAACTATGCTATGAGTTTTTACCCTCCTATGGTTTTGTAGGAGGGTAAAAATGAATGCTATGCAATAAGTTGATCTTATATCAACTTCTTTCTGAGAAGTTAGATATTCTGGATTGTTCCACACCAGTTGTCTTTTGGTCTGGATCATATTCTGTGTCATCTTTAACTTCTGACACTTCCTCCTTCACAGCATCTTTCATGTTAACTTCCTGGCATCTTTCCAAGTCATTATTGTTAATAATTAATGATATGATAGAGAGCCTCAATAACAGTATTCCGTCATTGTGCTGCCACAGATTTGTGAGCAAGACCTAAAAAAAACAAACAAATAAAAAAACTATACACCAGAGATGCGAGAAACTTTTTATACATGTGATTCTGAGAATGGTTCTTGTGGGGGAATGATTCTGTTAAGAAAAGGTTCCTATAGAAGAAAGAATTCGTTAGGGGAAAACTTCTGAAACTGTCAAATGTGACCAGAACACAATAGGAGGGTTAAGCCTGTATTTTTTTAATGCACATGTGTGTACGTGTGTAACAACTTACAGCCTTCATAGATGTCTGTAGGGATATGGACGGCGGTGGTGTTGTAGGAGACGAGCCGTTTGAAGTCTGGGTCAAATTCAAAATCATCTGGAATGAATCGGTTCTTCTTATCCTCTTCTTTCTTCTGTTTTTCCTCTAGTGCTGTCTTATTGAGCTGAGTGAAAAGCAAAATAAAAACCATAAGACAAAGTTATAAACATCACTTTATGACCCATTTGCGGCATTATAGGCATTTGTGAATGTACAATACAATAGAGATCCTTCTTATTTTGACAGATTCAACTGTGAGAACTCACTAAAATGTTATGTTTGGCAGATTGAATGCAAAATAGATAGGCAGCAGGAAAAAATTGCACGTATTCAGACAGAGTAATATTTAGGAGGGTCTGTCAGTAAAATTTAGAGTGACACTGATGTGAGGTGGGTGGGTGTTTCTTTCCCCAGTGGAAAAGTGGAAATAAACAAGATGCTGATTCCTGTTTATCAGAGCAGGCAGGTGACATCTGAGGCCAAGGAAGGCATTTAGTGTTTTACACAGATTTTAGGTAACAGTTCTGTCTGAAGAAAATGTAGGCAACTTTCACAGGTTTTCAATAAACCATGTTAATGTGTTTGTTACCATTGTATTAGTATTTCATAGGGCAGGATAAACATTTTTCTTTGAGGGTTTGTTGAAGAATCTGCATCACATTAGGTTAATTAAAATGTACTTACACGATCTTTGGCATTGTAGTAAAGTAGTTTGTTGGCCTGCAAAGAGATCAAAAGAAACACAAAGAGATAACATGAGACATTTTCTTTTTGAGGAGGACGAGCAAGAAAAGCAAATTGTTGCAATGCTTTTAAAGACTGACATGATTGAGTTTTTTACATAAAAACAGGATGACAGATGAGTGTGGCTTAGTATGGGCGTTTGTTTGCTTGGTTGTACATGTATAATGTGGCGCACAACTAAATGAAAGCAATTTGAACAAAAGAAATAAAATATAAATGTAATAAACTTAATAATTGGTGCTGACAACAAATTATGCACAATTCACAAATTAATAATGACAAGTGTTAAAAATGTATGTGCATTTCCCCTTTCAAATCCATCTTTAATTAAGTAAAAAAAGCAAATTAGCAAAGATAAACCTGCTTCCATATTTCAGCTGTGGACTTAATTTGAACTCTTTTTGTGCTTCAGACTGAGACTTAATGAAGAGATTGTGCTGTTTGCGCTGCTGTGGGCTTCCTGTCAGTACACACGCTAGCCGGGCGCTAACGAGCTAGCCTTGCTGTTGACGTTATGATGCCCAGGAGCCACAGAGCCGGCTCACTGACTCCCACCACCTGTCGACTAACTTTGGAGTCACACACAGCAAGTCTACTGTTATGTTAGCTTAAAGGGGTTGTATTTACATCACAAGTTATTTAGCTGAACACACCGAGTCAATTTCCAGCATCTGCTTTCAGATTTACAGCAATTTACATGCAAAAGACCTAATAACAGGAGACTTTATCACTAATTACTTTGTCAAGCTAGGTTAATCAGCTGGGAACATTTGATACCATCATATAAAAAAAATCTGAAGAGGTGATGTTTACATTGATGTCTCACTATCACACCCCTACTGTGTGCAAGAACATGGATGTGGGGGGGGGAAAAAAACAGTATTCACAAATCATATTGATCTTTTTTAAGCTCTTAGTTTTAGTTTAACTTCAAGAGTTAAAATTGTGCCAACTTAAACAAAAATCTGAAAGTGTTTAGCTTTAAGTGTTTATAGTCAGCTGAGAGAAGTGCCCAGTAGTATTATCCCAGTTAAGCAGTAAAGATGAACTTACACACGAGCATAAATGCACATGATACATTGCTGTGGAAAAGCATTTGCCCTCTTACAGATTTCCACTGTTTTTACTTTTTTGTTTCAGATCAAGAAACAAATATGTATATTATGAGACAATACTTTGTTAAATAAATTCTGCCTTTTAGTTCAATTTCACTAGCCACATTCAGGCCTGACTGCCAGACTTGCAGAATCAGAAAATCATTTATATAGAGCAGTTATCCACAAATGGAGACAACATGGAGCACTGGTAAACCCTCCCAAGAGTGGCCAGTCCACTAAAACCACTCCAAGGCCGCTTCATCCAGGAGATCCCAAAAGAAACCAGATCATCATCTAAAGTTCTGCAGGGATCACTTGCTTCAGTTAAGGTCAGTGATTCAACAGGAAAGAGACAAAGGGCAAAACTGGCATCCATCGGACAGTACCAAAGCCAAAACTACTGCTGACCAAACGGAACACAAAAGCAAAACCTCACATTTGCTAAAAAACATTGTGATGATCAAAGATATTTGGGACAATATTCTGTGGACTAATGAGATAAAAGCAGAACTTTTTGGAAGGTGTGTGTCCTGTTACCTCTGGCATAACACTAAACACCACATTTCAGAAAATAAAGATCATGCCAACAATCAAACACGGTGGTGGTAGTGTGGTAGTCTGGGGCTGCGTTGCTGCTTCAGAACCTGGACAACTTGTTATAATTGATGGATCCATGAATTCTAGTCTCTACCTGAAAATCCTGAAGGAGAATGTCTGGCCATCAGTTCAAGCTCAAATTCACTAGGGTTCTGCAAAAGGCCAATGATCTGAAGCACAGCAGCAAAATTCCTCCTCAGTCATGAAACAGATTCATTGCTAGTTATTGCAAATGCTTGATTTCAGTTGGTGTCATCAGTTGGTAGCTTTTATTACCTTAATAAAATAAATCATTAAAAAGTGTATTTTGTATTTACTTAAGTTATCTCTGATCTTAACATTTGTTTGATGATCTGAAACATGACAAAATAGCAAAAACAAAGGAAATCTGTAAAATCCACCTGCATAAATTAACTCTACTTTAACTGTAAATATAAACATCAGAATTTGATAGAACTACTAATCTTTTAACCAATTTTCTGGATGAATAAAATACATTCCTATGATACACTGAACAAACTTACAATTTCATAGATAAATCCTTTTTAGAATACTAAGTTTTTCTGTTATATAAAATTAAAATTGGTATATTTCTTACCAAACAGTGCTTACAATCTGGGGATACAGTAGGAAATCCTGGTTTTATAAAGTAAAAAGGCATAAAAATAGTCAAGCAGGCAAACTGCGTTACATAGTGAATAAGTCAATCCATCCCTGAGATGCATTTTCTCCTTTTATTTTTCAGCACAAGAAAATATGCATGACTTTGAATAACTCATTTAATGATTAAGGTATGGGAAAACGGCTCTGGGGAGACTTTAAAACTAATTGGATTAAGAGGCAAAGTTGAATTTATTTCAAGTATCAGTCATTTGTTAAATGGCTGCAGGGAAAAAAGGGACACTTTGAATTTAAAAAGAAAAAAGCTGGAGGTAAAACACAGCATCAACAGTTCACAAAGACCTATTAGAACCACTGAGTGTGAATGTGATCAAATTATGTAATAAGTTCATTTTATCAGCCATGAGCTCCGATTTAATAGATTGTTTATATTCAGATTAATGGAAAACATCAGTGTGTTCATGACAATGCCTCGTATTTTTCAGCTTGTTTTGTAAGATATAATTCCATCTTTATCACAGTTATTAAAACAGTATTGTTGCTGTAATGAGGTTTCTAATTATTCCAACCATAATGGACTGTTAACACTTCCCTCTGATTGTATGCCGTTCACGGCACCACTTGATCTGTGTGTAACACAGCTTGTGTTAATGATTGCATTGTGGCCACTCACCTCGCTGTCGACCCTCCACTCATGTTGTTTTTGAAAGTTTTCTGCTTCTGTTGCAAGCCTCTAAATGAAATGACAGAGAAGAAGAGAATTCAGTCCACTTTTAGCATTCTCATATTAGCCGTTTTGTTCAAGAGATTTATGAGATTAGTTTGAAAGATTTATGAACTGTTCACCTTTGTACAAGATGGTCCTAAAACTAAATCTAGTTGAAGCCATGGCATCTGAACTTAAGGTAGGGTTTTGGTGACGTAAGGGCCCATGTTCAAAGGGTAATATTTCATTTCCTTTATGTGGCCTGAAGGCAAAAATTAGGATCAGTGGTGACAGTGTTGAACTAAAATTAGACACCCACGTATTCCATCTTTCCACAGAGCCTAATGACTAGGTTAATGGGTTTATAATGGGGCCCAGTTTTTAATCTGTATCTAGTCCAGAAATGCACTGTACTATTAATTTCCCTGAGGAAATATGAAAATCCATCTCTTTCCAGCTGATGCAAGCAGCTCTGAGGGTTTCACGTCGCACAAAAAAAGAGGAAATCTGATGATGAGGGACAAAGGAGTAAATTAATTTATGAGTAGGAGGGGGGCTGATTCCATGAATTACTGAATTAATTTTTAAATTTGAAATGAAATGAGACAGTCACAAGAAACCAGTTGGTGACTAACAATAAAACACATTTTCCCAGGAACAAAACAAAAAACTATTAGAAGAAAAAATTTGACTCCAAACAAAAAACAAAAAAACAAACAAAAAAAAACCCAAAAAGAACTTTTCCACAAGAACGTTTCTTGAATCATCTTGAACCTTTATTTCAATACAAAAAAAAAAAAAAAATCAACTGACAATGTAGATCTTTTTTGAGATTAGTCGCTGAGTGTCTACTCAATTTCATAATTCATGCTCAGGGCTAATACCATCCATCCATCTTCTTTAACCGCTTCCCCATTCCGGGTCGCGGGGAGCCGGTGCCTATCTCCAGCAGTCACTGTGCGAGAGACGGGGGACACCCTGGACAGGTCGCAAGTCCATAGAGACAAACGAGACAAATAACCATTCACACTCTTACTCACACCTAGGGACATTTTTTTTTTTTAAGAGTTACCAATTAACCTAACATGGTCTGTGGGAGGAAACCGGAGTACCCGGAGTAACACAGGGAGAACATGCAAACTCCACCCAGAAAGGCCCCAGGCCGGGATGTGAACCTGCAACCTTCTTGCTGGGAAGTGACAGCTCTAACCACTACGCCGCTGTGCCACCGCACTTAAACTCTGAAAGACTAAATTGAATTGGGAGAGTGGTGGTGGTGTGTGAGACACCAGTAAAGGCAAGACTTAAATCGTGATGCTTCACACTTCAGAGAACACATGCATCCCTGTTCATATAAGACAGATAGGGGCAACATAACCGGACCACTTGACATGCCAGCAGTGCCATCTTAACGCTAGATCTGGCTCAGACCTGTCTGCTATGTGGGATAGGGTTGACTCCAACAAGTAATGGCAAAGTTTTAACTACAAATCTGGCACAAGCCCTTTGAGTTGGGAGTGACTCTCAGCTACCGCCACACCAAATTTTAGCTCGATATCTGTAAAATTGACTGATTTATTGTCATTTTTTTGTGCTAGGGTCCATCAAAATCTGTTTGATATTTTGCTGGCAGACAGACAAGTGAACACATGCACACACACACACTCTTAGGCTCACTGCAACCACCGAGTCACCTTTTAGTCACAGAACACTTTGCATATTGTGAAACAAAAGTTGTTAAAAAACAAAAATTAATTTAAAAGGTGGTGCTGGACCCCAGTCAACATGCTCCTGGCACAGCTTTTGGAAACATGTAGGATGCATTTGTACCATTTTCAGATAGAAACAGGTTTAAGTAATGTGCAAATCTTTTGGGTGTACAACAAATGCGGAGCAGGAAACGATTGCAATGTTGACCCTGTGGGGACATCTGCTGGTAGAAAACATAACTCCCAGTGAGGTGACCAATGTTTAAAGATTTTTTTCAGAGTAAAGCTTAAATGGTAAAATGAAACTCCTGACCTTCATGTGATGGAATGAAATGAACTGAACTATTCATGTGTGCAAAATTAAGAACATCCCAGAGAAAAATCAGCCAAAAGTCTATCAAGTTTTGTGCCTTTTAGATATACAACAAAGATCCCAACTGGATTTAACATTTAAACAGGTTTTATCTCTGGCAGCAGGTTATTTAACCTAAAACAGGAATCAGGGAGAAGTTAGATTATTGTTCTGCCTCAAACTATAAGTAAAGTGATGATTTTGAGTGTGTGTTCAGTTTGATTTTTGGTTTATGAGCTTTATTACTATTATGAATTTAGACGCTATTACCTGTCCTTGCCTCTAGATGTCCTTAGAGCCTTTATGTTTCTTTTAGAACATCTTGTCTTCTCCTGTCTCTTATTGCTCACTTGCAGCCACTTTATAGTAATCCAAACTGTGTGGGTGTGTCTGTCTGTAAGTGTGGGAGGGAGCGGCCATAACATGACATGACTTTGCTCATGTTACTCTGGCTTACTTATTTGCTTATTTCTTTTGGCTGATTTTTTTTTATGCCCTTATTACATTTGATTATCAGGATAAGAGGCCTGCAGCAGTGTTATAAGACTCAGTTCTCTTTCATTCTGTTTTGCATCTGTTTGATCGAGGCTACATGAACCTTCTGACATTTTTTATTTTACCTCAGTAAAGAAAACAAGAAGTGTTTGTATGGTGACAATGGCACAAAAGGGAGGATTTTAGTGTGACTGCAGGAAAACCTTAAAACCATCTACCAACCCAACAAAAAAGAGGCCTTAGGTGAGTTTCTATAGGTTACTTATTGTTTTTATTCATGTTAAATTAGTACAAATTTGCAGATAAGTGTCCAGTATTTATCTTTTGAACTCCTTTTTTCATGTCTACTGTAAAAACCTGCATCACTAGCGCCCCTGTACCGGGGGCAGCAGCACTGCCAACAAGATCAATCCAATAGGCCTAGGGACTAAGGAGTTAAATGAGTATTTCTAAATTTGTCTGCTTCAAAATACAATTTAATCTTAATTGTGTGGTATAAAACCACTGGATATAAAGATAGCATAACTGAAGAAACAGAAAAATAGTTTACTTTGTATCTGGCCTATTTCCTGAAACACATCTACAGACACGACCACATCCTTTCTGCCAGAGACATGGTGTAGGAGAACATCTCTCAAAACAGAACACACTGTTCGTACAAAAACATTTATAACGTAGTTCTCAGCTTAGGACGCACGTTTTTGTTTGAATTGACACTTATTCCACAAATGAGAATTAGTTCAGAATTCATACCATTGTTTTCCTGAGGTGGTTTTTCATGTTATTTGCAATCTAGCTACTCCTGCATACTTCGTGCCATTTTAGCCATTCACATATCAGAACTTTTAGCTTTATCAGGAGATGGGTGCAACGACTTCAGGTTTCTGTAACATTTGCATTTTGCAAAGTACTTAACTTTTATTTACAAGTATCTCTTCCTTCAAAAACATTGTTCTCTTTCAAATCTGCTTTAGCCTACTAGCTCTATTTTTTGTCTTCGTCAGCTAAGTCCAGTTTTTATGTACTGTTCTGTTTTATGTTCTGTTAGCTTTTAGCCAGCCTTTTGCTACTTTTAGCTTCTAGCTGCGCTTTTGCTGTGTTTAGATAGCCTTTTGCTACGTTTGGCTTTTAGCTAGTGTTTTGCTTTTTTAAGCTTTATCGCAGTTGTCTCACCTGCTGTACAGGTACTGTTCTATGTGTTGGGGTTAGCACCAGCCACCATGTGGTCATTCTCTGTGAGCAACCTGGCATCAAAGACACCATACTATCAAGTGACCTAATGTTTTGCTTTGAGGAATGAAATGTCAACCCAGCAAGCCACCTGAAACACAGCAATGGAACAAATGGGTCAGTCACAGTTTATTTGGCCATAAGTTTTTGTTCTGACAGGATATCCTTCACGTGAAGCCTCACACAACATTGGTAGCAGAGAATGACCAGCACCTCAGGGATTTTACAGCTGCAGCAGGTACGCGGAGAGCTGTGGTTGTTGCTGCATTAATCCTTTGAGTGAAGAGAGCAGAACTAAGGCAGTAGGCCACAGCTTTAGGAGAGATCACGCATCTTTGAAGAGAACTATGATTTTGTAATCGGCTTGTTGCCATCAGTGATGAACAAAGGTGCTGTTAGATTGGCAATGGACAGAAGCAAAACCACAGAAAGCAGTGTTAGTTTTTGCTGTAATAATTTGGGTGTAATGATAAGATCTAGCCAACATTGAGGGCTTCAGTAATGTGGGGAAAGTGTGCTCTTGGACAGACAAATCTACGGTGGCTGAAAGGTGCAGACGCACAGAAAAAAGCTAAACACGCCACAAACAATATTGTGAGATTCCTGGCAGAAATGCCTCAGGTTACATGTGGCTACAGCTATCTGCTACCGCTCTACCCGTACAAATAATGAGGAGGGTTCACATCTTTTTTTAGATGCATCACAGACATGGATGATTCTGTTTGGAGTGATGCACACTCCAAAACACACAAACACATAAAACAAATTCAAAGAAAAAAATGCAGCAAAAAAAAAAAAAGCTGACAAAATAAGAGTTTTTTTTCTCATTAGCGTTGATGTCTTGAGACCAGGTGATGAAAAATTAATGTTGAATTGTTTCATTAGACTGGAGTGATAAGACACACTTAATTGCATCTGATTTTAAAGCATTTTATATTTTTTTATAAACAGTTTATGAAACAATAATGTTTTTTTTTTTTTTTCTCAAGAGCTTCCATGTCTTGAGACCAGGCAATAAAAAAATAATGTTTCATTAGACTGGAGTAACAAGACACATCCACCTAATGAAACAATTCAACAGGAATTTTTCACCACCTAATTTTCATAAAAAGATTAATACAAAATGCTTTAAAATCAGATACAGTTAGGTGTGTATTATTTATCCACTCTAGTGAAACAATTGAACATTAACTCTTGGTCTGAAGTTCACATGATATAAAGGGTAGTTAATTTTTATTTTTCAGGTGTCATTGGTTTGGTAATTTGTTAAAGGTCTCTTAGCAAACCACCATGTTTAGGAGGAGGGAGCACACAGAGGTGGGTTGACAGACATTTCACTAACCAGCACCGGGTCAAAGGGCAGGAAGACTGCTGAGTCCGCCTCGGTTCCCTTAGTGGTTTCGAGCACTTCTGTTTTGTGGAGTAAGTTTTCACCTTGTTTTCTTACTTGCTGGTGTTTTGGGGGTTTATTAGTGTTTTGGGGTTTTGCATTCTATTATTCTATTTTGTGTGACTGCAGCCTTTTTTACTTTGCATTTGGTTTCTTTTTGTGTTTGTGTGTTTTGGAGTGTGCATCATTCATGTGTTTGTGGCACGTTCAGCTCGTTGCAGCGCGTTTCACCATTTGCTGTAAGTTTAGACGTTTGCTGTGGTTTTGCAGCTGTCATCCACCATATGAATCAGAGAGACTGTGCTGTAGACTAGAAAGAGAGATCTGGTTCACCACATCATCATCAGAAAAAGACATTAGCAAAGCGGTATTTACAAGAGCTTCCACACATGGTGGAAAATGACCTTGTTTTAGTTTCTGCCCCGTTTTATGCACCGTTGTGATGATGAGAGACAGTCTTGCAACACACTTTTTGAGGCCATTGAGGAGCAGATGAATAGAAAAATTTCCAGGAGGCTCTGAGAAGAGAGATGGTGGCGTTGAATTTTAAACTGAATCCCTGCCAGCATGTAGCTGATACTTTTTTATCTGAAATACAATTAGTGAAGAAACTACGGGAAAAATCAAGGTCAAAGGAGAAGGCTGTCACAGAAAGAACAATAAAAATGGCAAACTAAGCACACGCTTTAAACATGCTTTTAATATGGGGTGCGGTTTGTAAAGTTACGCAGTCAAACATTAACAGCAATATTTTGGTTTATTTAGCCTTTCATAAGAAAAAAAAGTCAAAGTCATATTTTCACCATGTTATTCATACATTTATAAATGTCATAGTTCCAAACTAAATATTTTGTAATTTGCATTATAGCTAAACATTTAATTTCCAAACTAAATATTTAACTTGCAAGTTAAATATTTAGTTTGGAACTATGACATGGTCTTGCCTTTACTGGTGTCTCACACACCACCACCACTCTCCCAATTCAATTTAGTCTTTCAGAGTTTAAGTGCGGT
>JAOXNZ010000002.1:7181673-7194860 GCA_028566095.1 Kryptolebias brasiliensis | reverse complement strand
CGACCTGTCCAGGGTGTCCCCCGCCTCTCGCACAGTGACTGCTGGAGATAGGCACCGGCTGCCCACGACCCGGAATGAAAAAAGCGGGTAAAGAAAATGAATGGATGGATGGAACTATGACATTTATAAATGTATGAATAACATGGTGAAAATATGACTTGGAAAAAAAAAACTATTTTTTTTTTCTTATGAAAGGCTAAATAAACCAAAATATTGCTGTTAATTTTTGACTGTGTAACTTTACAAACCACACCCCATATTTTCTCAGGTAGTTAGTAGGCAACCACTATACCCTCTGACTGGCCTTGCTTAGAACAGGCTGTCTTTCTGGAGCTACAACAGAAAATAACAGACTACCAAGCCACATGTACCCGACTGACCTGAATATTTATTAATATTTTTGTCTACCATTTCAGCAAAAAGTAGTCAATGTTTTAAAATGATCTCTGCTTGAAATAAAAATATCAAATTTAAATTACGTGTTTTTTTTTTGTGTGTGTTTTTTAATTTTAACTCCTTTAGGGCCTTTAGTTTTACTTCACAATTCAGGTTTTAAAACTGACAATTTATTTATTTTATGGCAATCTTATAGAAAATTACATTACCTCCATTTAGGACACCCAAATGGATTTTTTGACAAATCAAAAAAAACCCAGTCTGGAGTTTTGGGAAGACCCTCCATCCCAGGTTGATAAGGTTTTCTTCTGGTCACACGTCAGTCGCAGTTGGGCATTCAGAAGGAATGCTTAAAGCTAGTAACATTACTGGGAATTTATGGGAGCATTTGAAATTAATCTTTTTCAAAATATTTTTAGGATTTGTCAGGAACAGTCATGTTTATTGACAACTCCAAAAAATAAATAAATAAAAAACTAAAAACACAAATAAAAATAAATGTGTGGTTGATTATTCCCCAAAAGACTTTCCAACGTAGCTTCAGCTCATTGAGATTTGAAGACATTGGTTTCTGCTCAACTATCTTAAAGTCCCACCACAGCATTTCAATCAAGTTGAGGTCTGGACCATTACAACATCTTAATTCTTCTTGTTTTTTTTGTTTTTTTTCAGTCATTCTGTTATAGATCTCTTGCTGTCAGGTTCTGGTTTTTTGTAGTGTCTCTGTTTTTGTTCCATGCCTCTGTCTGTCATTATTCACTTCTCCTCAGCCTTTCCCTTGCCTGCCTGCCACGCCCATCTACACCTGCCAATAGTTCTGTAATCACTTCACCTGTGCCCACTTCCACTGATTTCCCCCTGTCTTTAAAACCCGGTCATTTCCTCCACTTACTCACTGGTTCATTCTTGTTTCATGCTCTTTCGCTCTTGGTTCATGCTCTTGCATTCTTGTTTTATGTTCTTGGATTCTTGTTTCATGTTCTTGGATTCTCGCTTCGTGTCACTTCATGTCCTGTCTGGTTCCCCTCGTGTCATGCCTTGTGTAAGTTTTTTTGTCTCATGTAAGATTTGTTAATGTAGTCTGTTTTAGTTGCTGCCACATCAGCCCTCTGTTTTGTTTTATTGATTTAAATAAATTAGTTATTCTTTATTTCACTATGAGTCTGCGCATTGGGTTCGCCTCCGTCTCTACCGTTCCTGACACTTGCTGTGTTTGGGATCAATTTTCTGTTTCATGAAGAATTTGGGCCAAGCCTCAGGTGTCAGACAGATGTCCTCACATTCGACTCTGGAATCCTTTGGTCTACAGAGGAGTTCATGTCTCTGGCTGCAAAACAAGCCCAAATCATCAGCCATCCAACACTGTGCTTGACAGTATGAGGTGTTTGTGCTGATAAGCTGTCTCTGGTTTTCTCCAAATATGCTGCTATGCATTATGGGTAAACATCATTACTTTAAATTCATCTGTTCACAGGACATTGATCCAGAAGCCTTGTGGTAATTTCAGATGGAACTTTACAAACCTAAGCTGTTATTTTTAGAGAGAACATGTTTTCTCCTGGCAACCCTTTCAAACAAGCCATATTTCTGATTGTCCTGTCATGAACTTTAACTTTTAACCTGCTAACTGAGGCCTATAGCGTCTGAGATGAAGCTCTTGGGTTTTTTGCAATTTCTCTGAGGGTTGCACTGTCTGACCTTGGGGTGAATTTACTGGGACATCCACTCCTGGGAAGATTGGCAGCTGACTTAAATGTTTTTCACTAATCTTCCTCCCTGTTTAATTTTGGACTCCATATAGTTTGGAAACAGCCTTAAACCCTTTCCAGATTCATGGGCAGCAACAGCAACTTCTCTAAGGTCTTTTTTATGTCTTTCCACCTTGAGTTCTGCGAGAATCGAGACTTGCTACTGCAAGTGACATGAACTCGAGCTCTTGGCTGGAGCTGAAACTGCAGTTCCCAGAGTCCTCAGGGACGTGAGGTTAGATGGAAGGTGTCTAGCTTGTGTGAACTTTGGACCAGGGCATTAGAGGTAGATAAGCTTGTATTTCAGCAAAATGACTTTAATGTTCATGTCAATGAGAGTAGATTTCATACAGGACAGTCTCTTCATAGCAATGTCAGGTTTCAAAATTGAGTTTGTTTTTTGGAGGGTGCATGTCTTGGACATACTTGCCAAGTCTTTGCTGGAGCTTTTGTTTTGAAAGGAGCACTGATACAGCATTGTAGTGGAAATCATGGATATTTCTGTGAGCTTGCAGAATATTGAAGAGCTCTTTTTGGTTAAGGCCAAGTGGAATTAAAACTTTGCCAGCAAATAGTTTTTCTTTAGGATGCGGCGCATCGGCCATCCAGTGGGTATTTGCATATAGGATGGCCTTCAATCTTGAACAAATATCACTAGGCTAAATATGGGTTTCAGGAACAAAGCCTGAATTATTGGACGGTTCTAAAAAAATTTATTTTTGTGTTTAAATCAAGAAAACACCTTTCTGCCACATGTTATGTGGAAGTGTAAATTGTTTCTACCATACTTTATTCAAGGGAAATGGAGGGAAAAAAAGATATTAGACATAAAAGAATAACTCACGAGTTGCCACAACTCAGGATAATTTACTACAGATGTAAATCATTTCCCAGCAGCACATTGCTGAGGTAAAGTTCTTATGAGAAGAAGAATTTTTAGTAGTTTTTAATAGTCTAAAATTATTCAAATTATTCTGATGGTGGTTTAATACAGTAGATGTTCACAATGTGTTTTTGGCTAAGCCACATTTCATAGAACTAAACTACCAAATAAAGACAGGATAAATATTAGATTTGCTCAGTTTTTCTCTCTCTGTGGATTTTGTGGAATTTGAACTAATTCAAACTTGGAATATTTTTTTTGTTGTTTTGCTGAAGTTATAAAAGACTCATTTATAATCATTATGAACAAGTAAAATGGGGTTGAAAGGTAAATAGATCTCCAAATTTAGCTTTAAATGAAAATCACAAAAATACATTGTTGTTTTCTGCTTGAGCACATTCAAATGAATGTATTTGTGTTTTGTTTACTTTTTTCATCTGAGGGATTTGAACTCAGCACGGCTCAAAAAGGTGACATTATATATGATGGATTTTGGGAGTGGACAGCTCCTGGAATCTTAGATTTTTAGGACAAACCTTTGTTAATTAATGAAGAACAGAGTCATGCAATATTTACCCTTAAGGGATGGTTTTTATCTGCTGTCTGTGGTCATATGTAGGTACCTTCATGTTTCTGAGATCCTCTAATTGATTAAAACATAGGCTATGTCTTTTTGCCTTGCTTTAAACTGAGGTAATACATGCACTTTACAGGAGTATGCTTCAGCTGCAGAGGTGATCTGGTAGAGAAACTGTCTTCATTGTGTACACAGCATAAAGGACCCCGCAAACATCATCGCCCTGGTGGAGAAAAATCAGCAACATCTGTATTTCCTTTGAACATGGAAAAATAATACTTTATTTATAACATCAGCTGCCTGTCTTTCTGCTGTTGTGTTGAAGGCATCCTCACTCATGGCTTGCTTGTATGGTATGTTGCTGACAGGAAGGCCCTGCGGCGAGTAAAAACAAAACAGAACTCAGTTACAAACACTACAAGATAATTACACAACATGATGCTTCTGCCACAGGAGATTTATCACACCCTGCTCACCATGTTTCCACTCTGTTGCCCTATAGGAGGAGCAATAGGTTCTTTAAAGCGGTCCTCCTGAGGAAAGACTTGTTTCCCCCTCCCGAGTGCCATTAAACTCTACTGATTCTTCTTTGTGCAATAACGAATAAGTTGCAATATGTTCCTATTTTTTTCCCCGTTTGTACATGTCCTGTCATGTGAAACGTGCCCTTGGTTCACTGGTTTTGCAAGTACCTCTGATTCATAGTTACCTTACTTTCATTATTTTGTTGTTTTAATTGTAGTCTGTATTTTGTATAGCCTCTTATGTCTGTTGTGGATTTGTGATCCCCAAGAGGCATTTAATGTTGTTGTACACGGTGCAATGACAAAGGAATTGAATTGAACAAATTCAGTTTTAATCTGTGTGAAATCAACTTTAAACTAGTTTTCATGTAGGGTGAAATTGGAGAACACTGCTTGACACAAAGAGGTGGCCATGGCTTAAGTTATTCCCCCATTATGGTATTACTGACACACCATTTGCCTCCATAGTGTTCATGTAGGAAAGTGTCCTTAAGGCACTGTGGAGTACAGTTAAACATGTCAATCACACAGTGGGGCAAAGAAAGAAAGAAAAACACACAAATGTCATTTCACAGATGTTCAACAGGATTTAGATCAGGGCTCAGAGGCCACTTCAGAATGGTCCAATGTTTGGTTCTGAGTCATTCTTGGTGTTTTTAGCTGTGTGTTTTGGCTCATTATCCTGTTGGAGGACCCATGACCTGAGACTGATACCAACCTTTCTGACTCTGAGCAGCACATTTTACTCCAGAATGTCTTGATAGTCTTGAGATTTCATTGGCCCCTGAACAGATTCAGGACCCCCTGTGTCAGATACAGAACAGAACCGAGCCTCCTCCATGTTCCACTGTATGTTTCCTGTAGGTTCAGGGTTCTTTTCTCTGGACGTTTCAGTTTTAGGTCTGTGAACACAGAGCTGATGGGACTTGTTGCCACAAAGCTCCAGTTTTGTCTCATCTGTCCAAAGGACATTCTTCCAGAAGGTTTGTGGCTTCTCAAGATGCATTCTCGCAAATTCTAATCTTACTTTATGATTTGCTGTCCCCTCGGTCGTTTTCCATTAAGTCCACTCCGACTCAAACAGTGACCAATCTGACCAATCCTAGAGTACCATCCTTTTGTCAAGGCCAGTTTAATAATAATAATAATAATAATAATAAATTACTGTTATTATTATTGTTATTAATAATTATAGTGATCTCTAATTCAAAAGCAACAACTGAATTTCATTCATTGGTTTCCTTCCTTCTCTTCCACTAAAAGATTATAGATTCATTGATGCAGTCAGAGGCACAGAAGGACTCCTCTGGTGACTTTATTTTGTAAAACATCACCAGATTAGAGGTTTTTGACAGCACAATCACTCTGATGTTTTTTTTTTAAGTGTATTGTAAATTTTTTGTTATATCGTTATTTTTGTACACATTGTACAAGAAAGCTGAACAGTTCTGTTAAAATACATATACAATTATCAGTGTTATTGCATGTAAAGGCTCACAATGTATATAACTTTCACGTTTCATTGAGAGCTGCTGTCTTTTACAGACTTCACAGTGCTCTAACAAAGCATTTATCTGTTCAGAAACTGTCAAGGACGAAAACTGAAATTACATTTAACTATTCTTGAAAGCTCTTGCGTAAACGAAGACAGAATCAAGATTTTAGTGGAGGAATCCAACAAAAACTGTGTATAAGGGAGGATAAAATAAATAGCATATGTGTCTGCATTTACCACTGTCATCACTTGGTAAAGTCACGTTGATCTAACAGGAAAAACTGTTTTTGCGCAATTCAAAAATGTTCTTCAACTTTAATCCAGACTTGTTAGTTTGTGCTTACCGGAATTTCTTTTCTGTGAAGGCATTGTCACGCCACAGTAAAGTCAGTGACCGTTGTTGCGATCATTGATTTGAAGTTATGCAAATCTGATCTGTAGGGACTGTAGCGTTGCAATGTTCGTGAGAAAAAAGAATGAATTACAAGTTGTACAAGAGGTTTATTAGCCTCTGCATGCTGTCTGAGTCACCTGTTTTCACTGGCATCTCACAAGAAAACTTGAAGACTTAATCTGTTTTGATTATGAGGTGTTGAAAACATCTGAGGTACAAAACATTATTTAGATTTCTTGGGGCACGTGTGTCAAGCAAAAGTACACTTGAAGTGACTTTTCAGGTTTTTTTGTGGTGTGCAGGATTATCTTTTAACTCAAGATCTTTGTTAAAAATCTTCAAAAACAAGACCACAAAATAAATACACAAACAAATAAATAAAAAATGAAGTCCTAGCATACCTGGAAGGAATGCATATTGCAAGATTGAGAGATTATTTATCTAACACGATAAACGAACTTGTTAGGGTCGATCATGGTGAACCCAGAATGCAGACTCGTGGTTTAGAAAATAAAAATTTATTTATTAACAAAACAAAAAGCTCACGTGGCAGCAAAAACAAAGTGGAAAAAAAACTCAGAGGCAGTGGGGGAAATGAGGAACAAAAACACAAGGAGCATGAAAACACTAAAACATGGACACCTAAAAGCAGAAGGAATGAACCAGCGAGTAGTAGGAGCTAAGGAACCGATTATAAAGGCGGAGGCTGATGAGGAAGTGGACACAGGTGACTGATCAGTAACTCGGGACAGGTGAAGGTGGGCATGGCAGGCCAACTGGGGAAAACTGAGCTGAGGGCAGGTGAATAGTGACAGGGGACACAGAAAGCAGAACTACACACGAACCTTAATATTAAATTAAACACAGGGTAAACAAGAAATAAAACAGTATTACAGAATCATAAAACAACAATGAAGCTAAAACAAAATAAACTCAAAAATACTCAAATCTCTGACATAACACCTACACACAACACATAGACAGTAGACACAGGCAAACACATTATTGTCTGCCTTTCAGTATAGGGCAATAATAGAGCATTTTTTGAGTCCTGCCGTCTGGCTGGTGTATCTAACTCATTACAGTGGTAGATTTCATGCATTATAGGGTCTAATTTAACTTTAATACAGTCATTCAGACCAGCTGATCAAATACTTCATTATATACTATATATTGTATTGCAAACACCAAAACAAAACAGATATTTTAGTTTTAGGTCACACTACTTAGTTTTGTTGTGTAACAGACAATGATTTGGGGCAATAGACCTGTCTGTAACCCTGAAATATTAAATTTACTGGAGGTGTTACAGTGACAGTATGGTCCAGATTTAGTGAGATAGAGGTATTGGTCTTATGTAAAATCTTTCTGATTCTTTTCTCCTTTTTTGTATCAGGTTGATTTTCCTCTGAGCCCAAATGGGAAAGCCAAACTACATCAAACAAATACTCATCATCATCATCACCACATTCATCTTCATACTCATCTTTAATGTGAGCTCACCCAGAATAGACAGGTCAATCCCAACACCTCATAGACCTCCACCTGTCTGCCCATCAACAGTCTCTGACCAGACCATCACTCCTCTCAAAAACACCAAACATTTCCTGGTTTCAGCCTTCATGGACCAGAGACGGAATGGTTTCGACATACGGATCATTGGCATGTTTCGGAGAGACTCCATCCAGCCTCTCCACTGCCTTTTCTGCTGTGCCGGACGTTTAGGTGAAACTACTCCCACAACAGTTTTAGTACACTCGGACCACTTTGGTTTTCCTTTTGCTGCTACAGACGTCATGTGTCGGATTCCCCAAAACTGCGATCCTACACATGTCACTCTGCTGACTCAGCCCAACGAATCTAACCCCACTTGGCTTCCTATAAGAAACAAGAAAACAAGTGGAAACGAAGAAAAACGGGTGAACTTCACCGTCTGCATTTCCAATCTGTTTGGAGAGTACAATAATGTGCTTCAGTATGCACAGGCACTGGAGATGTACAGGTCAGTAAATATACACATTTAACTCAAGTGTCAACATTGTACAAGTCTGCTTTTTAACGAACATTGTCTAAAGAAGCCAATGTACTTTTTGGGTAACACCTTCAAAATCATAAGCTCTGCAAGGACCACCACTGTGATGAACATAAAACAATAAAAAAAAACCTTTTTTAAAACCATTGTATTTAAGATCTTTGCCTAGACGGGCACAGTGTAAATAAGAACAGCAGTGTTAACAGCAGTATGTTGACAAGTCTTTGAAAATGTTCAGGGTGATTTGTTAAAAGAAACCTATAAAAAAAAAAAAACACTTGTTGATGCAGAAACCATGCAGGAGTCTTTAACTGTCAGCTGAACCCACAAGTTAGATGGATAAAAAAAATTGTTTTTTTTTGTGTATCACATGTTAAACATGGTGCAACTTTATTTTTATATTCATATTTGTTCGTTAATAATGAAATAAATAAATGTTATGTTTAAGGATGATGAAGACTGTATTAGGAAAAACTTTGGAGAGCATTTTCAGAATAAAGACACCATTTTAAAAAGTGTGCATAATTTCTTAGAAGTCTGAATTTATAGTGCTGTACTCTTTAATTTGTATAGTAATAGCAATGATGATAGAAATAATAATAATATTGATAGGTCAGCTCTGGTTTACTGATTGTAAAAGTACTAGAGACCAGTCTTATTTGAATCATTACTTTCTTATTTCCAGGTTGTCAGTGCAGGCTAATTTATTTGGACTTTTCAGAATTGATCAATTTGAAGACTTTCTGTTATAAACGATTAAATATGAATTTCCCCAAGGCTTTAGGTTAGTCCATGGTGCAATTAGTCATTTATACAGTTGCACCCTCCCTAAATCAAGCTACTGAACCTTTGCAAGAAGCCCTGTTGAAATAGGTGGTGCTAAATTGAAGGATGACAAATTTAGGACTTTCTCTCATTCCTGCCCTAAAGAAGTTTACCCTTCAGCTGTAACATTGGAAAGTAAATATAAAGAAAGTTACTTTCTATGAAATTAGGTACATAAGGTTATGGCTTGATGGGAAAAAAAACTATCGTTCATGTCTATGTTTAGACCTAAATTGAGTTTCTTTGTTTAAGGTTGCTTGGCGTGAACAGAGTAGTGATCTACAACACCAGCTGTGGTCCAGATCTTGACCGTCTTCTGCAGAGTTACATCCAAGAAGGATTTGTGGAAATAGTTCCTTGGCCCATCGACAAACACCTGAATCCATCCCGTGGCTGGCTTTTTTCAAAACATGGAGGAGATATACACTACTTTGGCCAGCTCACCACGCTTAACGAGTGCATTTACAGATCCATGGAGCGTTCGCGATACGTTCTGCTGAATGACATGGATGAGATCATCATGCCATATCAACACAGCAACCTGGTGTCTCTGATGGACACGCTGCAACAGCAACATCCAAATGTAGGTTGACCCTGGTGGGCAAATGAGGGAAACAAGCACTACCATGTTTTTTTGTTGTTTTTGTTTTTTAAACATCTTCACACTCTATAGGTTGGCATGTTCCTCATTGAGAACCACAGCTTTCCCAGGATGCACTTTGAGCCAAGTGGAAGGTTTCACCTTCCCCAGTGGAGCGGCGTGCCAGGAGTTAATATTCTGGAGCACATTTACAGGGAAGACCCTGACAGGAACATATATCATCCACACAAGATGATAGTTCAACCAAGGTAGGCTGAGAAACATATTCAGTGGTTTATTTAAATTTAATTTAGGTTAGAGCTTTTTTTTTTATTGCTGTTATCACTATATTGAGTGATCATTTTTGTTATTAAACAATATGGCTCTTTGGAAAACATTCTCACAATATCTGTGGTTTCCTTTTTAATCTAGAAAAAAAATGCATTATACAAAATTGTTTAAAATAAATATTTTTCAATATACATTACATATTTTAAACTACCATAACACATTAGGATTACATAAAAAAAAATGAAATGATAAATTGCCCTAAACTCCGTTTTGTGTGCCTGCATCATAGGATGGTGGAGCAGACTTCAGTACATGAAGTCCTCAAGAGTTTTGGACAACATTACAAAGTTCCATTAGAGGTTTGCCGGATCATTCACATCGGTGTCGGTGGATCACCAAAACTGGAGCTCCTTCATGAGGACAAACGACTGTGGGACTTTCATGAAAAACTGATTCCTAATGTGGACAAGGCGCTGAAGAAAGTGGGGCTGCTTACAGAGAATTAAAGCTGATGGATAGGAAAGTTAGATTTTGGTTGAAGTTGAAGCATACAGTGAATGTTTACCCACAGAGTGAACATGTATTTATTTAGCCATCGGTACCATAATTCCTGTACTAAATTGAATTCTAGTAAATTGAATATTTAAATAAGAAACTCTAAAATAAAAAGTATTTGACAGGTTGACATCAATTGCCATGTTGCTTAAACTGCAACTACCTTCTCTCACAAAGTAGTTCAAAAAAAGACACACCCAAACAGACAGGAGGAGGTACACAAACAGCTGCAATGAACACACAGTGACATGTGACTTAAACAAATGGAGCACAGTCAAAAACAAAGCGGATTATTCAAAGTCACTTAATCAGGCAAAGGCAGTAACTAATATTTCAAACCAAAAGTGAACTGTTGTCACCACAACACAAATGATCACACGAAGAGGTCCCATGCCACATCAAGTCCCGGAAGCAACCAAAAGTCATTGCAACACAACTTCTAATAGAGAGCCACACACACAAAATAAATCACAACCACTTTGGTCAAGTCCCACACACAAATTACTGCTGTTACCCAACCAGCAACATGCAAAGTAATTCAACAAAAGGAGGCTGTCCTCTTCACACAACACTAAAGCAGACAGCAAACACACAGACTCATCTCAGTCATACTGGCATTCACAAAGGCTGGTATATATGTAGAATGGGCATGTCACCAAACACATGCTGGTTCACCTAGCAATCCTGAACTGATTATTAGAAGCAAACAGTCTCGCTAAAGAGCCCCGAGCTCATTCAAAAGAGACAATGGCTTATCTTAAGCCAGACTCACAACCCGTGCTGTGCCAAAATATTAAGTAGTATTGTATTTGCAGGACACAACTTAGCTTACTCTACAGAACCAGTCAAGTTTAATCTCAGCTAGAAGTTCAAAGCCTCCTAAACAAGCACACAATTTATGCTACAACCCAGCTCATTGGGCTACAACATGAAGCAGAAACTGAACACAATGTTAAGAATTTAACATTTGTCTTAATTTTTACTAGTGATGGTCCAATTGACCCGAAGCTTCAAATCATGCTCCGAGCAGGAAGACCAATTTTAAATGAAGCCTCGCCTCAAGGCTTGCTTCATCCTCCCTGAAATCACATGATCGTGACTCTGGTTCACCTGGAGATCTGCACCTCACTGAATTTAATCTCAGACAGGCAGGAGTTTATCAGAAACAAGCAGGGGAAAAGAAAGAAAGAAACACTCATGAAGCTGAACCAAATCTCTTAACTTTTGACTTTTATCCTCCCCTTGGTGAAGGTTTCTCATGAAAACTTGGAAAAAAAAACCCTTAAATTAAATAAACAATTAAATAAATTAAACACACCAAAACAACATAAAAAACAAACAGCTGATGCCACTAGTAAGGTACAACAGAACATAAATGAGTCAAACAATTTCTGATCTGAGGGTTATCTACTGAAACCTTTTATATTTCTCTTAAGTTTTTATATTCTCACAGCATCTTAAATTTCATGTCAACAACACAAAATTATGCACACACACACACATATATATATGTATGTGTGTCCATTCTTACAATTGCACATCTACAATCCTACCAACTAAAAATGTATTACATTAAAAACTATAGTTGTGTTGTTCCAATACCTTAGAAACCAATTTAAACATTGTATAATTATAAGACTTTTGACTGTAGACATTATTTGAATCTAACGTTTGATCAACAGGGGAAGTTGCTGAGCATGTGACGCTTCGAGAAATTACCATTTTTAAACACAATTGGCTGGAAAGCTTGAATGCTTCACAAACCGTCACCTCGCCATGACTAATTATTACAAACAGCCAACTAAAAGTCCTCAACAACCCATCCCAGCTTGTCAACCAGCAGCCACAGAGGTGATCAGACTCAGACTTAAATACACATCATCATAAGTGCAGCCAGTTAAGACAATCAGGCAGAGCAGAGCTGATGCTGTCCCCACCCCTGTTCTGCATGAACTGAACACCCTTAGCCAGATCATTGCAAAGACTGGCTATGAATGGGGTTTATTTACCTAAAAGCAACTTTGCACAAGTTCAGGCCAGTTACAAATAGTTTGGAATCCCACATGCAAATGGAAACCATAATGAGGCCATAAGGAAGTCAGCCACAACAAAATACTTCATTTTCATGTGTTCAAGGTTTCAACTTAGCTCCACTTTTTATTTCTTCTGCAGCTCCTGAACTCTTTTCCTCCTGTGATTTTTAAAAAGGATGCAACCATAAAGAAACCAAAGTCTGATTACTACTTAGATTTCTCCTTTGTTTAAGTCTGATCATGCAACAATAAAATTCTACTTTATTTTTACGTTTATTTTGTTTATTTGCACATAGGTTGTCATAGGTCCAACAAGAAACAAAACAAAAAAATGAGCACAATAACAGTTGTGTCCAGAATGTTTCCAAAAGAGGTGAAAACATGGGGGCCACTGAGCAACTTAAGGTGGAACACCAAAACCAAAAGCTGTGAAAGAATTTCAGAAGTTTTATATTCCTGTTGTGATACTCTCACCAGCCATTTTATTAGGTAAACTTGTTTAATTGCTTGTTAATGCAAATAGCAGCAACTCAATGCCTCCAGGCATGTAGATGTGGTGAAGACAAATTTCTGAAGTTTAAACACAGCATCAAAATATGGAAGAATGGGGATTTAAGTGACTTTAAATGTGGTTGTTGGTGCCACATGGACTGGTCTGAGCATTTCATAAATTGCTGATCTGCTGGGGTTTTTTTTGTTACGCACAGTCATGTCTAGGGTTTAAAGAGAATGGTAAATATATATACACTGCTCAAAGAAATAAAGGGAACACTCAAGTAACACATCCTAGTTCTGAATGAATGAAATATTCTCATTGAATACTTTGTTCTGTACAAAGTTGAATGTGCTGACAA
>JAOXNZ010000002.1:7125551-7140548 GCA_028566095.1 Kryptolebias brasiliensis | reverse complement strand
ATGCAGCACTAATGAAACCAGTTTCAATTAATTTTTACATTATTTCTTCCAGTGTATTTGGACATGCATGTCCTCTGACTTCCATCAGGGGGTGCTGCAGCACTCTCTGCACCTCTACATACATTCGTTCTGATGAAATTAGATTGCCAGAAACTTATAATAATCGTCTAACAGAGTACATGTTTTAGTATACTCTGAGTCTGTCAAAACAGTAACATATAATGATCGGGCATCATTTATTAATTACAATGTAAATAATACCATTTATCATTGAGGACTTCAGCAAAGATGAGCAACAAATGGAAGGCTGTGTCGATCTCCGCTCTAAAGACATCACCTGGTCTCAAAATCCTCCAAGAGGCTGACCAGGACAGAGCTGCAGCCTGCAGCTTTTGCAAATATCACTTAACATATGCAAATATCAGTGACAAATCAAACACTGCTTTACTTACCTTTCAGGTCAGCGCTGTAAATAACTGATGCGTGTTGGAGAAAGACAAAGACGGTGTGTGTGTGCTCGTACAATCGGATGACAGTTCATTGCAGAAAACCACTTTGCATCAGTGTTTTAAGACACTCAGTAATAAACCGAGGAACAGTTGTCCTCTTTGCTTTTTTATGAACATTGTTTTATTCTGTCCCCTTTGATTAAAGCAGTTATTTTATGCTGTACTTTAAATTATTTTCTTTTTATCTAGATCTTTATCAGAGTTTGCTTTTCACTTTTAATTCTATGAAATGCTCTTTTTATTGAGCGTCTGTAATTTCAAAATTTTCCTCTTTCTATATATGCTTTTATTGTTCCTTTGCACTTTGTCACAAGGTTTATGCAAAGCACTTTGAGCTGCCCTGTTGCTGAAATGTGCTAAACGAATAAAACTGCCTTGCTTTAACCTCGAAAAAGAACTTTTCTCATTGTTGGACGTTATGAATGTCAGTAATCCTGGAACTTCATGTTTCCAGTCTACTTCAGTTCAGTGAGTACTTTTTGCTGGAAATGTTTACAAAAGAAAAGTTACAAACTGGGATTTTTGGATTAAACACACCTTAGAAAATGTGTGTGATGTTGGTAACACATTATGCAATAGCCTGTAATAGGAGTGAAAATCATAAAATTGTTCAAGAAAATCAAGATGGCCACCACAACCAAAGCATTTACATTTATTGTGCTAAAATTTGGTGTGGGTGTAGCTGTGACTGACCCCCAACACATAACCTGAGCTCTAACAAATTGCAGATCTTTCTTCAAAACTTTGCCATTAACTACTTTGAGTCTACTCTTTATGCCTGTTAGCAAAATATCTCATGAACCACTCAATGAATTTTATTAAAAAGAAAAAAAAAATTCAGGAAATAATCACTGGATGTTCCTCAACAACTAATTACCTTTTGGAGCCAATCCAATTCAGGATGGCCACCTCAGCCAACTGACCTTAGAAAACACAAAAGTGGCTTTAATTAAGTCAATTTTACAGATATTGTGCTAAAATGTAGTGTAGCGGTAGCTGAGAGTCCACATACTCATAGCGTTATTTTCAAAGTTTGACCAAAAGGTGTTCAACGCCATCATTTCTTAACATAAGATGGTCTTTGTTTAAAACTCTGACATGAAAGGCGGCGGTCGATATGCATCCTTTCAAGGAATGGTAGGTCTTTCTGAACACTGCTGTTTAAATCAAACTTCCCCCAATCTGAGCTCCACTTCCACAAGCGCTTGATGAAATTTTACTGTATTCCTGTTGTTCTACTAGTTTCTGGGGAAATGCTCTGGTACAAGCAGGAACCATCTACTGATACGGCTGTCATACTTAAAAGGTTGTAAACTGGAGGATGACATCCAGGATCCATAGGCTATAAAATTACCCTAACTGCAGCCAAGCAGAAATGGGTTTGAAATGTCATTTTGACTTTAACTAATTGAGGGGTGTTCTCAGTCTTTGTGAAGAAAAAATGACATCATTTGGAAACTATTTATTGAACATTTGCAACCAGATATCAGTTAAATACAGAAGTTTCATTTCTCTCTCCAGGTCCCCTGGCAGCAGGGGCTGGTTCCACTTCATTACACTCTGAGAGGAGGGAATGTTACAGGACTTTGTAAGGCGCACACAGTGCTGGAAGTAATTTGGCTTTCTTCTCTTCTGATAACGAGAAACAAAATATGAGTCTGCCTCTCAAAATGTCCAAACTGCTTCCTCTCCTAGAGACTGTTTCACCTGCACTCGGGCGATTTTTTTTTATTATTTTTATTTTTTTTTGTCAATCCTGCACATACATACCGTGGCAAAATGACACAAAAAAAAAAAAGGAGGCGAGAAGAGAAAACCAGTGTCGAGGGCTGAGACTCAACCTCTAAACTGAACGTGGTCTCAGATGTGTAGTCGTGACCGAAAAGCTAAAAAGTAAAATGATCAACATGAATATATTAGAAAAATGGCAATTAGTCTTTTAATAAACACCTCGCCTTACCACCTCCCAACAAAGACCAGGGTTATAAATTAAAACTGTCCAAATAAAATCAATTTTACCAAGACTTTGGGCCCATTCAGTTCCATTTCAAGACTGGAAAATCCTCATTGAGAAACAAATGGCACTTTTCAGTCTCTTGAACTGGAATCTAGACTCCAATGAAATCCACCCCGACCCTAAAATCAACTCTAATTTACATATATGGGCGAGGCGCTCCTCGGGCTTTAGCCGTTGCTCCCCACGAGATGGCATCGGGTGGGGACTCGGTGGTCTCTGCGGGCTAGGCCACGGTTTTAAAGGTCTGCAGTATGAGGTTGGTTTGGTGGATGAGCCGGTTTGCACTGATGAAGACATTTATTGCCCTGGAAACAGAAAAAAACAGAAAAATGTTAAGTTGCTTCTTAATTTTTTTTAAATTTGTTTTAACATATTTCCTGTTTTTTATGTAGGACCTTGGAGGCTTGTCTCCTAGAACAAAAAGATAATCGATTTAACATTTTAAAATGCTACTTTATATTTATTAACCATCTGTAAAACAAAATCACTGAAAGATGTGACTAATATGAAGTTTATACATTATTTTTTACAAATATTCAATTTATGGTGTGATTACATTTATTTAGAATAACAAGTATCACTGGAAATTATTTACAGAACTAAATAAACAACCTCAGCAATGTTTTCCCTTTTTTTAAAACATGTTTTTCTTTTGATGATAGCGGATGGTGTTTTATTTCTTTAAAATATCTTAAAAACCACTACAGTCAACCACTGTAATACTCACCAAATTAACTATTAGAGACAATATTTTAGTTCAACAGTATCTTCAGATCCATAAAAACAAAATTAAGATGAATAACTTCCACTTGAAAAAAAGCCAAAAAGGATACAATGCTGTCTAATATCACAAGAAACCACCATATCTGCTGGATTTAACATTATTATGGTTACCAATAATAGATTTCTCCAGAGTTTTAAGAATGAAGCAACTTATAATGTCCGAATTGTCTCAAAGCAACAGTAATTACACAAAGAGCAGAAAAATGTAATGATTAATAAGAAAAAATATTAATATGCTGCATAAAATAACTCAAACCGGATTCTTTTGGTTCTGACTAAAGGCTTTAAATGAAATAAATTGTAGTTCAGTGTTTAAATTCACAAATTAAAACCATTTTCTGTCTCTGCCTTGAGTTTGTTTCCTCATCACAAACTACAGCAATTTGTTCGGCAGCATCTTGGTTCAGCTGTTTGGTTCCCGTCAGGATGAGTTTAAACACCAGTGTGAATCATAAAGACACAAAAGGTCCGGACTATGTTGTTATCCTTTCTCATTTTGTGGAAATGAGGTTCGTAGGTCACATCCCTGCTGTTTAGTGCTTCCTGAAAAGAACCATTAGGTCCAGCTAAAACAAACTCTGGTCCATAATGACACCAATGGAAGAGGTTTTTAGTTGAACCTCAGGAAGCAACAAACAGCAGGAATTTACTTCCATTTGTTTCCCTTTACCCATCTTCTCAAATACCCAATATGATAACAACTTGACTTTGCTGATAGTTTGATACTGGTGTGAATTAACTACAACCCAAATTCCAAAAAAGCTGAGACATTGTGTAAAACGTAAAAGAAACTAAAAAAAAACTGAATGCAATAATTTGCAAATCTCATGAATCCATTTTTTCTTCAAACCGAAACAAGAAATTGTACCATTTTAGGAAAAAAATAAGGTAATTTTAAATCTGATGCCAGCAAAACATCTCAGAAAAGTTGGCACAGGGGCAAAAAGAAACAGCTGGAGGAGAATTTGCAACAGGTCAGTAAGAGGACCGGGTATAAAACGAGCATTTTATAGAGGCTGAATCTCTCGAAAGTAAAGATGGGCAGAGGTTCACCAGTCTGCTAAAGACTGCATCTAAAAATAGAAGAACAATTTCAGAATAATGTTCTTCAAAATAAAATTGGGAAGACTGAATCTCCCATTATGTACAGTTGATATCATCATAAAAAAAATGAAGTCTCTGAGCTCAAAGGACAAGAATGAAAGTCAATATTGGATGCCTGTGATCTTCAGGCCCTCAGGGGCCACTGCATTAAAGCTCACTTAAAATAGACTGAGGTATAGTGGAAAACTGTTCTGTGGTCAGACAAATGGTAAATGGACTGTACTTATTTAGCGCCGTTTTAGCCAACCAGGCCACTCAAAGCGCTTTACATCACAATCTGTGGCCCCATTTACCCATCCACACACACATTCATACAGCACTCTGCACCTCTACAGAGCTAATCTGAATAAATCACTCTATAGAGTCTAATCGGTGATTTAAACTCCATTCATACACCGATGAGTTCAATGTCTTGCCCAGAGACATGTCCAAATGTCCAGGGACACTTCGACATGTGACATACTGGTGGAATTGAACCTCCAACTATGTTATTAGAAAACGACTGCCTTAACCACTGATCCACAGTTGACCCTTCAAAAAAAAAAAAATTTTTTTTTAATTCAACATTTTTCTTGGAAACCACGAACACCATGCCCTCTGTACTCAAGACACATTGCTAATTTGGTAGCCAAACTCAAGCTGAAGTTGGGTTTTTATTATAGAAACAAGTCCAGTTTCTCCCTCATAGTTAGGAAGATCTTAGTATAAATCACCTTTATGCCTTTACTTGATTATGGTGATGTTCTGTACACGAGTACCCCGATGTCTCCAGTCTTGGACACTGTCTACCACAGTGCCCTGAGGTTTGTGACTGGTTACAGCTGTCTCGCTCATTAATGTGAGCTAAACACTAAATTAGGCTGGTCTTTTCTGAGTGTTTGCAGGTATACACACTGGATGACTCTCATTTACGAGGCCCTAGTTGCATCTTACTTTTCTACAAAGAACTAACAGCCACTATGTCTTATGCTCTAACAATGTTGTCCAGCTTTCAGTTCCTCAAGTCAGAACTGAATTAGGGCAAAGAGTGTATAGCTTTGCTGCCCCCTCGGCGTAAAACCCCTGCATTTGAACTTGAAAACCATTTATGCGGCTAAAACTGTTTATTTTATCCTATATTGTTACTTGTTTTTGATTATTGTTTTATGACCTGTGCTGTTGACCTCTTGGCCGAGTCCTCCTTCTAAAAGAGATCTCAATCTCAATGGATTTTTTTATCTGATTAAATAAAGGTAATGAAATGAAAAAGGAGAGAGACGATCCGGCCTGTTATCAACAAACAATTAAAAAACCTGACTCTCTAATGGTATGGGGGTGCATTAGTGCCTCTGGCATGGGCAGCTTCCACATCTGGAAAAGCGACATTGATGTAGAAAAGTATATGCAGGTTTTAGAACAACACATGCTCCCTACTAGAGGTTTTTTTGTTTTTCCAAACCTAGAAATCGACTCATTAAAAAACACGCAGTGAACTGAAACCAGGTAATATTGCCTTAACATAAATCTGCTCTGTACATGAGCTTAGCTGTCATGAACAGTGCAGTAAAGCGCTGACGCAGGGGGTGGTGGTAGAGTTACACTTACTTTCCATCTTTGAAGTATGTTTTGAGGGTGTCACTGAAACTTTTGGAGTACTTCACAAACTCCTTTTTCTGGTGCTCCAGAGCCTTTAAGGAAATTTTTTAAAAAAAAGGAGAAAAAGAATTTATTAAAAACGGAGACAAACATGTCAAACAATTACAAATGTGTTCAGGTGTTCGTTACTCACTCTGCGATTCTGGTACTGATATTTCCTAATGACGTTGTTGACTGTGTCCAGGAGCTCTTTTATGGCGCTGGCTATGTCTCTGAATACAGAAGGCAACACCAGTAAGAAACTTAATTTTAAATAAAGAGAAAACAGTCAGAATGACAAAGAGCGCTACATATTGAAATCCACTTCATATGATGATCGATTGGCTGTAATACTCTTTGTAGCTTCCCTATTTTTCCTTCTTTACTCACCAATGTAGCGCTCTGAGGTAAATACAACTCATTAAAGTTCATTTTAAAACTGTATTGATTACCTTTAAATCCACAAGGCCTTGCTCTACTTTACACCTTATTCTGCACTTAAAAGAAGGGCTTCTTTTAGTCAGAAATATTGACACAAGCCTCTTCATACATATCTAAAGGAACATCCTTACACAACAGCAATCAAATATTTGCTTTAATGTGGAACAAAGCGGTCATTTAGTGTGACATCACATTTTTACTGGAGATAAATACAGGGTTCATACACTTTTCCCGGTGTAAAATTCAAGCACTTTTCAAGCATTTTCCGGCCAATTTTCAAACTTTTCCAGCACCACACCTTTCTCCCGCTCACCGGAGATGTGCGCGACCGTACTCAAACTAGATGTGCCTGATAGCTGTGCTAGATGGTGCCGCCGGTCCAGCGGCTGGTCTTTTCATCAGGTGATGTCTACTGCTTACACGCCGGTATTATGAAAAGGAGCAAACCCACTCTGAGCGGCAGTGAGGCATTGAGACTTCATCAAAGGCAAAATGACCGCTCCCTATTTTTGTGCCTTTAACATAAAAATATAAAATTAAGATTTTTAATTTAACTTTTAGCGTGCTCTTTATTACAAAACTGTGCGGTTAAAAATATCAAGCACTTTTAAGGATTTTATACAGAAATCAAGCACATTCCAAACATTGAGAAGACCTTGTTAAAATTCAAGCATTTTCAAGGATTTCAAGCACCTGTACAAACCCTGTAAATATGTCGTGACTTTGACTACAGGTTAGCCAGCTGCAGCTCAGAACTGATCCTGGCCGTGATGTCAAAAGCTGCCTTTTAAGGCAGATCAGTAGTAATTACAATATTTCTTTTTAAACACCATAACAGCACTCACTTGATAGTTTGTAGGAAGCGTACTCTGTCATTGATCTCATCTGGGATTTTGCTAAGAATGTGTTTCAGCGCTCTGGCCTTCTCATTTAGGTCCAGAAACTCCTGTTCAGGCCGGTCGATCATGAACTCTGCAGGAAAAGACGACCAACAAAGTTAGATCACAACACAGCAGGAAAACAGACCCCAGAGACTACGGCTCACCTTCCACATCATCTGCAGCCATGCGCAGCAGGGACTCAGTGAAGTTGATTTGAACGTTCTTTTTCTCCAGGATCTTCATTATGATGTCCTGCGTCAGTCCGGGGTTCTCCCTCTCCGCCTGACAACAGAGGAGGAATAGGCACGCAGGATGAAGAAGGAGAACTACTACTACTCAATGGGCATCATGAAAACCTAAAACGTCCCTGAGAATAAATGTAAAATTTGAAAATGCTTGATTTGCAATTATAAAAAGAACAGTGAAGGAGATTGTTCACACTCTGTAGAGTTCTCTTCATATCAAGTAAATGGCATCTTTACGGTTCGAACAAGAATAAGCAGAGATGACAGCAGGACATCTTTTTTTGGTATTTTCTTAAAACATGTAAATCTTCTACCAGGATGAGAGTTAAAATGAGATAAAGTTTTATGTCTCGGCTCACCTAGTTTTTTATTTATAAAGACCTAACTGGATTACTTTTCATTTTTTTAAGGGCTGTGGACAAAGTACTATACAATCTAGTGTTTGAAAAAATGTAATAAGTGACATGAACCGACTACAAGAAGGACTACAACTATATGGGGGGAAAAAAATTGAATTTGGCGGTTTTCACACTTCTTTTTCCATCATCCTTTCACAGTCCTAACAGCAGGTTATCAATAAATTGTGCCTAAATTAAAATAAATCCAACAAGTAGTCAAAGAATTGGTTGGACAGCTTTTTGTGAAGGTAAACGCCAAACTGAGTCCATTCATGGGACTGCCAGGACCCCTAGTGGCTCAAGAAAGCAGTACATGTGCACAATTCCCACACGCACATGTTGAACAAGGTACTGAGGGATTATACTGTGCTAGTGTTACAAATTGACAAAAACTGTCAAATTTCAGGCCAAACTAAAATCTAAATAACTAATCGAAGTTTAAGGAAGAGGCAATCTCTAAAGAGAAAACATATATAATACTCTATATTTTTTCAACACTATTGTATTGTGTTTACTTCCATGATGCAAAGTTGTTACGTTGATGGTACTAAAAAAGGAAGTTACCATTTACATAAAGTGAGAGTCGTAGTGAAAACTGTCCCTGTTTTCTTAAAGTCTGAAAAGGTGCGTCAGATGAACCATAAACGCAGCATGTCAGAACTGCTACGGTTGATGTGAGAGTCCCAGCATCATCGTACGGTTGTTTTGTGTCTCGGCTCACCTTTTTGAAGGCTGCTCTGAGCGTCTGAGCTGCTGACATGTTGATACTCTCCAGCTAAAGGGGGGAGAAAAGAATAAAAAAAAAAAAAAGAAGGGAAGAGTGTCATAGTCAAAAACTAAAAATACATGGAGTGGTGCAGTCCCTTTGTGCTTTCCTGTTTTGTGGCACAGTGTGAGCAGAATCAGCTTTTTACTGTCGCAGCGAGTGTGCAGCACTGATGACTCACACTCTTTCTGTGTGTCTTCATTAGGCTACGAAACATTAATTTTGCAAATACTTTTATTCAAAGCGACTTACAAATGAAGTATATTGTAGGTTTTCCACTAAATTAGTTTTTGACTAGTTTTAAAGGGACACTTCAACTCTTTTGAAATGGAGTTCTTGGAAAAGTTCAGAACTATTAATATCTTACCTGTTGTAGATAGCTCACTGAATGACAAAAGGGACCGCTGCCATCATAAAACAACTTAAATCTAAAAAGCTATTATAGCAGTTTAATTAAACTAAATTTTATACACCTTTTTATCACTGTCAATTTCACATTACTTCAATATTTACATTATATTGGTGGTCATTTGCGAGGATAGCAGTTAGCTGTAGCACTTCTGGTGCAGTCTAAGGGAATCCAGCAGAAATATATTTCTGACAGAATAACCTTGTAATGTAAAACTGATGGCAATGTTATAGTTTATTAAAGAAACGCTATGAAATGTTTGAGTATGAAGCCATTTTAAAATGGCAGCAATCCGCTTTGGTTTCAGCCCCACCAGGACTAGTTGTAAGCTTATCCATCTGATCTAAATTAAACTATTTCAGCAAACAGAGGTCATTCAAAGCCCTATCTGCAGCAGGTAAGATATTAATTGTTTATTGCCTTTCCGAAAAAACCCCACTTAAAACGACTTGAACTCGTACTTAAGTACTCTGTTCATTTACCAGGTACATAAAATATGTGCACAAATAAGATGTCTGTGATAAAGGCAACTTTCAGATAGCTTTGCCGCAGCTGCAAAAACATCGGCGCTCACAGCCACAAGCGCTAAATCTAAAATTAGCTATCAGTGATTCCACGGGGCTGTTTAAAACCAACTTGGCTTACTTTGAAACATAACTGAGGTACTAACCAAATAAGGAAACCATGTAATGGAAAAAAAAAAAATCCACCAAGTGTATCACCAAGCATTGGACAAAAGGTTGGAGGTCTTGGAAATGCGGCTGTGAGCCAACTTAATGTAGAAGTTTATGTATTCAAAACAGGTTCAGTTAAGCTCCAGTTTTTTTTTTAATTATAGGCAAAATAACATGAAGCTTTAAATTTCTAACCAGCAACTAAAATATGATGCTATGAGGAATTTATGTTCACAATAAAATAAAAAGTATTTAGTCTAAATTCACTTTTGAGTTAATTTTCTCTGTTATTAAGAATGTGAGGTATAATTTGTCAAAGGGATGTGAGTTGATCTGCTAGTTTATATCAAAGTAGGAGTGTCTCTAACGTTACAATCTGACTTTTCTTGTGGAGTAACACCTTTGTCTTCAGATGCTTTACCTCTTTAAAAACTGGATACATCACAGCGTACAGCGTCATGGATACCATGGAGTTTGTCTCCGCTTCATTCTTCATCTCCTCCATTGTCATCCTCCAGGGAGGAGTAGCTCTTGTCAAAACGATGAAGAGCAAACTGCAGCTCACACACACTCACACATACACTCACACACACCCTGAAAACCACACGGGTTCCGGAGAGACAAGAGCCTGGAAAATAAAAACAAAAACAAAAAAACAAGAAAACACATTAAAATCTGTTTAACTTGTAAGTGTGAAAGGTGATACTAGTGGAGTCCCACTGATCTGAGTAGACCTTGTGTTGGTTATGTTGTGATTAAATTATGCTGAATTTTGTTTATCTGCAATAGTTTAATTTAATTTAACAAGTGAATGTACAAGCGCTTATCTCGCAGCCCTTTGCTGTCATAAATTCAAATACGAAACCAAACACAACATCATCACTGCTGGCACAGATTTGTTTAAAGCCCAATTTAAAAGAAAGAAACCCCTCCAAAAAAATTGTAAAAGGTGATTTGCAACAACAGGTGGCCCGTCACCTTTCATGCCACAGTTTTAAACTAAGATTATCTTGAGCTGAGAAATGATGGAGTTGTAGGTTTGATCATTTTGGACAAACTTTCAAAAGTCACATTCACAGTATCGGCTGTGAATGACTCTCAGCTACTACCACACCAAATTTTAGCACTGTAACTGTAAAACGGACTGAACTATAGCCATTTTTCTAAGGTCAGTTGGCTATGGCAGCCATCTTGAATTGGGCTGGCTCCAAACATTAATCAGTTGTAGATACACATACAATATTTATTTCCTGAAGGTTTCATCAATATCCATCCAGTGACTTGTGAGATATTTTGCTAAGAGACAGAGTTGACTCCAAATAGTTGATGGCAAAATTTAAAACAAAGAAGCTTGGCTCTCAGAATACGTGTTGGGGATCAGACTCAGCTACTACCACACAAACTTCTAGGTCAATATCTGTAAAATTTACTGGGTTATTGTTATTTTTGTGTGTTTTTTTTTTTTTTTTTTAAGATCAGTTGGCTGTGGCGGCCATCTTAAATTGGGCTTCTCTAAAATTTAGTCACTTTTAGATACGCATCCAAGGATTACTTTCTCCAAATGACACTAAAATCTATCCAGTGGGTCCTGATATATTTTGCTGATGCGACACAAACACAGGCAAAAACATGATCACCTTTGGCAGCGAGGGATAATAATAATAATTTTAAAAATATCAAACCGTGTGGTCAATCGAACGACCAACTTTTCACTTAACTATTACAATACCCATTTAAACAAAAAAACAGTATAAAATTAAAGAAACACATCACTTATATTCGTTTAGACAAATATTAATCACTTGGTCATGACAGTCATGCTACAAAACTAGCTCATGATAACACTATTTAGATCATCAAATACACGTCACTGAAAAGTATGTTTAGTACAACATACCATGTATATGATTTCTGACTGAAATACACGATTACATTCACCGATACTGTACGTCTAATCTATCCTGTGCCAGAAAGTAATGAGGAAGATATATTTTGTAGTCCTGTTTAATCTGGATGAGGGGAGTGTCTTAGATATACGTTATCTTGTTGATGACAGCCTGGCTTAAATGTCCAAATTCACTAAAAGCATCACAGAAACAGGAAATGCTTAGTACACACTGATATATGCAAAAGCAACAATACTTAGAAGAGCGGCTCAGGACGTGGCTCAACGTGAATAGTACGAATTTGACGAGTTTGGGCCTTTTAACAGAATTATACATAAATATTTTCGAAGGCATAAAGTAGATTTGTGGTAGTATTTTTTTTTCAATCAAGTGTCTGACGCGGCGTTTGGCTCAGTGGAAGGCTAAAACAGATCAGTCAAATGGCTCCAGGTGAGGCTACACAGCTAACAGAAACAGAAAGTCGCCGATCTAACGTTAAGCGGAGTTTTTCCCGATTGAATTTATGATGACGGGACATTAAAATCCGTTGACGAGTCTCCGTGTAAAGCAGCCTTTTTAACGCGATCTAGCCGTAATATCCACTCGAGGCCTGTGGCCGAGCAGTTCGATGGTAGCAGAGAACGACGTAGCCGCCGTGCTAGCTCAAGTAATTTGTAGATTTGTGTTCGGAAATGAGCTGAAACACGTCAACGAACTACTTCAGGGCGGATACGTGAGTTTGTGTGCGCGTCTCGAAGGTGTAAATGTATCTACCTTTGGGCTGACTTCTTAAATGAGCTGGTTATCCCGTCGACTGCCTTTTAGCCGCTGTGTTTTCTTTACAACTTAAGGCGGAAGTTTTTTAGGACTGGCCCGAGCGACATGTTCCGGACCGTTGCTACGTGAACACACGTCATCCAATCACAGAGTGGGCGGGCCTAACTGATAATGACGTCACTGCAACGTAAAATTAAAGAGGAAGAGCAAGTTTGAGTTACTCTCCAGTATTTGGTTACCGTAAAGATGACTGTTATTGTAAGAGCCAAAGTGAATGTTTTATATTTTGTTTATTTGCTATGGTGGCACAGGTGTTCAAGTCTTTCTACACCTCAGGCGATTGCTTAGGGGTGTGGCCGCATGTTATTTACCGGATATGGGCGTACCCAAGAGGTATTTGAGTGAGGGTTTTTTTGGGTTTTTTTGCAAACGTTTCTGTTGACCATCAGTCTTAACCCGTAACCGTCATTCTAGATGATTGTTTTGGACTTCATTTCGCATCGTTTTTCAGTCCTGATCATAAGTGTATTTGCTTTGATTGAGCCCCAGTTCATTGTCACAACCTTTGAAAATAAATATGAAAACACAAGTGGGCCTCATCGTGGCTTATGGGAGATGGGTCACAGTACTAAAACCTACTCGGCCAGCAGCGGCTATGTTGTTGGATCAAAGTCGCTACAGTTATCGTCTAATAAATGTGTAAATGAAGCAATAAAGGCTAACATGAACAAAGCCAAAGACAGCACAGACTGACGGCAAAAAGAGGTCATTTTCTGTGAAAACGCAAAGTAAACGCTGATGTTGAAGAATGAATTGTAAACGGAATTGTTCAAGTTAAAACAAGCAGATTTGAAGCAAAAATCACAATTGCTAAAAGCTCAAATGAAAAAATTAGCTAAAAGCTAGAGTTAGCAAAACAGATGCTAATTTTAGCAAAAGAGTAGCTAAACAATTGCTAAAGCTAAAATAAACAAAACAGTTGCTAAAAGTAGCAAAACAGTAGCTAAAAGCTAAGAGTAGCAGAACAGTAGCTAAAAGTAGCAAGCTAAAAGCTAAGAGTAGCAGAACAGTAGATAAAAGCTAAAAATGGCAAAATTGGTAGCTAACAACTAGCAAACCTATAGCTTAAAACTAAAGGCAGCATATAGTAACAAAAGCCTAAAGGTAGCAAAAGGGTAATTAAAAGCTAGAAGTAGCAGAATGGTAGCTAAAAGCAGAATATGAAGACAAATATAGAGCCAGTTGCTGAAGCTGATTTCAAGGAGAACAAAAGTAGTTTGAAAAACAAAAGAAACAAAGTACCTAAGAAACTATAAACAGGAAAACAATACCATGAATGCTGACTAAGCATTGACACTAATAGGAAATACATTTAAGACAACTGAGGGAAAATAGGCATTACAGTACAACATTTTTAAACCTCCCCTAATTTATTTATATTTTGCTTTTAAGAAGCCATACTTTTTTGAAGAATGATGTAAGTCTATCAAGGTCCTTGACTTCCTCTGTAATTATTATTTTATCACCATTAATTCTACAAACAGTCTTTGCTTACTTTGAATTTATCTTTATAAGCTGTAGAAGAATTTGTTGTTTTTAGGTTATGTAAATTTAATATGCATACATAAGTGTTTTGAAAAATAAAAAAAGGTCACGCTTACAAGGAGCCATGACCAAGTAAAAGAAGGAAGTTGCAGTTCAAAGTACAGATATGACTCCAACAATGTACATTTTGCTTAATTGGAACAATAATGATTCAACATAAAACACAAATTTTATTAAAATATGTGGAGAATTTTTCAAAAATCTTTTGTCAGTATTTTTGATAAACAAGTACATCATTAATATATATAGATCAAAGTTATTGATAATAAAAAGATTTATTTCTGTTTCCAAATGCAAATTTTTTTCATAATGTCATATAGGGGACATACTTTTTAAAAGTGGGGGGAAGTATGTTCAGTGTTTTTATAGGCAAGAAATCATTTAAGTGTCAATTAATATCACCTAATTTTCAGCTTTTTGCGCTTTTATTCAGTATATGTTTGTCGTATCAACAGCAAGGAAATGTGTATCTTGCTAATGGCTGCCCCCTTTTTAACTTGCAAACTTCCATCTTATTTTATCCTACAACCCTAATTCTGACTAAGTTGAGACAATGTGGAAAATACAAATAAAAACAAAATGCAGTGATGTGCAAATTAGATGTTTAAATTAGGAAATTGCAGCCTTTTTTAAAGCAAAAATAAGGTAATTTTGACTTTAATGGCAGCAATATGTCATATAAAAACAGGACGTGCCCAAATTTCTCACTGTGAAGCATCTCCTGTTCTTTTAACATCATTCTGTAAACATTGAGGAACTGAGGAGAGCAGCTGCTGGCATTTTGGTTTTGGAGGGGAATGCGTAGTAGTTGTAGAGCTGTCGCCTCCCAGCAAGAAGGTTGCAGGATCTCATCCCGGCCTGGGGCCTTTCTGGGTGGAGTTTACATGT
>JAOXNZ010000002.1:7066873-7082405 GCA_028566095.1 Kryptolebias brasiliensis | reverse complement strand
AAAAATCTTTACCAAATTTAAATAAGTCAAATAATCTCACAGGAAACAAAACTGCATTACTTTACAAACTTGGTTTATTATAGAAGATTACGCTGATGACTTCTGAAAAATCAGAAAATTTGTAGCAAAAATAAAAAATGTGTAGGAACCCTGCTTTTCGTTGCACATTTAACTACTTCCAACACTGAAAATGCACTGAGAATTATTAGGGATATGTTAGCTAGCGAAGAATACAAACCTTTGTTTTTAAATGTTGGAATTATTCAAAATCTTTGCTCAAAAAGCAGAAACGGGTTCTGAAGAAGCTTCAACCATTAACTTGTTTTAACACTGAGCATACTTGGGTTTACCGTCTTTCAAAAGCTCGTTTATAATAAACAAAACCACCCTGGCGTCTTTTCTAACATGTCCCACTAAACTGTAATCTTATCATCAGGATGGTGGATGTTGGGGGTCAGAGGTCAGAGAGGAGGAAGTGGATTCACTGCTTTGAGAATGTCACTTCCATTATGTTTCTTGTGGCCCTGAGTGAGTATGACCAGGTCCTGGTGGAGTCCGACAATGAGGTGAGGTGTTTTCTCCAGGAGGTCGTCTGCATATTAAAACCGAACCATGTTAGTCATGTTATTTCTGTTTCCTTATTTTGTGCGTCAGAACCGTATGGAAGAGAGTAAGGCTCTGTTCAGGACGATCATCACCTACCCCTGGTTTCAAAACTCCTCAGTCATCCTCTTCCTCAACAAGAAGGACCTGTTAGAGGAGAAGATCTCCTACTCACACTTGGTGGATTATTTCCCTGAATTTGATGGTGAGTTCATCTATATTTGCGTGTGTTGACTAATCAGATGCAACGGTCTAGTGTTGTTCCCCCTGAAATTGTCTGTTTTAACAGATTAAAGGGGTTTATGTGAGCCAGATTGACATTTAACTATTGGAGTCAACTCTGTTAGCGAAATATCTCATGAACAATTTGATAGAATTTCTTAAAACTTTCAGAAAATAATCATTGGATGTGAAAGTTAACCTGATTCAGAGTGGCAGCCACAACCTTTGGCAACACAAAAATGGCTATGACTCAGTTAAATTTACAGATATTGAGCTAAAGTTCAATGTGGTAGTAGATGGGAGTCATCCTCAACACATATCCTGAGAGCTAACACATCCTCGGATGTCACATATGAGATTGTGCATAATGTAATTTACAAGGTTTGACCAAAACAGCTAACTTAGTTGGTTCTCATCAAAGGATTATTTTAGTTGGAAACTCTGGCATAATCGAGAGCAGGTGATATGCAATCCTTTAAGGAGTGCAAGGCCTTTCTACGGGGGCCCTGAAGTGCAAACCACATCAACAAATCACTAAACACAACGACAAACTAAAAAACATAACAACATTAACCTACCGGAAGAGGTACGTGCCAGTGGGAAACACGCTTGGCTTTTGAACCTGAAATTTTGTGATTAGTCCTGAGCATGTCCAATATCACCTCGTATGTATGTCCTGACTTAAAATATTCTTGGATAGCGGCAGCGACAGCTACGTTTGGGTAACATTCATGTTTTCAAAAACACGCTACAGGCAGAAAAAGTTCAGGTTCAAAAGCCAAACGGCGCCATCGTCCAATCAGCGACGTTTCATGTTTCCTACTGGTACCTACCTCTTCCAGTTGTGTTTTAAATTTGTTGTGTTTAGTTATTTGTTGATGTGGTTTGCACTTCAGGGCCACCGTACCCTTCAGATTTGCAACTAGAGCGGTGTCATTTACCCGATCCGACTCCTGACTTCCGGGGTAAATGCAATGCAGCTCCCTTTCATCTTCACATCAACTCCGTGTCTCCATTTCAGGTCCTCAGAGAGATGCTCAGGCGGCGCGGGAGTTTATCCTGAAAATGTTCGTGGACTTGAACCCAGACAGCGACAAGATCATCTACTCCCACTTCACTTGTGCCACGGACACTGAGAATATCCGCTTCGTGTTTGCAGCTGTCAAAGACACCATCCTGCAGCTCAATCTCAAAGAGTACAACCTGGTGTGAGGGCTCACGTGCGACGCACACCTCCTCTCCATTGCACAAAGGCACACGCCCTGTAGGACAGTGCCGTCAACTCCACATGCATCCCTCAGCACACTACTCCGGCTCTCACACACAGTCATACACAAACAGAACTGTTGCTGTTTTTCTTTTTTTTTTTCTCTCAATACAGCGTATTTCCAGATGCTCCCAGAGTCAAATGTGCCCCTCTTTTACCAAAGCCTCTCCCACCTAATTCATCTGTCGGCAGCTTGTTGTGTCAGAGTCCTCAGCCCTCACAAAGCCCGCCCCGCGTGTCAGATTTGGTTCCGGCTGCTGGCTCTGGCACATTTCATCTGGCAAACAAACCTTTCCCACTGGCTAAACAGAGACTAGGAAGGGTTTCTGTGGCATTTGCATCTGTTCGGGGCAGCTTTTACTGGCAAGAAATCACATTTTGGCGAAGAATGAATTCCCCAAGAATCCCCCACAGAATTTACCTCTCTCTCTCTCTCTCTCTCTCTCTCTCTCTTTCTCTCTCCGCCGTCTCCTTTCCCAAAAGTGCAGAAGGAGCTTTATCAGCTGACAACATCCGAGGACCATCGGTGCTGAAAACGAGATGCTTCTGAGCGACCCAGCCAGGATGTGAGGTCGCACACACACCAAAACCCAAAGGGACGGAGCTGAGGATTCAGTCTCCACCTCACATCTATGAATGTACCCCCGATGTGAGCATCCCAGTCACAAAAAAATAAGTGTATGTTATGAAGTAAGCACTAAAAGAAGCACGAGAGGGCGAGGCATAGCTTAGAAAAATCAGTTTGTTGGGACTTTTTAACAGATTTTTATTGATAGAAATTTGTTCCAACATGTAATTAAACAAACTGGCTGAATGAAGCGGTGATAAGAAATGGGGGAGACAAAAAAGATAAAAATCTGCGAAACTAAACAAAAATCCAAAAAAGAAGCAACCGTAAATTTATTTGACATGCGTAATCTTTAAGATCTTAAGTTTTTTTCTTTCTTTCTTTTTGTTTTTTTTTTTTGTGTTAATCACACGCTTCCCTCCTCCAGATGTTTCCCGTACAGATTTACAGGGACAAACTTCCACAGCAACATCTGTTTACACTGATGCAGATGTTGAGGACACACAACACTCGTAGCGGGTAAAGAAAGGCCCTGCTTTTAGACAGTTTGCACTCTGGGTTGTGGAAGCGGAGGAAGTGCGGCGCGGTCAGAACGACGAAGCGCAGGCTGTACGTCCAAACCCCCACCCCCCTCTGACCACGTCACGCCGGCGGCACTCGGCCGTCTATAAATAACCAGACTCACTTCCTGATGCGACACGGTCATCCATGACATCAGGATGTTCTTCTTGTTTTTTTGTTTTTCTTTTGTGTCGTCACTTTGCTTATTAACAAAAGATTGAGCGCTGTTGTGTGATCAGAAGAAAGTGGGGAGGGGGGGAAATTACGCGCCTTTCAAAATAAACACTCAGTCTGCTAATGTTCATTTGTAAATATATAAACAAAAACACTTCTGTACAAAAGTGCTCTGTGGTACACCATCTTTGGTTTAAAATACAAAAAAAAAAAAATCTTTCTAGCATACAGTTTTCTCCTCTGAATTTATGGTAGTATTGAAACTGTGATTATGGATTTTGTTGACTTGATTAATGGGGTTACACGGAGGAAGCAGAGCGGCGGCTGTCGGAGGAAACGCGTTCCTCTGAGCGAAGCTGGCCTCGGAGCGCCGCGCTACCCGCGACTGCTCTGCTTCCGGAGCGAAACGAACCGCGGCCGGTTCAGAAATCTTCACAGTGAGCTGACGGGATGATTTTAAGAGTAATTAAAAGATTTTCTTCTTTTCTTTTTTTTTTTCTTTTTATTTATATAATTTATGGACCAGGATGAAGGTGTTGATAATTTGACTGCTTGTGATTCTGTCATGTTGAAGGGCTCCTTTTGACATGGCAGAGCTTACTTGAGTCTGAACTGCTGTAAAAAAAAATACAACAAAACAAAACAAAACAAAAAAAACTACAAAAAAATGAATGTCTGGTATAGTAAGAACTTTATCTCTGCTTTCTATTTCTTATAAACATTTCAAGTTGTACTTGCCATCACATTTTCATCCATATTTGTTTTCTTTAGGAATCTTTGAACTTTTTCTTTTCTAAATAATATTTTTCCTGTTGGGTTATAGATGCAGCGCTGTAATACATACCTAGAAAAATGTACAGTACAAACATAGGTGGACTTTTTTCTTTTTTTTAAATCAGTGATTGAAGACCTTTGCGGTCCATGCTTGCGATTTGTAACTAAACACAGACAAAAAAAATGTTTTAATTTCCAAATTTTTGACGCTTGCTTTGAATAGTGCCAGTGAAGTGCATATATACTTCTTTTTTTTTTTTTTTGGTCTCGCACATGAACCTTATTACAGACAGTTTACCCTTCATCCTCATTAAGGGCTATCACAGTGCATCCGACAGCGGGGAGTGGAGTACAGGACCACAGTGAACCAAGTCATCCACTACTAATACTTGTTTATAAAGAGATTATTTGCAGTCTGTGCTATTAACATATAGGGCAGGGTATTAAGACAAATGTAAGGTGTGTGTGTAGAGCAAGTTTACCAACACTAAAGACGTTTTCTTTAAGTATTTCTTCACTACATTCTCCGATCTTCACTACCTTTTTTGTTTTTGATCACAGTATTGCCTGTAATTTTTCATGCAGTGTAGAAACACTTATCAGTACAGACACTACTACCAAGACGAGTATTGCATGACTCCCCAAGTATTTGAGTTGTAGCTAATAGCCAAGACATATTTTTAGGATCATACTGGTGTTTATGTTTTGCATATTTAAACCTACACACATCTCTGCTTTTGTGGCACTGGCAAACTTGCATGGAGTAGGATCTTTATTATTTAGTAAAAATAATAATGCCAGCCCAGCATGCCCTTTTCTTTAAAGGATTGTTGCTTGATAACCGCCTGTCAATTTCTTTTTGTAATTTGATCGCATCCGCTGGAACACAATTTTGCCCCATTATTAGATTCAGACGCTTAAAACTAAATGAATCAACATTAAAACCTCAAGGTTTCAAAGTGGGACTTTGTGCAATCAAGAATTAATATCTTACCTGTTGTAGATAGCTCTTTGAACAACCTCAGTTTGGAGAAATAGTTCAGTCTGTCTAGGCTAACAGCAAGCTAAGAACAATTTGGTTGCTGCCACAACTTCAGATTTACAGTGAATTATGCACTATTTAAACAAAAAACTTTACATCACCGTCAGTGTTGCCTTACACCGTTACTTGCATAGATTTTTATGGTTATTTGTGAGTGCAAAGGGTGCCCAGACTGAATATTTGAAGCCTAGTTAAAATGGTTTAGCTAAAATGGGTGAATTTGTCACAACCATTTTTTCGTTGTTTGTTTTTCTGGCACCTGGTAGTGACGCCAAGTTGTTTCCTAATAGGGATTTTCCAGTTGGGGTGCTTTTCTTCAACACGTACCGCCCACCCCTGCTTCCCGAAAAAAAAGAAAAACAACTTTGAGTGCCCAAGCATTTGTTTCTGCCATGGTAGTTTATTTTGAAAGGTCCATAAAGTGGAAACTATGGTCTTGGGTGAGCGCAGCTTTGCTATTAGAATACATGCCCCCCCACCAACTAAAATTTGTGCTTTTTAAGACTGCTTTCTCCTGACCGATGGTACAGGGCAGAACGGTGTGAGATTGGGTGTTGAATATTTGAAGAAAAGTAGAATAATTACAGCTGAAGAGTGTTTTTGCTTTAGATGCCCTTCCCTACTAGCTGTAGCACTTCCTGCAGGAATATTGTGAAAACTGTAATGCAACATTCAAGTCACTGGCGTGAAGTGTTGTGAAATGTTTGAGATTAAAGTTGTTTTAAGACAGCAGCGATCCACTTTGGAGAAATAGAGCTCAACTCTAAGACTGCCAAGCTAACAGCTAGTCTGAGTAGTTCCAGACCAAACAGGTCGTTCAAAGAGCCATCTACAACAGGTAAGATATAAATGACCTTTCCACAGAACCCAGGTTGTGAAGATCTAAATTATCCCCTTTGTGTTGGGCGATAACTTCATGTCTGTTTGAAATGTAACTGGGTTCAAATGTAGAAAATAGCACCAGTATGATGTTAATGCCATGTAGTCTGCTGAAAATGACTCTATCCGCATTCTGATGACTGACTGCTGCTATGAGGATCAGGATGCCAGTATGCACACACTTCAGTGTTGATCAGCAGCTGTGTTCATTTTAATGGTGTCAACCCACATATTTAACCAACTTGACTCTACGACTCTGACGCAGGGTGAAAGGCTGGGTGGCTGTCGGTGTTAGCAGTCCAGTGTTGTGTGGTGGTGCTTTACCTCAACATAAACGAGACGGAAAGGAGGAATCCAGTCTGTACGAAAGTTTAGTCTCTTCTTATCTGTTTTTGTTTTTTTTCAGCATTAACCAGTGAAAAGATTTTTTTTTTTGTTACCTCAAAGAAAGATAATAAAATCTGGGATGACATCCTTTGACCTTTGGGTGGTCAGATTTGTTTTGTGTCCCTAAACCAATTGGAATCAAATTTTATCTCTTGGACATCAGTATGGAGTTGGTGGACACTCAGCTTGTTGTTTTTTTCTTGTATTAGAAACATCACCAGAACACTGTAATTTTAGGACCACTTGATTTCTGTTTCCTCACTTTAACGAAACCAGAAAGTCAATCACATAGTGATGTGTATAAAGTTTTTAATTTTTTTCTTCTTCTTTATTTTGTATGTAAACCAAAATGTAAACTATGTATTATACTGAGTGTGCCAACCCCACTCTCCAGGTTCTCTCTAAGTGCCAATGTTGTGGTCACTATCAGACAGACCACCATTTGAGAAGCCCCCTCCCTTTTAAAACTCACCCAACACTAAAACCATAGATGATTTAGTTCACTCAGACTTTACTCTGTATTTAAGATTGAAGATTTTAAAGCTAATTTGCTCTTTTGTTTATTTTTTTAAGAAACTGTAATAACTGCATGTGATCATTTTATGTTGGAAGTGAGGGCTTGGATGTTTCCACTGAAGTATAGAGCCCTTTCAGAAGGGGGTTCAGTCAGTTTGTTGTTCTTGATTTATTGATTTACATAAGTCTTGCCATATTTTTTACGTGTTTCATGTATTCGTTTCAGCCACTGTTGCCTGATCCTCATTCAAACATGAACATGACTTACGATCATTACCGCCTTCTAAGAGAGAAACATAATGACAAGGTATCTGTTTTAAATCAAAATAAATTTGTTCCTATACTTGCTCATGGTGTGTGAGTGGATTTAATGATCTTGTATGGAAAACGAGGGTAACTTGCACAGTATTAATAATTCCGTTTATTTATATAGTGCCAATTCACACCAAAAGTCATCTCAGGGCACTTTACAAAAACATTCACAAACATTATAAAAAGTCATTTAGTAAAAGTTATCTAAGGAAGCCACAGATTTTGTTGAATCTTCACTTCGTCATAATTTTCCATCCTGAGCAGCACGTTGGCAACAGTGGAAAGGAACCTCCAGCAGAGCCTGGCTCAGGATGGGCGGCCGACTGCTTCAACCATTTGGAGTTAGAGGACAGGAAAGAGACGCAGAATAACTGCTCCTGGTGGAGTTTCTAAGGGAAGAAAAATACATTAATGAAATAATTACAAATACAAACATGGAGAGTAGAGAGAGTAAAGACAGCAGCAGAGTGAGGAAATGTGGTCAGTTTATCCTCCAGCAGCCTAAGCCTATAGCAGCATAACTATGGGAGAGCTCAGGAAACCCAAACCAACCCCAACTATAGGATTGATCAAAAAGGAAAGTTAAGCCGAGTCTTAAAAGTAGACAGGATGTCAGCCTCACATACAGAAACTGGAAGTTGGTTCCACAAGAACTGAAAGCTCTGCCTCCTGATCTACTTTTAGAAACTCTAGGAACCACAAGTAAACCTGTTTGAGAGCGAAGTGTTCAATGAGGTTTCAAGCGATAATGTTCAAACTTTGCCAGTAACTGCTGGAGTCAGCTCTATTGGAGAAATATCTCATGAACTGCTAGATGTCTTTTGATGAAATTTTCAAAAAGTAAGGTGAGTGTGTCAGATATATGGATTCCTAAGAACTTAAAGCTTAAAAAACTTTTTTTTAAAAATGCTGTGGTTGTCGGGTAGCTTGGAACCTCGGCCGAAGAGTCAAGCTCATGACATGAAAAGGGCCATAAAGGTAGTATCTCACTGGGCTGCGACTGTTGGAGATGTAGTTGGCGACAATAGCCCCCTTTTTAAACAAAGAGAGGCAGATTTGGACTAGTTTTTCAATACTTATTTGTCATCCGTGTGGTGTTTTACAGCAGAGCTGAACGTTTGGGGCCTGACAACTTTTTTTCTGATACCTGTGGATGTCCTAAAATGTACACTGTACTGGCCTCCTACCTCCGGCCCTGCCTGTAGCGGTCTTTCCCGTGTAGTTTCAGGTTCTGACCACAGGGGGCGCCCGCTCCTCCGCCGCTCGGTTCGTGTTCCGGGTGATGCTGCTCTTCCCTTCAAAGCAGCAGAGGAAAGTCAGGGGCTTGTGTCAACATCCAGGATCTTCACCCCCCTCTTGGAGGCGTAGCATTATAATCCCGAAACGCGCCACTGTTACCCCGACAAGGTGTTTTCTTTTCTGTGCGACCGCAACGACCGGAAGACAGTCCACCGACTCCCGCCGCTTTAATCTCAATTTAAAGGATGACTGCGTTCAAATAGCGTCTCCAGTTATTAAATAATATCTGGGGACCTGGCTAGCTAAGTTAGCTGACCTGTTAGTTCGTTTAGGCCAAGGAAACACGACAAAACGCGCTGCTGACATGATGTTTCCTCAATCCAGGCACTCGGTAAGTGGCTGCTTGAACTCGTCTCCGAGTGGAAACGGAGCAGAGCTGAAGCTAACGTTAGCTAGCAGCCCGACAGCTGATCGAAACAGGAGCGCTGCTGGCTGCATGTAGCTTTCAGCTCATCTCCTGCAACCCCAGACCTCCTTGCACCACCTCACACTGTCTGTACTGATACATTACAAACGCTACCAACGTTGAAGCCGTGTAGATACGAGCTGAGACGTCTTTGTTTGCTTTTATTTGACTGCTAACAGTCTGTCTTTAGCTAGCATAGTTACTCAAACAGCTAACTTGGGTGATGACAATAAATGTCCCGATGCTGTCTTTATTTCTACTTGTAAAGCCAAATTCCTTCTGTTTATGTGTGAACTTTACGAAGTGAGTAAATAGGTTAAGGTACAAACCAAAAATATAATATATATATATATGTGTATACACATACATTTTACTCTTTGGTTTAGCTCTACTGGAGAGAAAAAGTAGTGACACGTTATTAAGGCTGCCACCTGAAATCCTTCACAAATAAGTCTTATATTACAGTAGCAACAAGCTGAAAAACATCACCGTCAATAATACAAGTGAAATTTACCAACAAATACGTTGGCATTTTTAATAATAAGTGTTATAGAAGAGATAAAAATGTTTTGAAGCTAAGGTTTGGGCCTGTTATATGACACAAGATGAGGTAGCCATCTTGTGCAGTAATTGTTTATATTTTGATAATATTTTCATAATCTTTGGAAACCAAAGTTGGCAAAAGGAGATAATTAAAGGCCTAGTTTTCCTTAAAGGAATGCATATCACCCACCACCACCATCATGCCAGAGTCTTGGACTAAGATCATCTTATGTTAGGAAATGAGTCGTAACCGTTTTGGTCAAACCTTAAAAATAATGTTACTCACAATTGCACGAGATAGTACAAGATGTCAGCTCAGAGCATCTGTTTGGAATGACTCTCAGCTACTACCATATCCAATTCTAGCTCAATATCTGTAGAAATGACTGAGTTATAGCCATTTTTGTGTTCCCTAAGGTCAGTTGGCTTTGGTGGCCATCTTGAATTGGGTTGGCTCCAAAGGTTAATCAGTGGTAAACATACATCCAATGTTTATTTCGTAAAACTTTCATTAAAATCCATCCAGTGGGTCATGAGATATTTTCATAACACGGGAGATGCGTGTGCAGACGCTGACGAAAACATTACTGTCTGCCTAATTACAAAACAGGAATAATCATCAGCTAATCATTATTTTAGAGGGGTTTATAATTCATGTTCTTAAAAAGTTGGTAAATTATAAGTTCACTTTTTAGTCCAGAAAAAGCTCTAAAGGCAACAAATATTCCTTTTAAATATCTTTAAAACAAAATATAATCGTGTCAGTGGAAGGAAGATGATGTTTTTTTGATCACCTAATTGGATGACTGATTGAACTGCCACACCTCTACTTCTAACAAGTGGGCACATTTTGCTTTTTGACAAACAAAAGTCTTATGATATCTGCAGACTCAAATAAATAACACATGCAGTTTTGACCTCTGTGCAACCGAATGACTACTTCTCTGTTCAATCCCATAATCCAGTTGGGAACCTCCTGCCCTTGGGCCACTTATTTAGAGAGTAATGAGGTTTAAACACTGGATTACAGGTTTAAATGCAGTCTAAACATAACCGAACTTCTAATGCAGCCTCTCACATATGAGACACGCTAATGTCGACACACTTTGCGCTCCCGCGTTTGCGTCTTGCCAGATATTTCGTATCACTTCCTCTACGACTGCTGCGCACGACCACTGCGTCAACCCAACACCCTTCGTTCTTTATCTCATTTGATGCTCTGTGCGCACAATCCAAAATGCTGATGAGTTTAGGCTGAACTTCACTTTGGCCGCACTCTGGGTTAATCTGAGAGGTCAAGCTGCTGTTTCGAAACAAACTCAAACTCACTTTGATTAAAATCCACAGACACGTGTACACACAACAAGAGATGTGTCTATCCCGCTCCTCACTGGATTAGTTTTAGAAAGGAAAAAACAAAGATTGTGAATCAAAACACTGTTTTCCTCTCAAAGTTAGAGAATATATATTTTCTAAGTCTGCTGCAGGAATCTTTTTGTTTCCCAAGGCGTCATCTCAGTCCAGTCAAGCCCTGAAGTTCACCACATCTGACTCGTGTGATCGGATCAAGGATGAGTTCCAGTTCCTCCAAGCACAGTACCACAGGTATACACCCAACGCACACACAAACACAAAGTGAAATCCTGCTTCAATGGGAGTCATTTTCTTTAATACCATAGGGCTATTTATTTGATCTAATCAGGCAAAATTTAGACAAACGTTTGATAGAGGTATGGAAATTTAATGCCATTTGATGGATGTTTATTCATGTCAGAGTGATGCATACACGTATATCCCCAATTCTGAAAAAGTTGGGATGTTGTGTAAAATGTAAATAAAAATACAATGCAGTGATTCCCATACTTTATTCACAATGGAACAAAGTAAACACATCACTTGTTTAAGAAATTGTTCCATTTTTTTTGGGGTGGGGGTAAAAGGTGTGAAGCCTCTCCTCTTCTTTTACCAACAGTCTGTAAACATCTAGGAACTGAGGAGAGCAGCTGCTGGAGGTTTTAGAGGGAATGTTGTCCCATTCTGGTCTGATGGAGGATTCTAGCTGCTCAACACTCCTGGGTCTTTGCTGGAGTTTTTTGTAGAATAGGAGCACATGTTATTTTAAAACCTGGAAATACTTTTCTGCATTGAAAAGTTCCAGATGTGTAAGCTGCCTATACCAGAGGCACTAATGCACCCTATTTCAGCAGAGAGGCAGGCTTTTGAACTGTTTGCCGATAACAGGCTGAGGAGAGGTTCTTCTCCTTTTTAGTACGGAGGACCCGGTGTCTGTGGTTTCCAAAAAGCTTTTCAGACTTTGATTCCTCTGACCACAGATCAGTCCTCCTCTTTGCTTCAGTCCAGTTTAAATGAGCTTTGGTCCAGAGAAGACAGCAGAGTTTCTGGATGGTGTTCACATCTGGCTTCTTCTTTCCATGATAGAGCTTTAAGCAGCATTAGTGGATGGTACAGTGAACTGTGTTTACAGGAAGTCTTCCTGAGTCCATGCAGTGATGTCCAGAACAGAACCAGACCTGTTTTTAATGCAGTGGCCCCTGAGGGCCCCAAGATCACAAATATCCAGTATTGACTTTCAGTCTTGTCCTTTGAACTCCGAGATTTCTACAGATTCTTGAAATCTTTTCTCTCTAAAATGCTCTTTTTATGCCCAGTCATTTTACTGACCTGTTGCTAAGTAACCTAATTAGTTGCAAAATGTTCTTCTAGCTGATTTTTATTAATGCCACTTACATTTACAGACTTTTGTTGTCCCTGACCCAACTTTGAGATGTGTTGCTGCCACAAAATTAAAGATTCTTTTTTTTTTTTAAATGGTACCATTTCTTAGGAAACATCAAATTTTGAAATTAAGTTTCTTTGTGAAGAAAGTATGGGTTTATGAGATTTGCTACTCATTGCATTCGGTTTTTATTTACGTTTTATACAATGTCCTAATTGTTTCAGAACTGGTGTTTTTGTTAATCTTTGGTAAATGAAGTGTCTTGAGTAGAAATTGTTTTGGTATTGAAATAGAACATCTAAACTAAGAAATTTAAAAAGCACACTAATAGGTATAAGTAATCAGAAGCGGAATAGGAAGAGATTCACAACTTTCTATTGACTGAAACAGATTTTTTAAATTTAAATATTCATGTCTTGTTTCAGTTTGAAGCTGGAGTGCGATAAACTGGCCTCTGAAAAGTCAGAGATGCAGCGTCACTACATCATGGTAAGTGTGGCATCGACTACTGACAGTAAAATGCTAGTTTTCAGCTCCTGGTTTATCGCTCAAAGTTGGGAGTAAAGTTTCTGTTTGTTAGTCAACCTGAACAAATGTACATCTCTGAATGAACACCACACGTTACTTCCACTCAACATAAAAACCTTTAAAATTTTTCTGATGAAAAAACTGAGTTTGGGAAAATAAGTTCAATTCTTAAATCTAAATGATTATATATGCTGAGATACAGAAAGCTCTAGAAAATGGAAGTGTGTTTATAATTTGTTGTGTTTTTGTGCATTGCAGTACTATGAAATGTCCTACGGCCTGAACATTGAAATGCACAAACAGGTAAAAAACATAAAGTCCTTCTAATAGTGCAGTTCAGGCGATTTAGCTTGTCTGACCACATGTTGACTTTATTTCTCCAGGCGGAAATAGTGAAGAGGCTGAATGGGATCTGTGCTCAGGTGCTGCCTTACCTGTCACAGGAGGTAATGACAAACGCTGTCAGACTTTAACCTGCGGTGGTCTGCAGTTTTCATCAGTGTTAATCACATAAAGATGGTGTGAGCTGCAGCTTTTTACTCACAATTTTCTGTATTCTGATGGCATTTTAGTCATTTGTAAGTTTCAGCGTTTTGTCCCCCGTCGCAACACAAAGAGGGGAGTTGGAAATACCTTCCGTCCCTCTGTTGAGTTCATCTTGTGAGCTGAATAACTTGAAAAATAAGCAACATACCAACTTCCATTTTGGTGTGTGGCTGCGTGTAGGCTTAAGTAAGGTTGCTATTGGGTTGCCACGTCCAAATCTAAGATATATGTAAACTGGTCACCCCTTTTATTTGAGGAAACTACCTTCTAAGCAAGATAAAAGCTAGAAAGCAGAGTTTCCTCAGATTGGTGTGGGTGAAGATTAATTTATTGGCCACCCTCTGGCTCCGTCATTGCGCCTGGTGGCTGATAAAATTGCTCTCTCCGCCACTCTGCGCCACCTTGGACAGCAAATTCTCTCTACAGTAGAATAAATATATCCTCCCTTCAAATCTTTATCAGCAAAGATGTAATGTAAGACTTCATCCCTTGTGAAAAACTTTCTCTAAGCTTAGTTTCAGTCTATCTGAAACACATGTGAACATGTCCGTGCAGCTAAATACCATCAGCCTGTTTGAGTGTCTCTCTTAATGCTTTAGTTCTTGAAATCTGACAATATTAACACTAAAGTACGTATATTTGTAAGTCCTGTTTAATTCCAGCTGAGGAAAACACTCATCTCGAAACCTAAAACATTGACTATATAAGACCCTCCGCGGCGGGGGACACGGCTGACCGCTTGTTACTTTCAAATATGACCACAGAATGCTTGGTAGGTTCAAGTGATATTAAAGCACATGTATGTTGTATGAAATGTGTTTGTTTCAGCACCAACAGCAAGTCATGGGTGCCATAGAGAGAGCCAAGCAGGTCACACCTCCTGAGATGAACTCCATCATACGGGTGAGCCCAACAAATCATTTAACATCCCAGGTTTATGCCCACATGGTCATTATGAGCAGATCACCAGCTGCCTTTCATGCTGAAGTTTTAAACTAAGATCGTGTTACGCGGAGAAATTACGAAGTTGCAGCCAAACGTCAAAAACAATGTTATTGGGAGATGTGTTTTTGTCTAAAGTGTCCTCTTATTTCCCGTCCACCTGTTTGCAGCAACAGCTGCAGGTGCAGCACCTGTCCCAGCTCCAGGGCCTGACCCTGCCGGTGGCCCCGCTGCCCCTGGGCCTCACCCCACCCTCCCTGCCCGCCGTCTCCTCCAGCTCAGGCCTGCTCTCCCTCTCCTCCATCCTGGCCAACTACTCTCACGGCCAGCCGCAGGCGGTGAAGGAGGACAAGGCCAGAGATGCTGCGGAGAGGGCGCCCAGAGGAGAGGACGGAGACAAGTCCGACTAGTGGCGACGCAGTGAGGCGGAGGGGTGGGGGCGGGCGTGCGGTGTTTCAAACTGAGTAAGGATTGGCTGTAGCTGTAAGTGGTATTGATGCACATCGGTCTGCTGAGTGACGGCTGAAACTTTAGGATGTGCAAAAGACCCTCAAAGACTGAAACTGGAAGTTAACGTTCCTGTTATTTAGTGGTCATAGACCCAGTTCAAGCATTAAGAATTATAATAGATGTTTTTTTTTCTTAGTGTGTAAGCCATTATTGTTTGGTTAACCAATATAAATATCCCATTTGGAGTGAGAGTCAAGGTTGAAAGGATGAAAGCAGATTCCTGTACACACGTCTGCTTGTTGCAGGTTAATTTTTCTGAATCCACTTTGTTTCTTCCCACGTCCTGATTGGGTCCAACAATAAGCAGCTTTAAAGATACTTCTTTGGACGTTTTAACCTCTCCTGATTATGAAAAGCAATCGTTTTGTCACATCAGTTCCAAGATGAAAAAAGCTAATGTTAGCTGTTTGGTTATAGCTAACATGAACTCGTGCTTTCAGAGCAAAAATAAAGTTTAGTTTGACATCAAATGGAAAGTTCTGAAGATCTGCATCGTCTGTTTTAGATCAAATATTTTTATCCAATATATAAAATATTCAGTTCCCATTTAGTTCTTTTCTTTGTTTGTTTGTTTTTAATGTGCTGCTTTAAACATCTTTGAGCTTCTTAAAGCTCTGAAAACACATTCAAATTCATTTTGAAGTGTTTTTAGGAGACCTGAGAGCATGTGAGAGTAAAAAAAAAAAAAAAAAAAATTAAAAAAAAATTTGTTTTAA
>JAOXNZ010000002.1:7035061-7048696 GCA_028566095.1 Kryptolebias brasiliensis | reverse complement strand
TGGTAAACCCTTTCCCACTGACGTCCTCTCAGAAACAGCTTTTAAGGGTGTCATTAAAAAAAAACAAAAAACAGCTGTGACGCAAACAGCTGGAAGATACCGATTAAAGGCTTTGTGATAACCTGAGCAAGTCTCCACAAGCCACCGCGTTCTCCATCATACACAGTCCACTCAGCATTTATCAGCATTTCTTCACCCCCCCCCCCCAAAAAAAAAAAAACTAAAATAAAGTCTTCACACTCCTAAAGTTATGCAACAATGGTTATGAACACAAACAGTTCATGCAAGCTGGGACATGCTCACAAACACCACCTACACTTTCCAAAACAGGATTAGAACAGTCAGAAAAAGAAAAGAAAAAGGGGGGGAATGGACGGGGACATTTTGGGATGACTGTCAGCTACTACCACACCAGGTCCTGGCTCAGCGTCTGTAAAACTGGGCGAGCTCGAACCATTTCAGCCAGGCAGCTTTGGCGACGGAGGCGAACCGGGTTGGCTCCAAACGTTAATCGGTTGCAGATGTACAACCAGTCAATTGCTTCCCGAAGGTTTCATTAAAATCTGTCCTGTGTCGCATGAGATATTTTGCTAACAGACAAACAGTATTAGTTATGAGCTCGAACACAAATCAGATTGAACGCGATCGGTTAGCGCTCAGAGTACGGGTTGGGGATCAGTCTCGGCCACTACTAACGCCACATTTTAGCTCATGAGACGATTTGATAACATCCTTAGGGCTAAACCTAAACCCTAACCCAAAACTGCCGTTTCAACATATGAGGTAGTGGTGGGTCCTGACAAGTTGGTGTGTATTGGTAACAAAACACACACAAACACACACACCAAGCATGCACTTTCAGGCATCAGCTTTAAAACATTAAAAGAGAATGACAGATGAGATAAACCATCTACTCCCCCGTCTTACCTCTGATTGCTTCAGTGAAGCAATCAGTGTCTCCCAGTGATAAAACATGGAACAGTCCCACTCAGGGTGGGGAAAGAGTCTGCTAGGCTTGCTCAAACGAGATAAAGACTGTAGGCAAAGTTGACTGCACTTTTTGTTTGTTTGTTTTTAACGCATTCAACGCATCTGACGTACTGATGTCCCTGTGACCTGTTCCACAGGGCGTCAGTCTTTCAGTGGCCCACAAACAACGTGTGTTATCTGTAACAAATCATACATCAAAAGGTGACATTGTTGAGCAACCCTGTGCGTCACTGTCCACAGGACTCCCAACACAGAGCTGGTCTTATTAGAGCTCTTTTGCAGCTTCATGTGTGGCTACAGTGATTACATTTTCAGCCATGTTGCTCGCGGCAGCAGGAAGGCAGAGCAGCAGACACTCACCGATGAAGACACAGATAATGTCCACCGCGACGAGCAGCTTGCTCCGTTTCTCCGAGGCGTTTCCTTCAGCGCCGCTTTCCTTCATTGTTGAACCTTTTTAGCAACTTGTCAGGAACACCTGTGAGCGCGCGCGTAGTAAAAAGCAGCTCGGAACCTGGCCCTCCTTCCGGCTCTGCTCCTCTGCGTACCTGCCTGCTCCGCCCGGCTCTGATTGTCAGCCTGCCTCAGGTGCGCCGCGGCGCGCGCGCTCTGTCCCCGCCTCCACGGCAGGGCGAGGCTGTCCGCGCGAGACCAGTACAAAAACCCCACTTTCCTTTGTTTCCGGCTGTTTTTAATACTCAATGTCAGTTGTTTTTGGCACACACCAGGCTGCCCTCGGTACAGGAACAGTGTTTGGACTGATTTTATCTCGACTACTTTAATAATGATTATTTTTGATAGTGTGTATGCTGACTCAGCATTGTTTTCCTGCTCTTATTTGCCCATACTATTTCTACAGACTTTGTGCCATTTTAGCCATTCATAGATCAAAACGTGCAGCTCTTTCTGGAGTTGGGCTGCTATGACTTTTAGCTGTGGTAACTTTAATACTTTTCAAATTATTTAACTTTATTTAAAAATGTTTCGTCATGAAAATACATAGAAATCTCTTCTATCCACGCAAGAAACACTGTTCTCTTTGAAATGTTTTTTTTTTTTTTTTTTTTTTTTAAACGGTAACTAAAAACCACAAGTAGCAGAAGACTTTATTGCTTTATTTAGGTCTTCTTATGCTACTTTTAGCTTTTAGCTACTGTTCTGCTAATTGTAGATATCGTTCTGCTACTTTAGCTGTCAGCTAGTCTTTTGCTACTTTGAGCTTTAAGCCAGCTTTTAGCAAGCTAGTTAGCATGGTTTTTTAAGCTTTTAGTTAGCTTTTTGATACTTTTAATTTTTAGCTAATATATTAGCTAAATATTTTATCTAAATATTTTAGTCCTTTTAGCTAGCCTTTTGCAGCTTTAATTTTCAGGTAAATGTTTTGCTACTTTGTGCTAGCCTTTTGCTACCTTTAGCATCTAGTTAACTTTTTGCTTTTAGTGTGGTTTTTGGTTCTTTTGGATGGTATTTTTGCTACTTTTAGCTATCCTCGCAACTTTAGCTTTTAGCTTGAATCTTTTGCAACTTTTAGTTAAGCTTTTGCAGTTTTGCTAGACTTTTGCTATTTTTTTTATTATTGTTTTGTTACTTTTAGGTTTTATTTAGCATTGTGCTGCTTTTGGCTTTTAGCTAGTGTTCTGCTTCTTTTGGATTTAACTCAGCTTCAGCTTCTTTAGCACATTTCAGCAGTCTTTCAGCACTGTGTTCATACTGCATTTAGCAGAAAATACTTTTTTTTTTGGTTTCCTATTGATTCCTTATTTGCTGAACATTGATTGAGCAAAACTCCAACATGCATCAGCTTTCTTCTTTTATTCTAAACTGACTAAATGTTACGTTAAAGCTGCTGCCAGTGCTCCATTAATGTCACCATGGTAACTACACCCCTGTCTCTGTTACTCCCTGACAGCACGCTTAATAAGACAGACAAACAAACTAGAAAACTAAAAAAATACATTGTTTTGCAAAGACTATAGGCCTACAGTTGCCCAGGAGAGATGTCAGACAAACATTTTATTTGTCAATAAACAACCCACAGTTAATTGGGTTCAATACAAGACAACAGTAAACACAGCAGTCTGTGATATTTACACCCTTCAGCTTTAAATCTACAGCTCAAACACTGTTTTAGAGTATAACGTCAAAAATATACACAAGGTCAAACATGAAGAATCAACAAAAATAATATTTGACAAAGAATAATTTTAGATTTCGACACAAAAATAAAGATTTCAACTACGAGCAAGCTTAAAAGATCCAGGGCAGCTTAATGGTTCAACTGCACGTAAAGTTGTTTTGTTTTCAAAACTACAACATAAGAGGAGATGTAAGGACCACACTGCACAGGCCAGCGGGATAAATCCACTTAATCAAGCCGAGGAACAGGTGGAAATAATGTCCAAAATCTTTTAGAAACAGTGCAGCTTTAGGATTGTCATCTTCTGTCTGATGAGAAAGTAAAACAGAGGGATGAGGAGCTCTGCTAAAACCAAAGATCCTTGGTTTTGAAGCTGTTTCAAGAAAACTGCAGGTTGCCTGATGATCTGAATGGTGGAAAACACATGACTCACTGGCTCCACCTGCTGGCAGACTAATATCATTTAAGCAGACAGGTCTGGTTTGGCTCTGGGTGGGAGATTAGAGAGAGGCGGGGGGGGACTGTGGACAGGTGCTTAGTGGAAGCTGGAGTAGAAACAGGGGTTGGTGCAGAGATCGTCGATAAAGATTTCTCTGGCTTCAGGTAAAAGCGTATTCTGTTTTGACAAGCAGCGAAGACAACAGGCAGGTGGGTAGACGTGCTCCTCCAGGTCGTGCAGCTTATCAACCAAAATGACTTCAGAGTATTTGACATCGGGCGTCTCTTACCACCACCAGCTGCTTAGTCTGAACTGATAATACACACAAACAGCAATCAAGTCATAACAACTTTCCACATAGAAGCAGCGTTTCATGAAGAGGGTCAGGCACTTTGGCTTAAGGGCAGATAAAATAACTGGTGTCCAGATTTAGATGTAGTGATTCCTTACCACCTGGTATTTAAAATTAAAAAATTTTAAAAATCCTGTGTATTGTATTGCATTGTCTTGTGTCTCTTCTCATATTGTACTACGTTGTACTGTATTGTAGTCTTGTCTTGTGTCATACGTCTATATGCTATAAGTTTTAGATTCACCAATATACGATTCTGGATGAGTGTGTGTTTGAGTGTGTGTGATTTTTTTAATCACCAACGTGCACGTTAGCCAGGTTCCCAGCTGGACCAGTGCCGGCAACCGTGCTGGCCCGCATGGAGGCGTCATAGATGCCGGGCGACATGTTCTCCAGAGTACGGAGGTGAATTTTTCCAGAAATGACAATGCCTGAAGAAACAGGAAGTGCTAAAATCTGACCAGATGTGAGCCATGAAAACATGACGAATCCAAAATGACTCTTCCGCATCCAATTTTAGCTCAACATCTGTAAAACAAAAAAAACTGCGTTGTAACTATTTTCATGCGGGCATCTTGAAGTGGATTGACTCGAAAAGTTTAACAGTTGTAGATGTACACCCAATAATTACTTTTTGAAAGATTCATTAAAAGCCATCCAGTAACAAGTTGACTAAAATAAACTGTTGAAGATATTGTGCAAACTGTTAGTTTCAAAATATGGGAGCAGTCTCAGCTACTACCACACCAAAGTTTAGGTTGATACCTGTAAAACTGACAAAGTTATAGCCATTTTTGTTGTTTTTTAAGTTCAGTTGGCTGTGGCAGCCATCTTGAATTGTGCTGACTCCAAAAGTTATCCGGTTATAGATCTACATTCAAATATTATTTTCTGCACATTTCGTTAAAATCTGCCCAGTAGTTCATGAGATATTTTGCTAACAGACAGACACATAAACACACAAGCAAAAACATTACTGTCCGCCTTCACCTTTCAGTGGTTGGGTAATAATAAAAGGACAAAAAATATATTAAAAAATGCTTATACACTATATTTATTTTGATAAGTTGAGGATAAAATCCTGTTCATCTAGCACATCAGGGGACATAAATGTTTCTATATTCTACAAAATTGTCTCAAACTTTCCTTCAATACATAAGTTGTTATGTTTTTTTTTTTAAAAAGCAGTATTTGTATGTCACTGACTTCTTGCTGGTTGGTTTTTGGAGCTGTAGCAGAGGGCGTAGTTGCAGATGAAACCATGAAGCAGCTCCACAGGTGGAGGAGTCCAGCTGAGCTGCCAGATGTGCTGCACTTTCACATTAGAACCAGCAGAGGGAGCTGTGGGGCAAAGCTTGGGTGAGCAACTGGCCTTTGTTGATGCTTGCTGTTGGGCATTTGACAAAAAAAAACACACACATTCATATGTTGTGCATAAAAATGCAATAACTAAAGCACCAAATGCTCACCAAGTTCAAATAGTCCCTAACAAGTGCACCATTCCTCTTTCTGTGATTAATGTTTGCTTACACAACCATCTGTTAAAAACAGCTAACAATGACTCAGCGTTAAAAGCTACTTTAAAGTTTAAAATGCACAATACTAAATACAAAAACTAGTGCTGTGTATAAATGTGGAGTGTTTGGTATTTTCCTGCTCTTTGTTCCCCATACAGAGCTTCGACAGAAACCGCATTTCGTTTTATCAGTTTCACTACCTTTGATTAAAATAATAATAATAATAATATTGTTTTTTGTCTTTTTTTATTATTTACCTTTCTGATAGAAGCTTTGAACCCTTATGGTCTCAACTAACAACAGAAATCCTGAAATAGTTCTCCTTATAATGTTCTTTTAGCTTTTCTTTCTAATAAGTCAGTTGGATTGTTGGGCAGAAATGCCGCTATTAGTAATTAGTAGCGATAATTATTGTCACCATTATTATTGTCATTAACCCACTTCCGGCTGTTTGTTTACAAAACCTTTAGTCTATGTGTGAAAGTTCAAAACAGACAATTTGAATGCTTTCTTTAGCATCTAGATCACACTGGAACTGGTCCAGTAAAAAACTACAATACTCAGACTGTTCAAACCTGGATTGGGTTGTTTACACTAAAACTAGAAGCTTAAAACCACAATTTGTAGTTTGTAAAACCCTTTATTCTATTCGTGATCATTCAGGAAAGGCAATTTAAAGAATTTGCTTTCAGTGTAGCACAATCCTGTCCAAGTTTTTGGAGCTAAAAATGAAATTATTCACAGTATTTTGAAGATTCTGTTTTTAGTCCAGGATGATTCAATCCAGTTTTGAACAGTCTCTGCATTGAAACATTTCAACAAGACCACTAATGCCGTCCAAATGGCAGAAATTTCACAAATCACAAACTGCGTTTCAAAGATTCTACTTTCAGCGTAGAATAATTTAATTCAGGTTATAATAGGCTATGTAATACGGTTTTTGAACTAAAGCTGATAAAAGTTATCTGAACAAAATCTGAAGCTGGAATCAGAAGCCAACTTCAGTGGTAGACAAAATGTGGGTTTAATTTCAATCATTGTGGGCTGATTTTGCTTTCCAACAACAAACACTGATGGCTGAATCATGATTTAGAAATCTAATATCACTCATCACAAATGACTCAACTTCTTTCTCTATTATTGGCTTATTTTATTGATCTGACTAGGATTCAATATTTCACCAAAGCTGCCTGACTTGCGCTCCATGTCAACAATAAGTCATGCTGTTTTTTGCTGTAAGTTTTCATTAGTTTTATGCAGAGGTGCAAGTCCAAGGTGGCAAAAATAACAACAGAAATGAAAGCTTTGTCATTCGATTTATTTAAAATGAACTTTGAGGCTGAGAGTAAACACCTCCTTATGACCGGCGTCACTCCTTTGAACTACATTTGCGAGGCAGAGGCAGACTGAGCTCTTGTATTCGAGGAGACGGGCTGGCAGAGAGGGCTGCCCGGCTAACAGCGTACGGGTCATGACCCTCGAACAGAGTGGGCCTCGTTTTAGGGCAGGACAGTTCTACAAGCCTCTGCGTGGCTGTGCAGCTTCTGGCTGCTCTGGAGACGGGCCAGCACACCGAGCGCGCTCCTTCCCACTTGCGGTGGTTTTGCTTCGGGGCTGAAAAGACAAAAGCAGCCGAGTGAGCAGCAGTGCAAAGCGACGCAAAAACACAAAACAAGTCAGACCTACCGGCTAGTAGCTCGATGTGCGCGGATGGTTTTGACGGCAAGTGGGTTGCGGGTCGAGGTTTAGGTCTGTAGCCGGACCCCCCCTGAACTTCCCATCTCTTCTTCGCCTGGGCGAGCTGGCAGATCCGCGAGGAGGCGACGGCTGTCTGCGCTCCTCTGCTCAACTACACTCGCATGTCAGGCCACAGATGAGATTTTAGTCAACAAAACCTTATTGTTTGGTGTCATTTGCTGTTGCAAACTAAACTCCAAACTGAGATGACTTCTGTCTTTTTGCAGCCCTTTGCTTCATCATTTATCAGGATTTTTATTGTCATCTCTTCTGAAACGCAACAAAAAAATGATTGTTCAGGGGTCTCATTTATAAAACTGGCGTACGCACAAAACGGGGCCTGAAACTTGTGTACGTCACTTTCCACGCAAAGTTTGTGATCTATAAAACACAGACTTGACGGGAAAATGTGCGCTCCCTCACGCAAACTCTGAGCCATGCTACCATATAGGTTTGTTTTGGAGAGACAGGGGAAACTGGAGACACAGATGTTGAAGTGGGGAATTGAAGCCACACTGCATCATGAGTCCTCTCAGATATTTAATTTCACTCCATTATTCAAAATTAATCTTAGATCGACTTTATCATCAGCTTTCAAAACATCAGTATTATTGATGCTTCTGCTGGTGAGCCGGAAGGACCTTTCAACTTAAAATCTTAAATAAAAGTTCAGGCAACATTTCAAAGTTTTCTCCCTGGATGATCACCAGGGTGATGTGTACCACAGATTAACACACGAGGGGACAGTGGCTCCCCCCTCAGGCGCTGCCTCCTAACCCCTTTTCCGAACCCCTAGAACGCAGAAGAGGCGCGCTTCAATACCGCTCACACCTGTGCACACTCAGCTGTGGAGCGTGCCATCGGCCTCCTAAAATGCTGGTGGCGGTGCTTGGATGCGTCGGGGGGAGGGTGTGTGTGTGGGGGGGGGACACTCCTAGGTGTGTGGTGTGCTGCACAACCTGGAGCTGAGGCACAGCATCCATCTCCCTCCTGGCCTCCCTCCTCCTCAGAATGACGACCCTGACCCACAGTGCCCCCTCCCCGACAAGAGGAATTTCAACACGGAGCACGGCTCCATGAAGAAGTCATGCAACGATTAAAACAGCAATTATGTTCAGTTTTTAAACGAGTTCTTTTAATGAGTTTGATATGTCAGACATAACATCACACAAATTGCTTAACACTGCTTGGATTTGATCTCAATTCATTAATCGTTTCCCTCGGATTTTCCAGAATAGGAGTTGTCGGCACCCCTCCTCCTCCTCCAGACACACCATGCGCTTGGGGCGCACTGGTGCTGGAGACAGCTGGACCCTCTGTACCCCTTGCCCCCTCGCCCGGACTCTCCTCGCCTCCCGACTTCAGAGGACCCGAGAACACAAAGACAACATGTTGTCCCACTGTTCTTTTACCTCTGATTTCCACATAATATGAATTAAACTGTGTTTTCTCTGCCTCATCTGTGGTCTCACCCAAATCAGTGTCTCCCTCTTTTTCTGACACAATGCCACACAAGCTTGTCTTTCCAAGTACGGAGACCATCCTTTTTTCAAAAGATGTCAGTTCATGTACGCCCTTACCCCCACCTGTGGCTGACATGCTCTGGCGGTGGCCGGTTAGTCGATTTTTTGCCTCCACCCTCAAATCTGACCACTTCTTCTTCACCTAAGCCACGGTCCTCTCTGTCCCTCTCACTGAATTAACGGTGGTAATGATGTGTTGCCGCTCACAGCGCTTCTTTTTATTTGTAACTCCACTACTGTGGCTCCCAAAAATGATATTTTTTCTGTTCTCCACCTCACTCAGCAGCACATTGATTTCTGCCTCGGTGAAATTCAGTTTCTTCTCTCTTTTCTCTGTGGTTGCCATTGGTAACCATGAAACAACATTGATCAGCTGGCTCATTTAAATCCACCTTCACATTCATGAGGGGCTTTGCGTTGAGCATCTCTGATTGAATGTGTGCGTGTGGAGGGCAGAACCTGAGGCAGAACCTTGTGTGCAAACTTTCAGGTACAGGTGTGATTTATAAAGGGAAATTGCTTGCTGGTGTGCGTACACATGGTTTTATAAACCTGAATTTTTTTTGCCATACGCCATTTTTGCCTTTTTGGTGTGCGCACACTTTTAGTAAGAATCCTACGCAATCTTTTATAAATGAGACCCCAGATCTTTTCAAGTGGGGCTCTCTGGTAATACTTACAACCTCAGTTTGAAAGTTTATTATGATCCGTAGATCGACGAGCTAACAGCTAGTCCGAGCGGGACCAAGACCGAAGTGATTGCTGTTATCTTAAAACGACTACAACCACAAAAGATTTCATGGTGACGTGAATTGCTGGTTTTTTTGGATATGCAATGGCCTATTAATTAAATGAGTAAGCCACATGGTGCCATATTCCAGAACAATTTTCATTCAATTATCTTTAATGCGTCAAAGAGAGGTGTGGGGCTTGAGCTCGCTTGTTTTGCAAAAAAAAAAAAAACAATCCATGCTCAAGCTAGAGTGATTAAAAAAAAAACTAGTACACCCTAGTTTAAGCTTTATTTCTTTCTCTTTCAGAGCAATTTAGTTTGAGGTAGGAATGTCGTTCGCAAGAACTAAAGTGCGCAAGCTAATATTTCTGTGCATGCGTCAACTGGAAGATGCCCAAGGTGGATACTCCTCCTTCTGACAGGAGTATATCTGCTAGACTACCTGCGCGTTGAGAAACTGACTGACTGTGGTGTAAAGATTTATAAAGTAACAGTTGCTATGAAATTTGTGCTGATCTTTTCGAGTTAGGATGGCAGCAAAGACGTTTGGTCTCGGCCGTGCTCAAACTAGCTGTTAGCTCATCAGTCTATGGTCAGAATTAAACTTTATTTCTTCAAACTGAGGCTGTTCAAAGCGCTATCTACAACAGGTAAGATAGTTATTGTTCATAATCTTTTCACAAAATTTTAAAGTGCACATTGACACACTTAAACATCTTAATAACTTTTGGTTGGATTACTAGGTTTACAACTGTTTTGCTCCCTTCAAGGTGGAGTTTAATTGTTTCTACGATACATGACTTGTCAAAAATAATAGAAAACTTCTGATGGACGTGTGTGTTTTACTCACAGGCGTCGGCAGAGGGCGCGCAGGCTGCCAGCCGGCTGCAGGGGCCCGAGGCTCAGCCAAAACACACAACCGCTCCGATGGCACAGCCCTGAGGGCCCATCTGCTCACCTCCCATATGGGAGAGATTCTGCAGAAGGAGGCGGAGGAAGCAGGAATCAGAACTGGGAACTGAAAATATGAAATCAGGAAAATAACTGCAAGATGGATTTACAACATCTGGTTTACATCAACCTAATCTAATTAATACATCATAACACATTACACTGTAATTTTTCTAAAAGCAAGACTTAACTTAGCAAGTAATTGAGATAAAGAAGTAGTAAAATATCAGAGATAATATAAAATATCAGAGAGAGAATGAGTCACTCAGGTCTACTTCATGTATTTACACGACTTGATTGTAGAACTTTTTACTTCGGGCTAAGTCTGACCAACGAGGGGTTAACTCTGTGGGTCGCAGGAAAAACAAAAATGTTGATTTTATTTTTTTAAGTTTGCACTTAAAAGAAGAAATAGAGTGAGAATTTTACCAATTGTTGTAGTGGATTTGCTCCTCTGTTGTGGCAGTTCATCCAGCCAGTAAACAGATCTGCTGGAACAAAAAAAGACAGGTCTGATCTGAGAAAGATTGGAAAAAAAAAAATAATTTCAGTGTCAGAGCGTAGTGATGTGGGTCAGGCCTACCGATCGGGATATCTGAGATGGTTGGGTTTGGGCAGAGCGAGCTGCTGCGTTCGAGTTGACATGGAAACGCTCGATGAGAAAGTGACACGAGGGATTCAGACGTTCATTTCTACAAAAACACAGCTTCACAAAAGCTGAAAATATTGACAGAATATGTTGCAAACATGCAGATTTTAACAAACTAGGAAATGCCAGTGATCCTGTACACATCCATAGTTTTGTTATGTAATTGTATTTAATTATTCCTCTTGTAGGATGAAATTAATAATTCCTCAGAAGGGATTTGGTATTTTTGCATTAAGAACATTTTAAAATTGAAAAACTTCTGGTAATCAAGTTAAATACTTGAATTTTCTCTGGAGCCATCAACTTTTTTTTGTTGTAAAACTAAACAGCGAGTCCAATCAAACAAGTTTTACTTTGTTATTATATTTGCAAGTTCATTAGAAAGCTTACATACTCCTATGGAAAGCAGAAAACCTAAACATGCAATTTACTTTTTACCTGCTGCAGTCGGTCCCTCTTTGTGGTGACACTGACACCTGCTGGTTGCTATGGTGACGGCCCACTGGAGAGCGTTTTATAACGAGCAGAGGTACGATCAAGTCTCCTCAGCTCGTTTTGGACCACTTTTTTCATCATATAAAACCTTTTCCAGCTGTGTTTAATTAGGTTTGGATGACGTTAAACCTTTCTAACACTTACAAAAATGCAAAAATATAAAATTAAAGAGGCACGCAGATAATTTGAAAACAGACAACACCTTTATTTTGAGTTGATACTTTAAATTTGTATAAAACAACACAGTAAACAAGCTACCAAAGCTTCTTTAATAACCATAATCGCAAAGCCACAAGCTCTCTGTATAATACTTTAAATGTACTGCAAGCGTCTGTTATGAAGCCAACCAGTCAGGTTTCTTTGACATGTTTGTGTAAATAACACTTTGAATCGATAAACTGAGAACACTGCAGGATATAACATCAGAAAACATTCACAGAAGTCTGAAACACACAGAGATAATACCTGGATTATGTAGTGTTTGGTTCATAGAGTCACTGATGCTTAAAGGGCAATAACAGTGTTGTTTGTAGCTATAACTGCATTTTAAACTCTGCTACATCTACTGCTAATAATCACAAACATTATAAGAGGAATAAAAAATTATATTGGCACAAGCTATAAAAACAGTTATCTACTACATGGCAGAAACAGATACCATGCAGTAATATATAAATTCTGCTCTTTTGAGACACTTCAGGGCTGGAGTTTGTTTTATTATTTGACCGAAAAGTGCTCAGCTAACAACCTCATTATTAATAGTTACTGATTATTAGAAGTACATGGCGTCAAGATGCTGAGGTTTCAGTGACAACATGATTTCACACGTTCATGAGACACTGAGCTCTCTCGTTTGGTTGCAACAGTACTTACTGGGATTGCGGCAAAGAAATTGGCACCAAACAGCCTACCTTTTAAAAGCAGTGCAGGTAGGATGGTCGTGTGGAAAAGCACATGAAATGGGGAGACATGAGTAAAATGAGTACATGTTTTCAGTAGCACCAGGAGAAACAGAATGCGTGCGTCTGCATCAGAGGGTCTGCACTATGACGGGATACAGCAGGGACATGTGCTCAGCTCCTCTTATTGGCAGCTTGTGTGTCGTGTAGTAGTGGATGACCTCTGGGATGGTGGAGAACGGAGGACTGTTCTCCCCAAGAACGTAACGCCCGTCTGCAGACTGGGTGAACTTCATGTGCATGAAGCCTTTACAACTCCTAAAAATAAAAAGACGACAACACAAAACTCGTTAAAAATGTACAGAACCATAATAAAAAACAAAACAAAAGCAGCTATGAGAGTTGTAAACCCATCTCAGATAATCGCTAAAAGACAAAATGCCTTTGTACTTCATGCATAAATTTATAACAATAACTGGAAAACCACCTTTTCTGCTAAAACACAGTGAGAGAACTGAATGACTGCTGAAAAAGCTGAATAGTAGCATAAGAAGACAAAAACTGAGCAAGTTTGCTGAAGCAGATTTTAAAGAAAATGTTTTTGAATGAATAGAAGGGATCTAAATGTATTTCTATGGGGAAAATATTTGTAAATAAAAGGTAACTATTTAAAAAAAACAAAACCCACATGTCATAGCACCCATCTCCTGAATCAGCTAAAAGTTTTGATATATAAACGGCTAAAGCAGCATCTACCTGAGGGAGAGCGAGTAGTCGTCGCGGCAGGTCTGGCTGTTCCTCACCAGGTAGGAACTCTCCTTACACAGAGTGAGCAGAGACTCTGCCTCTGAGCGGCTCAGGGCTCCATGGTACCATCTGCAGGCATCCATGAGAAACCAGGACAAAACACACCGTTAATTATGTGCACCCAAGTGTGTGTCAAGTGGCAGAAACACACAACAGCCTGCAAGAGTATTTGGACAATAGCTTCAAGTATCAAGTATTTACCTGATACTTAGAAAGTGGAAAATGGGGAAAATAAAATGTGCAAAGGATTAATCAAGGAAACAACCTGTGTACAAATCCTCTGCAACCCTACAGTACAACAAAACAAATAAAATAAAATAAATTTTCTTTACAAAGAACATTTAAAAACAACCAAATTTGACCAAAACATGACACTAAATGATAAAAAAAAATTAAAAACCTTAAT
>JAOXNZ010000002.1:6999046-7012160 GCA_028566095.1 Kryptolebias brasiliensis | reverse complement strand
GATTAGCAAATTTTAAATCCAAATTTTATCACAATGGAACATAGTAAATATATAAAATGTTTAAACTAAGAAGATTACCATTTTTTGGAAACAAAAATGAAGCAACTGGCGCAAAAAAGATGGGACAAGGGACAACAAAAGACTAAAAATAAGTGGTAATAAGAAACAGCTGGAGGAGGATTTTACAACTAATTAGGTTAATTGTCAACAGGTCAGTAAGAGGACTGAGTATAAAAAGAGCATTTTAGAGAGACAGAATCTCTTAGAAGTAAAGATGGGCAGAGATTCACCAATCTGTGAAAAAACTGTGTCTAAAAATAGTGGAACAATTTCAGAATAATGTTACTCAACAGAAAATAGGGAAGACTTTAAATATCCCATCATCTACAGTTAATAATATCATCAAAAGATTTCAAGAATCTGGAGAAATCTCTGAGCTCAAAGGACAAGACTGAAAGTCAATATTAGATGCCTGTGATCTTGGGGCCCTCAGGGGCCACTGCATTAAAAACAGGTCTGATTCTGTTCTGGACATCACTGCATGGACTCAGGAAGACTTCCTGTAAACACAGTTCACTGTACCATCCACTAATGCTGTCGCCTTATCTGGATGAAAGCTAATTTAAAATGGACTGAGGCGAAGTGGAAAACTGTTCTGTGGTCATATGAATCAAGATGTAAAATTATTATTGGGAACCACAGACACCACTTCCTCTGTACTAAAGAAGAAAGGAACCATCCCACATGTTAGCAGCAAACAGTTTCAAAGCTCACCTCTCTGCAGATATAGGGTGCATTAATGTCTCTGGCATGGGCAGCTTACACATCAGAAAAGGCTCCATAATCAATGCAGAAACCTATATGCAGGTTTTAGAACAGCATATACTTTTATCCAGATGACATCTTTTTTAGAGAAGGCCTTGCATATTTGTGCAAAACAATAATATACCACATACTGCATCTATTACAACAGCATGGCTTTATAGTAGAAGAGTCCAGGAGCTGAACTGACCTGCCTGCAGTCCAGACCTCTCACCAACTGAAAACATTTAATGCATCATGAAACAAACAGAAAAAACATCCTGCAAAGACCCAGGACTGTTGAACAGCTAGAATCCTCTAGATCAGAATGGGATAACATTCCCTCTAAAACCTCCAGCAGCTGCTCTCCTCAGTTCCTAGATGTTTACAGACTGATGTTAAAAGAAGAGGAGAGGCTTCACTGTGGAAACATGGACCTGCAACAACTTTAAAGATGTGTTGCTGCCATCAAATTAAAAATGACCTTTTTTTCTACAAATGGTACAATTTCTTAGTTTAAATATTTGAGGTGTTTACTATCTTACACTGTGAATACAATTTAGGCTTATTTGCAGATCATTGCATTTTGTTTTTATTAACATTTTTCTCAAATCTTTTGGAATCAGGGTTGTAGATTTAAACTTGCAGAAATAAAAGTAATTTGTGTTATCACTCTTTTATAAGGTGAAGACAATGTACTGAGGAGCACACAGCAGGCAGCTGTAACCCTTCAGCTGCTGAAGAAGTTAGACATTAAGCCGCAACCATTGTTTCGACCGCAAGGAGTACCCATTAAGCCGCTGACCCTGTTCCAAAAGATGGGGGTGGGACAGCTGGATTTGTACATCCTCAGTCCAGGGAAAAACAGCCAGGAGTATGAGACATTCATGCAAAACTGGCCTGATGGACTCTTATCATCGGCTAAATCCCAAAGTCTCCCTCTCACCTCCCTGGCCTCAGTCTCTGCTCTGCTTGTGTGGCACCCAGCGTGTCCTCAAGAGAAAGTGGTCAGGGTGCTGTTCCCAGGTGTAACTCCACAGGCAAAGCTGCTCCAGGGGCTGGAGAAGCTCAAGGGGTTGGACTTCCTTCAGAAACCAACAGTGACTACTGGAGACCTTGAAAGGCTGGGGGAGGATAGGAAGGCCAAGAGGACAGATAGCCTGGACAGTGGCAGGTCACAAGGGAAGGAGGGATCACCCAAGTATGGGAAGGAACGAGGAGCTAGAGAAGAGGGAAAGGAAAAAGGAAAGACTTTAATTGGAGTTGGTGGGAGAGATACTGACAAAGCCAAAAGCAAGGAGACAGGTTTAAAACATAAAGCATCATTTTCAGAGAAGAATAGTTTAAAGAAAGGAGTAGGGAAGGGTGTAAAAAATGAGGAGAAGGCTGGTGATAAAGAGGAGAACAGTGGTAAAAGGACTGAACAGACAAAAAGGGATGGTGTTCCCTCAAAAGCAAAAAGTGAAAATAAAACAAAACCCAAAAAGGATGCAAAAAATAACTCTAAGACGGGAGAGAAGAAAACACAAAAACCACCAGGAAAGGAGGCAAACAATAGCAAGAAGGGACATGTAAACACTGAACTGCCAAATAACAACTCAACAAATCAAAAAATTGCAGAGTCAGAAACTCCTGTTAAGGAGAAAGACAGTCAGCAAAGGGAGACAGAGAACCACCGTGGCTCCAAAATGTCTACCCCTGAGGACATGACGGAGGATTTTCTCAGGCTCCAGCTGGAAAGTGAACAGGAAGAGGCACAGGTGGAAACAGCTGATAAAGAAAAACAGAAAAGCGGTGAGTTAGAAAATATAAAGAGACTTGGAGATTTGAGTGAAGAGACATGCAATAAAACTGCTGAAACACCCAGAGAGGAAGCAGCAGGTGGTTCAGGGCTGATGGAAGTGGAAGGTAGCGTTAGCCTAATGCATCATATACCTGGGACTGGTAAGAAAACAGAAATAGACCCCAAGAAAAACCTTCCAGATGAGCCAGTTAAATCAAGTAAACCTGTAAAAGTTGTGGGATTTCCATCTCCTTTAAACAAGGCGTCAAAGATGGAAAGTACAGTCCAGTTAGACACAACTCCAACTGAGTACACGCTTCTGGACGGGGCTTTGAGAAACACCCCTCCCTCGCAGGCCTCTCCAGAGAACCAGGCCCCTAACAGTGCTGCTGATGAGACTGTGGAGCCAGTTTCCCCTGACTCTCGTCCCAACAGTGCAGGCCACACTCCTTACTGTCTGTCCCCAGACGACGTGTGGTGCAACAGGACCACTCTGAGCAGACTACAGGCCCAGATGGGTAACCCAGATTCAGCTGATGCCTATGAACCCAATGAGTCATCCAGGCAGAGTGAGGGCCACCCCAAAAGTGCTCCAGAAAACTGCACAAACTCTAAAGAGAAGCATCTCAGTTTTCTTTCTTTGGGTGCATTCAAAGATGGATCTTCGGAGCCCTCCCCGTCTGTGACCACCACCACCACACATTCGTTGCCTGCTGAGGTGAGCTCGCCTCAGTCCACAGAAGTAGATGAATCACTGTCCATGTCTTTTGAGCAAGGACCGACCACTGTGAGCCAGAGAGAAGGAGACGACAGTGTTTATCACTCGCACTCAAATGGAGGTTATTTTGTGGGAATGCCTTTACAAGTGAAGAAGCCACCCAGATCTTTGGGTCAGAGTTCAGAGATGGGGAAACCTTTAGCACCTAACACGCTGCATTTTGAAGCATCGGCTCATGACGTGGACCTGTGTTTGGTTTCTCCGTGCGAGTTCAAGCATTTCAAACAGCCCGACTCCAGTTCAGGTGCCAGCGATTCCTCCAGAGGAGCCTTTGCCTCAAATCACCACGGCAACAACAACAACAACCCCAAGGACCGATCACCCAGTGAATCAAATGCCCCCGCCTGCACTGAGGACTGCCCGTCCACCACAGCGGATGGAGTTCTGGACTCAGACTCGGACGAGTCATGTAGTGACCCATCCAACTCCCCGTGTGACCACAACAGCAGTCAGGCCCTGCCCCCCGACCCCCTTCCAGCCCCTCTCAGAGACAGTCCGCCCCTGCCGCCCCACCCTGACACCTCCATGCCCGTTCCTCAGTCGGAATCTGAAGCTCATGAGAAGAGAGCAAAAGTCACTGGAAGCAGAGCCAAAAAAGTGTCAGCGGTCAGTATGTTAGTTTTATCAGTATGTATAACTTCATTTAGCATACTTGAACACTACAGTAATCTTTGCAGTGAAAATTGTTTTTTTGACTTAGTTGATTTTTTTAATTCTTTGGAAAATAAATCGATCCCAGTACCATGTCAGACACTCAACTGAATGAACAATAACACTGGATTTGTACCCAAATTAAATTTAGTTTTACCACCAGGTTATCGATGGCCCCTTAAAATCAGGCTCAGGAAAAGACCGGGCCGGGAGCCAAAGTGGAGTGATCAAAAGGAATCTTACTCGTGCGCCTCCCTCCAGCACTCGCTCAGCACCAGCAAAATCCACACCCAGTCCAGGTATGTGAAATGGGCGTTCTTTCTGTTTTTCTTCAGTATGCCTCACCCTTGTCTATTTGGATATCAATTCTATCAATAATTTGTCTGCCTCAGGCTCTAAGGCTACCTCTGCTGGTGAAGTTAATGTGTATGTGGACCTGGCCTATATTCCCTCTGGATCCTCGTCTCCCACAGTCACTGTGGACTTCTTCAGGTGTATTCGCTCCTCTTGCTACATCATCAGTGGCAACAGTCCGGAGCGGGAGGAGCTGATGAGGCAAACTCTGGATGCTCTGCTGGATGGCAAAACATCCTGGCCGGACATTATGCAGGTAGAAATACTCAAACTTTTAGATTCATGCACAATATCCACAGCTATCTTCAAATGGCAAGCTGCTCATACAGAACTTCACTGTATAAAGCCTCCCATTGACCCGAAGGCCATGGGAGGGTTAAAACTCGTTTCATCTGCTTTTTTTTTGTGTTCTGATCAAATGTAGACTATAAGCACATTTGTCACGTACACTTTCTAAATAAAGACGGACCTAGAAATAGGAAAGCAAGTCAAAGCACAGGGTGGCAGCTAATAATGCAAATAAAACAAGGTGGATAAACAAAAAGCCATAGTATATTATTAAAAAGAAAAGAAAAAGAACAAAACTACCGATATGTAGGAGGACTAGAGTGCCCATTGCCTTGTATTCCAATGTTTTAAAGAAATGTTTTGCGCATTTAGTTAGTATTCAGAATATGTGTTGGCAACTATGGTCACACCAAATTTAACCTACGATTTATAGCCATTTTTGTTTGCTAAAGGTGATAAGTTGTGGTAGCCATCTTGAATCCGGCTGACTCCAAAAGTTAATCAGTTGTAGATGTACATCCAGTCATTACTTTCTGAAAGCTTTATTGAAGTCAATACGGTGGTTCCTGAGATATTTTGCTAACAGACATGCAAACAAACATATGCACACAGACACAGGCAATTACATCAATTACATGGGGGATAAAAAATGTCAAAGCTAAAGCAGCAAAGAGGCTATGATTAGGAACTAATATGTTACTGTACAGGGAGCAGAAATCAACAAATAAAATGTAGGAAATGTAGCAATAATTACTGATTAAATCTTGGTGGGAAAACCACAGTAAAAAAGAAAATCTAAGTGGGATATGAAAGGAAAAAGCATGAAGAGAATTCAACAAGAAGTGACAAACAAATCAGTGTTCTTAAAATAAACTTTAACATGAAACATGCTTGTGATGTAGCATTAACGCTGTATTATTGTAATATTATGTGCACTCATGAGTTTCAGTGAATGACTTAGTGTCCTTTTCTGTGTTCAGGTGACAGTGATCCCCACCTTCGAGTCGATCTCGATGCAGGGGTGGTACCAGCAGACTCTGGACAGGCAGCGGGAGCTGAGCATCACCGTCCTGGGATCAAACAGCACGGTCGCCATGCAGGATGAGACATTTCCTGCCTGCAAGATTGAATTCTGAGGCAGACTGAGACATCGTCCGACATGGGAAGTGAACTGAAATATGCTTAAAAAAGTGGAAAGAAAATAAGAACGGAGGGAGTTAGAAACGGACATAATGGGGAACTGTCCCATTCTTTTCTGCATGTACACGACTGAGTAGATGTGAGCCGTTTAACTCTGTTGAGCTTCTTTTGTCGGTGGGGATCACGTGTCTCTTTGGGGGAATATTGCATGCTTTTCTCACAAATGACCCTGTGCAGAATGGAAGACGACATGAAACTGACTGTGAGAGAAGGGTGTCAGCCTGTAATCACATACTCACATGAAAACTAAAGCTGTAGATCATTAAAAGACTGTTAGAGACTGTAAGCTCACACTAAAGTGCGGTCAGAGTTTGCTTCCTCTATTGCAACATTTAACCATCAATATGAAAAGAATTGTAAAGGTAAAAATCATTGTTTGCTTTGTATTTGGTTTCTAAATTAGACTAGTTGGGAGCAAAACATGATACAGCCTGGTACATACCCAGTATGTTTTGGGTATGTTTCTTGTAAGTACAAACCTTGTAAGTACTCAGTATGTGCTCTGTAAATATCCAGCTAGTACCTGGTACGTACTTTATGTAGCTTACAAGATACGTACCTAGTACATTACAGCTACTTACTAGATGAGGACCCAGTATGTATGCTATAAGTACCCTGTATGTGCCCGGTAAGTAGACTGTAAGTACCTGGTACGAACTGCTATGTACCCTGTATATACCTGGTACGTACCTGGTAAGTACTCGGTATGTACTGTCTAAATATTCTGTAAGTACCCATTACATACCCTGTATATACTCGGTACATACCCTGTAAGTACCTAGTATGTACCTGGTATGTAGTGGGAAAGTCCATACTCGGTAAATACAGGGCATTATTATATATATTAATACCAGATACCAAATACGTATCAGGTATGGGCAGAGTAAGTACCCAGTGTGTACCTTGTATGTACCTAGTTTGTATGTGGTATGTTCCTGGGACAAGTTCCAGGTACATACCTGGTAAGTACCTTGACGGTACCTGGTACTTAGATACTTTGTAAGTAACTGGTACAAACCCGGTAAGTACTCAGTAAGTACGCAGTTTGTACTAAGTACATACCTAGTAAGTACCAGGTAAGTATCAGGTACATACCCAGTACGTACCTAGTAAATACCTGTTAGTACCCGATAATAACCTGGCACTTAGCCAAGGTAAGTCTCAGGTATGTACAGGCACACCCCTGGTAATTATTTGGCAAAAACCCGGTTTGTACCTGGTTAGTACCTGGTAGGTACTGGGCTGTATCATGTACTGCAACTGACTCTTTTTTAAAAAACTGAATCTAACATTTTATTTTGAAAGAGTTCCCAGTTTGTTGTTCAGGTGTTTGTTGTGAGACAGGCTGTGCTGTAGCTGCTTTTAAAGGTCTTGTGTCACTGTGGCCTTCATGTTAAGATTTTTACTCGGCAAAGAGACTGACAGACACTTTTTGACTTCCTGTCAGCCACCAGCAAGTGATAATGGCTTAATCTGAGGGATTAGATTATTGTATTTCATTCAACGGCATTACAGCACTTGTGTTATTGAGACTATTCCTGCAATTGTAATTTAATAATAGTGCTTATAGTCATGCAAATCAGGAACCAGGCTTTAAATAGCTTTTGTAAGAATGAAAAGGCACTTTGTGTTTCGTTAAATACTATTGCAAGAGTGTGAATATGCAGTAATTACAAAGTGTGTTTTAGACAATATGTTTTGCACCGTGTTACATCACAGATAGGTCACCGAGTTAACTGCTAGCTGTAAATAAGAGCTGAAAAACCTGATTGTATTTATGTGGCAAAGTAATACTGAAACTAAAAGTGAAAGAACTGCTGAGATCAAGGTGTCAACGGTATTCATAAAACTTTGTCATCCAAGGTGTAGGATTACCCAGTCCTAACAGCATTTTTATTTTCATATTGTTGTGGCTTGTTTGAACTCCTCCTTTAACAATAGGCCTATTTCATGGCAGACATTTTGACCTGGAGGAGAAGGAAAAGCACAGGCGTGTGAATGAAAGCAACCCTCATTAATACACCTGTACTCCCAATTCAAAATGTCTGCCATGAAATGGGCCTATTCAAGTAATAAGTAATTGGGAAAATAAAGACAGTATATTTAGGTGCATACCTGGTAAGTACCTTATTTGTTAGCATAACCTAAACATGCAATATTGCCTCTTATCAATAGTTTATCTTAAAAAAATTCCTGCTGTATTGACTCTAATTTCCTTGTGATTTATTTGAAATATCATAGGTATATAGGATTAACTTTATTTAATGTATTGGATTGTATTTTACCATCTCCAGATGCATCTCCCTATCTTTTTTTTTAATATATTTTAATCATTATATTCCTGACTGGATATCATGACAGGATGTCATTGTAAGATATGTGAACGTCTTGTCTGTTTTATCTTTGTTTTTTTTACAAATATGCATGTGGCACAGAGTTTTCTTCATACCAAAGCGTGACGAATCACAGCTGATTTTCCTCTGAGCCTGAATGTTGCCTCCACAATCACAGAAACAGCATTGAAAAAAAAATCATCCTCCTAGATTTGCACATTTCTTGAGAAAAGTAGTTTAAAATTATGCAATCATTTGATTTTTCTGACTCTCTGAAATTCACGACAAACCTAATATTTCACTTTTCCCCTTTTTTCTGTAATCATAGGAAATATCTACTTGAACCGCATAATTGTTCAAATATATGTGTCCTGCATATTTAAAAAAAGAGAAAAAACATGTTCTGTATGTTGTTACATTCATGATATTCATGAAGAAAGGGAGCAAAGCACTGTGGGAGAACAGAAACAGAGCGGGGTGGTCAGATGAAAAGCTTTTACTTTTTAATGTTTGTGAGTATTTAGAGAAACAACGTCAAACTGTTGTGGTGTCGGAAAAATAAAGGAATAAAGAATGTGCATCACAATATAAAGTTGTGCGAGAAAATCTTGTATATTTAAATTATCAAGCAAGATTAGTGAATGTTGAATTAAACTATGAGTGTCGCATTAAGCTGACTTAGTTTTATTTTTTCATGCTTTATCAGTTTTTAAGACACATTCAGTTTGGAAACAAGACACTTAGATTTGCTGATAAGACATGAACAGGGTCATCAATTTGCAAATTTGTTAACTTTGCATTCACACTCTTTTAAATGACTCTTGGATTTTCTGTTTGATGAGTTCAAATCCTGCAGTAAACTTGTTTCCAGTTTGTCCAGTACTTGATTCTCTGGTCATCATCAGAAGTCATTTTGACTTTTTTTTTCACTTAGTATTAAAACTCATATTGGGAGAGGGAGTCAGCATCGACTTGGATGACATTTTAGAGAATCATTTTTTTATGTAACAGTGTGGAAAAGATAAATGTATGTGTAATATATATGATACTTTATGTCCACTGCTGGATGGCAGAAAAAAAAAAGACTAAAAAATATTTCCTTGTCACAAAAACCAAGGGATTACATTTTGGTGGTGATCTGGATCACAATACAGATCCAGTAGTTTTTTTATTGACTCTATGACCTTGGCAAAGGTTTGCGCCTTCCGAGTGCTTCTAGTTTTAAAAATATGATGGAGTTACCACTTTTTGTTTTGCAAAACTGCAAAACTCTAAGTTCACCATGTGGGAATAGCTTCTTCCATCCATCCATTTTCTTCACCTGCTTCTTCTTAGCAGCAGGTACTGTGCGGGTGGAGGGGGACACCCTGGACAGGTCTCCAGTCTATCTCAGGGACACATAGAGACAAACAAGACAAACAACCGTTCACACTCACTCACACCTAGCGACAATTAAGAGATACCAGTTAACTTAACGTGCATGTTGTTGGTCTGTGGAAGGAAACTGGAGTTTACTCCCATACTTGGAGTAAACCCACGCCTGCACGAGGAGAACATGCAAACTCCACCCAGAAAGAAGGCTGGGAGGCAATCCTGAAACCTTCTCACTGGGAGGCAACAGCTCTAACCACTGCACCACCATGCTGCCTGAATAATTTCTTAATGAATGAAATTAGAGTATAACCAAAGCACCACAGCTCAATGAATTAACCTGGTCACAACCCATGTTTTCTGATTGTTATTGTTATTTGTGCTTTTCTGTTTTTGGCTTCGTACAGTGGTGTCCAATCCTGGTCCTTCTCTGCTGTGACACACCTAATTTGAATGACTGAGTGATTAACAGGCTTTTGCAGAACTTGGCCCTCCAGGACCAGGATTGGACACCACTGTTTGAATATGATCTCTTGAAAAAAAAAAATAAAAAATGAATATGATCTCTTGTGTTCAGTTTTGTTTCTCCTTTGTGCCATTTTTTTCAGTTTTTCCCTCACTTTTCCATTGTCAGCCGGCCATGCCCATCTACACCAGCCCCATATCAGCATTAGTCACCTGTTGCCACTCTCCTCAATTAGCCTCGTCTTCTATGCTAGGTCACCTTCAATCTTCCATTGATGTGCTTTCATGCCATGTCAGGGTCTTCTCTGGGTCATCTCCTTGTATTGTCTGGAAGTTTTGCTGCCATGACAGCTTTATATTATTTTCTTGTTGAATCTTCAAGTTCTACTCAAGTTCCTTATGTCAGTCTGCATTCCTGGCGCCACACCTAGAAAACCTGCCAAACATGACTAAAAGAAGTGGGATGGGTCTACAATAAAACCTCTTTTACTGCAGTTTGCAGTGCCTGAAGACACTTTCATAAGCTCAAGGAACAAAGACTGGCACATAGTGATCCACAGCAGCCTGCTGTTTAACTACAAATCCATTTCTTCTGCAGGTGAGGTTGATACCATTTATCTTAAACTGTTGAGACTTCAATGACTTTATTAATCAAAAATCATTATCACCCAAGTTATTGTACACTGTGAACATGTACAATAACGTTTTTGCTAGTGAGCATGTGTGTTCATGTCTGTGTGTTACCAAAACATCCCATGAACCACAAGATGGATTTTAATGAAACTTTCAGGAAGTAATCACTGGATGTACATCTACAACTGATTATCTTTTGGCGCCAACCAAATTCAAGATGGCCACCACAGCTAAGCAACATTAGCCAAGCCAAAAATGGCTATAACGCAGTCAATATTACAGATATTGAGCCAAAATTAAAGGTGGTCGTAGCGGAGAGTCATTCACAACACATACTGAGTAATAACTCATCTTACAACACTGCAATATAACATGCATAATGTTGTTTTCAAGGTTTGACAAACAGCCACAACTCTGCTGTTTCTCATTCCTTTCTGGCATTGCTTTCATTTCCTTGAAGTAAAATGAAAGCAGAAAGGCGTCTGTCACTTAACTTTTGACTATGTAGTCAATTGTCAAATTCTAAACAAAGCATTAAGCAGTTATTAGAGCTAAATAAAGTCCTGTTGTGCAAAAACAAGATCGGACCCTTAAGCAGAGCAGGGAAACATTCAGTTAGCTGAACAGGTTAATGAGTAAACAGTTCAAACGCGGGTAGGCATGATGAAGTTTGACTGGGGTGGTGGAAGATGAAATCTTCTTGAAAGGGTGATGTACAGATGGGGACTGAAGTCAGATGTGAGTAAGAGAAAATTGAAGAGCGGGTGCTGGAGCTGTAGAGGCACGTTTGGCAGAAGGATAGGGCTGATAAATCCTGGAATCACTGGAACAGAGAGCACAGCAGACAAATGGATTCCAAAGACCCTGCAATGACAGAAAGTTCACTCAGAGGAACGAATAAGGCCTGAAAGGTACCGCAGAGGTAACTGGCAGCGCCTGACTAGAAAGAAAACATACCTCAGCAGATGATCAGCCAGCCACACCCTGCTGAAACAACTTGGAGACAAAATGAAAGCGAAATAAAAAGAACCAAGTATAACGGCTCATTTCAAAACAAATCCAGTCTGGTATAACAATCTATCAAAACTACACAAGTTTTTAAGTCATCTCAGATTTAGCATTTAATATATAATGTGTAAATGCCTGTTCTATGTTTATATGTGCTGATTGTTACCCATAGTACCCAGTAGGGGGTAATGTAGTTTGGGTCATATTGAGTTAGTGCCTTAGTTTAAACCGAAAAATAAGAGGAAGTGTTGCTAGTCTCCTGTCAGTCAGCACTTTGGGCTGAAATATCCCACGGACAGGAGGAGGAGGAGGAGGAGGAGGAGGAGGAGGAGGAGGATATTCTTCATCTTGGTGACTCTGGACTGTAGCGCACATTCTTGAGAAAAAGGCTAACAGCTCCTAGCAGGACAACTTGGTCTTTACCGCCATAAACTTTGCAGCCCTTGGACAGCGGAGCGAGGTACATGTTTAGAGCTGTATTAGTTTGTGAAGTTGGCGTTTATATAATGTATTCATGTTTTGTGTCAAACAAAAGCACTTAAGCAAATGTATTTTCTTTTCTTTTAGTTTTCACGGTGTACTTGGAGCCCTTCAACAAACGTTCAGAAAGAAGTAAATAAGAATCTACTGCACCCTTCGAAGCTCTCCGTGTTTTCTTGGGTCTGAGGGACTGTTACATAATGTTTTTGTACTTCTTAAAACAGGAAGTTTGAATAATTTGTTATTGACTGCCGTTTCCTCGCGTTTTATTCAGTCTACACACTGCAGCAGACATTTCCGGTCTAAAAACGAACAATTTGCTGTGTCGTCCTCAGGTGACATCTGTTCTCCATCATGTCAGCGGTCACGTGCAGGCTGTCCAACGACCAGCAGACAAAGCTGCTGTCCCTCTTCGGTCACGTCAGACTCCACCTGCTCTACAAAGCCAGCATCCACGGTTACGCAGCTGCTGCCTTCCACGCTCGCTGTGACAGACAGGGCCCCACTGTCGCTGTGGCTTACAACGCCGCCGGCTTTGTGTACGGGGGCTACACCTCCAAGGACTACACCCAGAGCAACCAGCCTGTCGTTGATGGGGAGGCTTTCCTTTACAGCATCATTACTGAGAGAAATAAACCACTGAGGGTTGCAGGTATCAGTGGGCAGTCTGCTTTCACAGATGGAGGCGGGGGTCCATGTTTTGGTGCTTTGGAGTTCCTGCATGGCGACCAGCCAGCGGTGCTGTCCAATCCAGGCACAGGCTTCAACTTTCAGGCTGCAGAGATGCACGGAAATGACTTGGTGCTGACGGAGTTTGAGGTGTATCGAGTTGAAGGTGGGCTTTTAAAAAAAAATAAAAAATTAAAATCACATAATATTAGACGGATGGTGGCACAGCGACGTAGTGGTTAGAGCTGTCGCCTCCCAGCAAGAAGGTTGCAGGTTCACATCCCGGCCTGGGGCCTTTCT
>JAOXNZ010000002.1:6981157-6994472 GCA_028566095.1 Kryptolebias brasiliensis | reverse complement strand
CAAAATTACCTTTTTTCTTTTTTTTTTTAAAGATTTGATCTGTTTAGTATGTTACATTGTGAATAAAATAAAGATTTGTTTGATTTCCAAGTCATTTCATTCTGTTTTAATTTGCATTTCACACAACGGCCCAATGGTTTTGGAATTAGGGTTGTACTTTTAATGCTTTTTGCTGTAACTACTTCCTTTGAATTGACCTTATAAATGAGTTCAACATGTTTTGTTTTTTTTAAATAAACTTTTCTGATGAACAACTGTGCATCTATTACACCCTCTTATGTGACAGACTTTCAATGTTACGTATTCCTGACTTGTTCCTCGGGTTATAAAATGCTATATTTGCCTCAGTCAGCCACTAGATGTCAGACATATTTTCACAAGTTCTGTTTTGGAAACTTTAATGTTATGAAAAGGCGAGGAGTGTATGTTGCATAACTTAGTTTACTTTGGTCCTTTGCGGATGGATTTAGTTATTCACATGCGTAAAAACGTGCCCAAAGTCAAAAAGAGGGTTTGTGAGAGTGACACAGCAAATGCACGTTTTGATGTTTTTGTGAAGTCATCCTCGGGTTTAAAAACAAAACTAAAGGTGCACATGATAAAAGCAGAGGCTGGATTTGCGTGGAGCCAATGACAAAAAGGCGGGTAGTTTCGGTGCCTCCCTCCTCTCACTCTTCTTATAAAACGTCTTTCACAGCCCCGCCGACAACTAATCTGAGAACACGCCTGCAGGGATTGCGCACACATTAAGGATCCCTTCTTCACGCTTTTACTCGCCGGGATTCAGTCCTGATTCGTAAACATGATTCCCGAGGAAAGCTTCGTCTCCGTGGAGAGCAGCAGGTGAGCCTTCACGCACAGTATTTTGGGAAGAGATGTGTTTGTTCCGTGTGTGAGAGAACATCCTGTGCTGGACAGGAATGTCTCTCGTCCTTTGACCCTGTATTACCTGAGGCTGATTTGTGGGCTCGTTTTTGAAACGGAGAGTTTAGAAGCAGCAGAAGTTGGACCCCATAGGAATTCATCCTGCTGCATGAAGAGTTCAAAACATTAAACTGAACATTTTTCTTACAGTTTGAACTCACTTGCATGCATGTTGCACAGATGCGTCATTGCAGCCTAACTTAAAGTTAGGTTTTAATGACTTTTAATAACATATTTATATGCAATATGCTGCATGTGAGTATAAATGCAGTAACTTAACTCAATTTTAGATCTAATTTTGGACAGAAAAATGCAGATATGTGGTTTCTTTTTGGTTGTTATTTTGTGGTTGCAAAGTGTGAATGTGCTATGTTTACCCCACCAGGATGCAGTCTGCAAGTCTGGCCCTGGAGGAGCTGCTGGTAACGGCTCAGAAGCAGGACTGCCTGACTGTCGGTATCTATGAATCAGCAAAGCTTCTCAATGCGTAAGTTGAAATCATTCATTTGGGCTTGAGCATCCATTTTCATGTTTGTAATATAACTTCTCACATTCCGGAGAATACCATTGGCCAGTCTAACAGCTGTGGGTTTTTTTTTTTTCTAATTTGGTTTTTCCTTGTTTCTCAGAGATCCAGACAGTGTTGTTCTGTGCGTCCTGGCAGCTGACGATGAGAGCGACGTGGCCCTGCAGATCCACTTCACGCTGCTCCAGTCCTTCTGCTGCGACACCGGCATCGACATCCTGCGTGTCGCCGGGGTCCAGCGGCTCCGGCAGCTTCTGGGAGCTGCTGAAGCAAACAGAAACCAGGAGGAGAGCGGCGACCTCCACTGCATGCTGGTGACGGTGAGTTCACGGACCATCTCCTGGAACCCATCCTTGTGATTTCTTCCTGCCTGCAGATAAAACTCACCTTTAAAAAAAACAAACCTTAATTTTCTTCTGCAGAACCCTCAAGTAGACCACTGCAGGCTACAGGAAGTGGGGACCTACTGCCAGGAGAGTCGCCGTCTTCACCAGTGGGTGCCAGAACTAGTCCTGCAGGAGCGCTGAAGCAACAAAAAAAAAATCAACCCAGAAACCTTCTGGGTTCGGACGCTAATGACATGAAGGATGCTTGATGCTCAAGCGGTGAAGGCCTTGATGGGACTTGTTCCAGTCCGCTGTTCAGACTGATGACTAGCAGGAGCCAAAGCCTCCCTTTCAGCCGCTGTGAAACAGTTGGATGGTTGTGCAAAAGATAAAGACAGAAAAGCAGATTGGCATTCACATTTGCCAAGAAAACAAAACCAACTTTCTAATTTTAGCATCTGTCTGGGCACTATTTCTTAAGAATTACAAGGGATCAGTCTTTTTGATAGTAAATACTCCACACCTCGGCTTTTACCTGGAGGATTTGTGTGCTTATTGTCTGGACAGAAATGTTGTAATAGTGGAACTAATGTACACCCAGCATTCCTGAGTGTTCTGACATGGGAGAGTCTCTGCAGAGAATGGGGTGTGTGTGCGTGCGTGAAAACGTGGTATGCCCGTACAGTATCTTTCTTTTGAAAAGAATGGGTGTGCAGTGAGCAACTGAACCTGTGGAGGAGTGGTCACTATGGAAACTGAAAGGATAAAAACACGCAGGACTTGCTGGCATTGCAGAACCAAGAAGAAGAAGAAGAAAAATGCAAAGAAAAAGTGCTCAGGACACAATGTATTTGAGTTTGGATACAGAATGAGCTGTGCCGTCTGACCAGAACAAGCTTAAATACAGTCAGCATCATTGTGCCTTCAAGACTCTTGCCTCTTTTGATAACAATATGAAGTGGCTACACTTTTAATTTATTTTTTTTTGTATCAGTTGTTTTTGCAGCCATCTGTTATATTTTTTGGTCATGCTAATTTATTAAATGTATTTGAATTCATAGAAGGGTCCTGCTCTTATTTTCAAACAACACTGACTTATGTAAGTTTACATCGGCAGTAAAGTAATGACAAATTCCTGGGGACAAAGCTTTTGTCACTGAAATCCTTCTCCATTGTAGGAAGTGTAAATCAGTCATCGTGAAACCAGGGTGGAGACAGAAACTAATCATACCAGATGGAACAGGCAAAGCCAGCTAATGCAGACTAACTGTCCCTACAGGAAGAAAAAAGGTGCAGGAGAGATGAATGCCACCTGTCAAAACCTTTCTGATATGCTTTGATTCTAGTGGTGGACATGTTTTGCTGCATTTTTTTCTTTCACAGCAAATTTCCGTTGCATGCCAACATGTCTCCACCTAATTTTAGTATCAGCTCTCTCACATGCCTGCCCAGCACTCTGAGTGACTGCAGAGGAACACTCGGGCACATGGAACACCCATTTGTTTACAATCTGCTGCTTGGAGGCGTTACCCGTGCGAGGACTGACTTCTAACTGGCTGTGCTTTAGTCCACCCTAAATCTCCTCTGGCTGTATTTGCTGAGTGGTCAGGGGGAGGAGTAGGATTTGAAATATGAAACAGAAAAAAAAGCTTGTGATGCTTTAAAGGACTTAGAGGACGCCTGAGACACAGAAGGTGTAACAATTAAATTCCTGTTAAATAACCCAACTGGGAGGCTCTACCTAACTGGTCTTTGTTTTTTTCTGTTTGGTGCATTGAGTTCCTGTCTTAGCACTGAACATCATGTACTCATTAACTACTGAGCATGGATTTATCTGTCTTCAGGACAAAGACATAATGTCCTGCAGAGACAGCACTAAACATCATAGGCCTGACACATGTAGTATATGCAATTAAAGGCCTAACATTTCTTGAAGGAATGCATATCGCCCACTGCTTCTAATGCCAAACTTTTAAACTATGATCATCTTGTTTTGTCAAACCTTGGAAATAACATTATGCACAATCTCATGAGATATTGCAAGATCTCATGCGATCAGTTGGCACTTGGAGCATGTGTTGTGAATGACTCTCAGCTGCTACCCCAAAGATTTTTAGCTCAGTTACTATAAAACTGACTGAGTTATAGCCATTTTAGTGATGGTTAAGTTAAATTAGCTGTGATGACCATCTTCAATTGGGTTTACTCCAAATGTTAATTAGTTGTAGATGTACATCCAGTGATTACTTTCAGACAGAGTTGACACCAAAAGTTAATGGCAAAAGTTTTAAACAATGATCTCATGCAATCAATCAACACTCAGAGTATGAGTTTGAGATGAGTCTTGGCTACTACCACACCAAAGTCTAGCTCAATATATTTAAAAGTGACCAAGTTATAGTAATTTTTGTGTTTGATAAGGTTGATTAGCCGTGGTGGTCATCTTAAATGGAGTTGACTCCAAATGTTAATCAGTTGTAGATATACATCCAGTGATTACTTTCAGAGAGTTTCATTAAAATCTGTTCAGTGGTTCATGAGATATTTTGCTAACAGACAGACAAACACACACACAAAGACACAAGCAAAAAAAACAAAAACAAACAATCCCAACCTTTGTCTTTCAACAGTGGGTGATAATAAGTACCACTGAAATTATTTGCAATCCCTCCTAAATATTTTAGTAAAAAATAATAAACTAAATTTAATTACCATGCAATAGCTGTAGTGACTTATTTCAGTCTCACAGCCATTGCCATGCAGAGCACACATAAAAAGAGAATCTAAGAGAAGATAATGTTATCATATCATCTTTTTATTAACGTTATCTACTTCTCAATATCATTTTTTTAACAGCAATATCCACAAAATATTAACAGTGTGCAAGAAAACATGAGTTATGGCACATCAGAGAACAGTTACAAAAAGTAGGTAATTTCCCCCCCCCACCATAATTAATCAAGGCAAAAAGATACATATACTGTATGCATACACAGAAGATCAGAACAGAAAAGATGAGTCTCAGAAAGGGCTCAGAGCCAACTGAGTGATATCTGATATGAAAATCCAGCAGTGAGGAGTCTCGACTCTCCTCACCGGGCCTAAAAGAACATTTTCATTTAAACACCAGCGGATTATTGTGAGCCGCATGTTTAAGACTGGTCATCCAGCTGTTCTGATCAATCCACTACCAGCAGTAACACAAGATACGCCACTATAAGGCAAACTAACAACCAACCAATCAGACAAACTGTCGGCCAAAACCGGCGATTCAGGCTGGCTGTGTTTGATTGTAGCCCAAGCAGGACATGGGTGTGTGTGACAGTGTGTGTGGTGACATGATATGCATGCATGTTTGTTTTGTCAAATTTCTGCTGCTCTCATCTTCTCAAAATTTCAAAAGAAATTTCACAGCTATTTTTGTATTTCTTTCACAAACAGCCCAAGTCAGTCAAGTATTTTTTAAATACTAGCACTAGTGCTCGTATATTAAGGGAATTAAATGGAATAATTGACACATTATTTGGAAGGACATTTACTTTTAGGTCAGACATGAGATTCATACATCATTTTCTGCCCCTGTGACTAACCTGCTCATCAGATTCATTTCGGCCATTCCATTAGTTTAGCATCAAAACCAGAAACAAAGAGCTCACCTAGGAGTTAAAATATGCTAATTAGCTGTTTACTACTCTTTGCAGTTGAAAATACAAAACGACTAGAAGGTCATTTTTCAACAGGAAGTACTGAAATATTGATTAGTTGTCCTGCTTCCTGTCTTTAAGCTAAGCTAAGCTAAGGTAGCTGCCAAATTTAACTAATTTTTGAACAGATATTGTCCAAAACATTTTATTGTACGCTTGCTATGAAGCAAAAATAAATAAAAAAAGCAATCTTTCTGTATCAAAATGCATCTTTAACCTCATGAAACTTCACTGACAGGTTAAAACAAATTTAACTAAGTGTAACTGAGGGTACGACTATCACAGAGTTCAAAAGTAGCCTGGAGGAGATTCTTTGAATTTTTATCAGCTTTGTGGTTATTGTTAGAATTATTAGTCATCGTATCACAGACTCCCACACTTTGATGAAACAGTTTAAACTTGTGACACCATTCCTTTTGTCTCCCTCTCTGTCTCTCTTCTTCAAAATCTGCTCACGAGTCTCTGACTCATAAACAAATAAATGGAGGCCATACATGAAGTATCACATGACCTCTCCTGTGGTTAGACTAACCGTGACCCAGAACTCTGCAGGACTGCAGTATGTTAACATTACTATGACCCTCTGCCAGGCTGGAGCCACTGTGTCTTCTAAAACAGTGTCTCTCCCCCAAATAAACACACATGCACACACACGGGCGTGCACCTCCGTGTTCTCTTTCTCGCCTACCGCTCTGCTTAATCATCTTTTTCAGCTACTAAACTCCAACACACACCCACACACACACATGCACACAATCTCATCCACCCCTCCACCCCCCTGCCAGCCTTCCCTGGTCTCTTTCCAGCTCCTGCTTTTTGGAAACTGCCTGCTCTGTTTGTTTGGAACAAAGGCAACGAGTGAAAAAGCATTAAAGCAAGGCTTTGTCAGGGGAAGTGAAAGAAAAAGGCTGATCAGTGATTCTAAAAAAGTTGTATTTTCTTAAAGCAATAGAGCTTCCTGTCATCTGTTGTGAACGTGGGGAAAACGTGACTTTCCTCAAAATACTGTCTGCTTTTCCGCTCTAATCTGTGCAACATCTGTGTCAGGGCTGCCCAGCTATGAGGAAGCATGGACCAGAAGAAGCTCTCACAACCTTTCAAAATCTCTATAAGTCAGCACAGCAGATGGGTCACATCGACATTACAATACCAGAGCAGCAACAGTCACGGCAGTCTGTCAGCAAACCTAGTTGTTGTCCAAATGTCATACCATGTCAAACACAGGGTTGCAAAGGTTCAAAGTTGGAAATGTTTCACGGGAATTAACGAGAACTCATGAGAATAAACCTGGAATTTAAGACACTGTAGGTTGCCCCTTAACTGGGATTTTAAGTATAGTTGAGGAAAAACATATTTTAGCATAATCTTGACTAAAACAAACAGGTTTAATTGTTGTACCATGCAATGAGAGGCACCACACCCTAAATAACTATAAATAATGTCACCTGGTCATGTAGGGACACATAGGGCATGTAGGGACACATAGGACATGTAGGGACATATGGAAATAGTAACGTATGAAAAACCATCATATAACGTGAATGTTGTTGGTCAGAGTTGTGTGCATGAATGCCGAAAAAGGATTACAACAAAAAAAAAAGACAAAAGAAGACTAAAAATGATCAAAATCCATCATTCTCTAAAGGTTATGTCAATAAATGTGTTACTTTGATAAACCTTTGGGTCAAATTCATTACCTGTCTATGACAAAACAAAATGCTTGTGTTTTTTGTTTGGATATGGTACAGTTTGTTTAAAAAACCTCCAATTTCCAGGTAATTCCCATAGATTATCATAATTGCCACGAAAAGTTTCCAATTTAGAATATTTCCAAAACTCCCCACCTTAACTTCCCATGGAAGGTTTCCAGGAATTTTCCATCCCTTTGCAACCCTAGTCAAACCCCCACCCCAAACTCCCAATATTCACCAAAACCTGGACTCAGTGTTGTCTTTCCCAGGGCTCCTCAAGTCTGAAAGCACCTTCAAGAGAAACTGGAGGTGTATGCTATGTGCGTGGTGTTCAAGTTGCTGAAAACAAGCCACCCAAAAAAACAGAAAAAAAGAAAAAGAAAATATGGCAGCACCGGTGTTAAAGGGCAGATCAGGAGGTTGTAATTTTACCACTGGAATGAGGTCTGATGTTGATAAATCCCCTAATAAGACACTGTCTCAACCCTTGCGGTGTTTCTCTCATTGATTTAACCGTTAATCACCGCGTTTTTAAAAATCTAAAACCAACCTCTGCCACCGCCCGCCCTCTAGAACCTCAATGACCAAAAGAGAAGGACAAGAAGACGTGATCTCGACTGACAAAACAGAAGAAGTAGTGCGAAAAAGTCGAACATTCACAGGGGAGGAGAAGGGGAGGTTCTGTGTTTAGATTTTGTATCTTACAAACACTGTACAGGGTAATAATACTCCACTGACCGGGTTCCATGGACTCTATAGAAAGAAGAGAACTTAAAAATAAAGCCAAAACAGCTACTCTTCAACTTATCACTTCTGCACATCTGAAAGAAAGTTTATACACTTAGTTTGTTTCTCTTCAATGTTTTTTTTTCTTTCCTTTTTTTCTTTTATCCCCCTTCATTTTCAGTTTTACAATCATGTTTGGTTTGTCAGAGAAGAGGAGTGTCGTGGAAGAGAGGAGGACACAGAGGAGGGGCTGCAAGCTCGTACTGATCCCATCCCTGACCGGGGTGAACTCACAAAAGACCGAGCACTTATATTTGAGTATGGGACCTTTAAATGCTTCTAACATCACAAGATTTGAATAATTACCTAAATTATTATGCAAAAAAGTCTTGATGTAAACCTTTATTGTTGCTAATTTTTTCCACACGTTCTAGAAATGGAGAAATAAAAGGATCCAATACGAGTGGAGAACTTTGGAAAGGGATGAATTGAGTTTAAATCTTTTTACTATCTCCTCTTAGTCTTGCAGCCTCTGCAGATAGATCCTCTGATGTGGTTAAACTGTGACCTCACTCTCCCAATGTAAAGCACAGGGAGGTTTGATGTACAGTAGAAACTTCTGCTCAGGTGAGACCCCTGACTCATCGCTAGATCTCTTGTGATTTCATTCACATAAACAAGAAAAAAAAAAAGAAAAAAAAAAAGGATTAGTCAGGGGTCACACCTACTATATGTCAGAATGAAACGATAAAAAAATGTACAGTATCATTTTATCTGTTAAGTAATGCTCCAAAAAATACCTAAACATACATTGAGTTCACAAACAAGTAATTCTTTAAGGAAAAAAAAGAAAAAGGAAAAGCAGTAAACGTCCATGGTTAATAGTTTGAGTTCTTTGTAGAGCTGTTCGCTGTGTCCCTCTCATAGGTGCAGATCTGAGGTCAGCTAAGACATCGAACCGAGCCACAAGCGGCTCTCACGACCTGCGGTAACGTTAGTGACGGCAAATCAGCATCTAGAGACGGCTTTTCGTACAGGCTGGCACAGCGGGAGGCTTGGCCAAAAGGCTGCAGGCAGCCATGTTGAGGCCGCAGGCAGAGAGGGTCTGTTGTTACAGATGTGGGTGGGAACATGCTGCAGTCTGACATGAACAGACTTGCTCCGAAGCTCTCAAACTGTTTTTATTTTAGAGGTTCCCACAAGGAAAAAAAAAGAAAAAAAGAAGCATTTGTTGAGCTTGAAGCGCGACACCAGGTCGTGGATGCGCCTACTACTGTTTGCCCACATGCATCGTCCCACTGCCTGCCTCTGCCACAGCTGCCCATTATTTACCCAACACCTCTTTTCATGAACGAAAAAAGAAAAGAAACAGCGTTCCTGCTGATTGTTAACGTCCAAATCCCTTTTCCAGTTAAGCTGTAGTTATTTCACCAGCATATGTGAATGATACCAAAGCACCTTGACCCATACTCTGTGATTAACTAAACTCAGCCACTGTAAGGACAAGACGCCTGCCCCCTAGCTGTGGCTTGGGATATGGCATGTTCCAGAGTGGCTATTTTTGGGAGTGTGCTGTGTTTATGTGTGTTGCTTTAGTTGTCTGACAAAGTGACTGGATCAGTTTTGATAGCAAATGTTTGTGAATGAGTACGAGTGTGTGTGTGTGTGTGTGTGTGTGGGTGTGTGTGAGGGCAGAAAGAGCGAGACACAGCTATAGGATGATGCAGGGCTTCTTGTCCTTGAAGGGGTTTTCGGAGGTGGGCACCCCCACCAGCAGTGCGTCACTACGAGCGTGCTGCTCACAGTAACTCATCAGATCTGCAGCCGCTTTGGAAACCTGACAGGACAGAGAGGAGTGGGGATGAAAGATTAAATAAAAACTAATTTGAACAGGAGCAGAAAAATAAATAAAAACAATAACATGAGGAAATTAAAGGGAACGCCACCACTTATCATGCCAGTTTTAAACAGAGATAATTAAGGCCCTGTTTAAATGAGAACAATCTCTGGAAACATTAGTGTTTTTTTCTACTACACCAAATTTTAGCTCTGTATCTGTAAAAATGCCTGAGTTATAATCATCATGTGATTGCTAAGGTTAATTATCTGTGACAGCCATATTGAACTGGCTTGAGTGTTTCGTTAAAATACATCCAGTGGTTTATCAGATAATTTGCTAACACGACAGACAAAACACACACACACATTGTCCTTTCACCTTTGTCGGTGGGTGATAAAAGGGTATAGGAAGAGAACACTTTGTTTTACCTTAATGCGTTCAATTCCTGCCTCGATCCTCAGCTGTTCCACCAGTTTCCTGGCCTGGGCAATATTATTAGTAGTGGACATATTGATCCATCAGAATAGACCAACACAGGAGAAAACTGCAGGAAGAAAAAAAAAAGAAAACAACAAAAGCTGCTCAAAACACAATGTAAGACCAGTGAATAAAACCTGCTGCAAGATGAGAAATGTTGGGACAAGGCATGTTTGCAATCTCCTCTATACCCAGAGAAAGACGATTATAAAAGTGAAGTTTATAATTCATATTTTCATTGCTGTTTTACACAAAATACACAATCGTTTCGCCACAGGACCAGAAATGGCATAAGTAACTCTGCCTCTTGTATAGGTGTTTTTGTTAAAAACACCTATACACCTATACAGAGTTAAAGTTTGCAGGAAAATAGAGACGATTTCTGATCACATACGGTGATTTCTATTGGTGCTGCCTACAAGATCCTGAAAATCACTAAGATTCAGTCCAGGTTTTCAGCCTTCCTTCGGCTTTCTGAAACGTTAGCAAATATTGCGCTTTGTTAAGGATAAAAGCAATGCTGACATTTAAAAAAAAAAAATTACTTTCTTTCACATCTGAAAGTTTCAGCCTCTCATAGATGCTGTTTTTACAGCAGTCATGATACTGACCTGTAGAATGATTGGTAAATTTTGTTCTTTTCTCTTTTTTTCTTTTTAATCTTCTGCTGGCTGTAAATGAAAAAGATGAAAGAAAAAAAAATCTGACTTTTTGTAATTTGTACTATTTTCAATTAAATCCAGAACTGAAAACAATTTACAAATTAATACATTTTTGTACATTTTATCTCCACTTTCTAGGAACTGCAGCCATAGTTTAGTTTGTAGAAATTTGAGTATTTGACAAGGACCACAAAACAAGAAATTCTTATCTCCAAATATAAGTACAGTTTTTTCTTTGTTTTAAATAACTTTACCCTTCCAGGAAATTTCTTTTTGATTTCCCTAAGACTGTCTTTACTAGCAGTTCTGTGGTACTGCGCATTATGTAGCAACAAAACACACAGTAAAGCCTAAAACTAATCAACAAATCAAGAACCAAAACAAGCAGGGAAAAGAATCACTCAAAGACCACTTTTGAGTTTTAGCAGTACAATAAATGGCCTTTTATTAATTTGTCAAACTTTGGGGTTAAGAGTAAACTTAACAAAGTTAAACCAGTGAGATTATTGGTGATCAGATTGTCTATATCCATCTCCTCTTTCGAGAGTTAAATGAACACTGTCAAAATGTTATTTTTCTTTCATTTTTGGCTTAAGGTAGGAGTTTTGATCGATTAATTGTTAGCGTAATTCTGACTAATGGTGATTTGTTCTCATACTGGTACATTACCTTAGGCAGATTTGCTGTGCAACATTATTATTGTTATTATTTTTGTTAAATAATTAACACTCTGAAAGTGTTAATTTAAGAGTCAAAAGAGTGGACAGTCTGGTGTTATTTTAACTCTAACATTTGTGCTGCATTACACCTATAATAATGATAATAGAGGATTGTTATGTCCTCAGTTATGGAGCCTTGGCACCACTGTGAGGTGACAACATGATGGTGCAACACTAAAACATGAGTAAAAAATAATGACAGCTTTCATGTTAAAAATCCAGCTCATGCAAAAAAAAAACCAAAAAAAAAACAAAAAACACACTATAAAAAAATAAGAATAAAAAAACTGTGTGACATCAAGGGGATTAATAAGCTAGGAGGTTTGAGTTTAGTTTTCCTGCCTTCAGGACCTCTGAGTTCACTTAGAGTTAGATGCGGGTGTTGTAGCTGACTGAGCGATGCATCAAAACTAGTACCTGACTGTCGGTGCGCAGACAGAACTCTCTCTGAACACTTAATGTGAGCGGGTGGAGGGCACAATCGGAGGGCTGCAGGCGCGGCAGGAGAACAGATGCCAGGTTAAAAAAACAGAGCTGGATGATAGCTGAACTCACATTGGCTTCTTTCTGTGTAAGAGAAACGAGATGAACAACTGAAGTGACGATAATTAGACATATTTTACAACTCCATCTCTGCAGACTTTGTGTAAAATCTAACAACAGAATGTAATGATTTGCAAATCTTATAAACTTATATTTTATTCACAGGGGAACAAAGTAAACACATCAAAAGTACAAACTAAGAAATTGTATGTTTTTGAGTTGAAAAAGGTCATTTAAAATTTTGTGGCAGCAATATGTCTCAAAAAAGTTGTGACAGTGACGTCAAAACTTTGTAAAAGTAAGAGGTAGCTGGAGGAGCATTTTGCAACTAATCAGGTAAATTGTCATCAGGTCAATAAGAGGACTGGGGATAAAAAGAGCATTTTAGAGAGACTGAATCTCTCAGAAGTAAAGATGAGCAGAGGTTTAGCAGTCTGCAAAAAACAATATTATCCTCCAATGGAAAATTATGAAGACTTTGAATATAATATGAAATTTGAAATTCTTTGTGCAACTATTGCCACGTCCTCCATATTAAAGAGGAGAGGGACCACCCTTCTTGTTATCAGCACGCAGTTCAAAAGCCTGCCTCTCTGATGGTATGGGGGTGCATTAGTGCCTCTGGCATGGGCAGCTTACACATCTAGAAAGGCTCCATGAATGGAGAAAAGTATATCCAGGTTTTAGAACAACATATGCGCCTATCAACAAATGTTTGTGGTACCATCCACTAATGCCGCTTAAAGTTCTATCATGGAAAGAATAAGCCAGATGTGAACACCATCCAGAAACTCTGCTGTCTTCTCTGGACCAAAGCTCATTTAAAATGGACTGAGACAAAGAGGAGAACTGATCTGTGGTCAGATGAATAAAAATTTGAAATTCTTTTTGGAAAATATGGATACTGCATCTTCCATACTGAGGAGAGGTAACATCTAGCCTGTTATCAGTGCACAGTTCAAACACCTGCCTCTCTTATGGTATGGGGGTGCATTATGTCATCTTACATGGGCAGCTTCACATCTGGAAAAGCACCATCAATGCAGAAAAATGTATACTGGCGTTAAAACAACATCTGCTCCCATCCAGATGACATCTTCTTCAGTGAAGGTCTTGCATATTTCAGCAAGACAATGTTAAACCTCAGACTGCATCATTCCAGCAGCATGGCTTCATA
>JAOXNZ010000002.1:6937987-6965325 GCA_028566095.1 Kryptolebias brasiliensis | reverse complement strand
GTATATAATTTTACACAGTATGGTAATTACTGCTCATGAAGTCCCCCTTCAGCAAAAAGCAAAGAGCTGATATTCTAAAGGTCAGTGTTTTATTTAAAATGTTGACCTAAAATAGTCAAAATTCTGCGCCGTTCTACACCGGCCTAAAATATGTCACATGTAAAAAAATAAAATAAAATCCCTTAGGATCAGTCTTCGGTTTTACAAAACACCTGATCTGATCTTGTCAAAAACGTGTCCGTGCAGAACAGATGCAGAGTATTTGTAATAATTTGCAGTATTTGATACAAAAATGTATAGTTTACAGCAAAACAAGTCTCACTGTAATAGTTTTAGCCATTGTTTTACATGTGTACTTCATAGCTGCTACTTGCCATTTCTAATTAATGTCTGCACCTGATGTGAATGTTTTTAAATGTGTCTGTGTGTGTTTGTCTGTTAGCAAACTATTTCATGAACCACTGGACACGTTTTGATGAAACTCTTAGAAAGTAATCATTGCAAGCGCGTCTACAACTCATTACCTTTTGGAGTCAAACCAACTCAAGATGGTGGCCAACCTTAGCAAACATCAAAACAGCTAGAAAGCAGTCCGTTTTGCAGATATTTAGCTAAAATCTGACATGGTAGTAGCTGAGAGTCATCCCCAACACATACTCTGAGCATGACATTACACTTATAGGCATGAGACCAAAACGCTTCCATCATTTCTCAACAGAAAATGATCTTTGTTTAAAACTCCGGCAAGAAAGGCGGTGGGTGATATCAAAGAATGTTAGGCCTTTTATTTATTTCTATTTTGAAGAAATGACTAAGTGTCTGCTAATTGTGTTTTAGTGATGAAAATTCAGTTTTAAAAAAACATTTCTTGACTCCAAAGTTCATTTCAGCTCCTCAGAGCATCTTTGAACTCATTAATTTGTGTTTAACTTTATAGTTTCAGTTCACCGTGAAAGCTCTAATTAGTGTTATTTATGATGGCACAAGGTGGGACTTTATGCAGCTCTTATTAGCATTTTAAATAGGTGTCACTGTGTTTTATTAGGCCCTTTTGTTACTATGATTTAGTTCTTGGTGCCAGACCAAAAAAATAGAGTGTTTTGCTGCCCTGAACCAGTTTTTTACATGACTTAAAGGGGTCACAGTGGAGCTTTAAGAATCTTTAGGGCTAAATTTGTATTTAAGATCTGGTTTAAACCAAAATATATTTGAAATTTAGATTCAATGTGGATTCTCAAAAACCTGATTCAGTTCAATACAGAATTAAAGGCCTAACATGTCGTGAAGGATTGCATATCGCCCAAAAACCAGTGGTTTAGCAGTCTTTATTAAAACTTTATCCACTGGTTAAATTTTGCTAAATGAATCATTTTCTGCCCTGACAAAATTGTTATCGCCTGCTGCTGAAAGGCGAAACATGGGCGAAAATGTTTTTGCCCAAGTCTCTCTCTGTCTGCGTATCTGTTAGCAAAATATTTTATGAATCCCTGAAGGGATTTTAGTGAAACTTGCAGAAATTAATCATTGGAACGACAGCTACAGCTGATTAACTTTGAGAGTCAGTGTGATTCAAGATGGCTGCCACAGCCAACTGATCTTAGAGAACACAAAAATGGATACAACTCAGTCAGTTTTACAGCTATTGAGCCAATATTTGGTGTGGTAGTAGCTGAGAGTCATTCAAAACACATACTCTGAGCATGACATCTCATATTGCATGAGACCATGCATAAAGTTAGTTGTTTGATAAGTCATTTCCCAACACAAGACAATCTTAGTCTAAAACTCTGACATGAAAGGCAGCGGGCGATATGCATTCCTTTAATCCCTTTATTTGAACCCGGGTAATAAATGTCTACACTAACAAAAGTACACATTCCACATTTGTCAGGATTTCTGTGAGGATTTGAAAGATAAGCGCGTTAATCTGCCTGCTGAGTGTGTGATTGTGTGTCGGACCTGCTCCCTGAGCTCCCGCCTGCTGGTTCTCTCTTCGTCTCCCCTTCTCTCCTCCTCTCCCTCCCCAGGTCACCGTGCTGTTTGATCAATAAACTAAAGCTTCTGTGGTTTTCAATCAATGGATCGTGTCTCTCCAGGCCCTGACGGTCTGTCTCTTGGAACCTTTTCTTTAATTATTATTTATTTTAGCTGTAGATTTCAGCTTCTGCTCATCAAAAACCTTCCTCCGCACTCTCCTGCTTTTTTTTTTTTTTTTCCACCTGAGCTAAAATTAGCCGTCTCTCTCTCCCTCTCAGCAGCTGTAACTGTACACACAGGTGACACACATACTGCACTTCCACTCCGTCACATTTGTCCTTGGCACTGAGGTTTTCAGTTTATTGACGCTCCTCCCCAATATGAGCCATTGCTCTGCATTTAGCCTCTTTATTTCTTGTTTTGTTATCGCCCGCCGCTGAAGGCGAAGGCAGAGCGATAATGCTGTTGCCCATGTTATTGTGTGGGTTTGTTTGCCTGTACCATGATCAAAACATCTCATTAACCACCAACTAAATTTATATAAAACTTACAGAAAGTATTCACTGGGCTGATCTCTATAATTTACTTAATTTTGGAATCAACTTAAATCAAGATGTCCGCCACAGCCAACTGAGCTTAGAAAACAAATTAATGGCTGAAACTGAGTGAATATTAGGTGTGGTAGTAGCTGAGCATTGTCTCCAACACATACTTTGCGCACAACACATCGTGCCACATCTTTGCTTGAAACCTTGGCATTACTCACAGTTTTTATAGATTTTTAATGTTTATTTTTTGTTAATCTTGTTTATTTTTGTCTTGTGACGTGTGCTGCTGCCTTTCTTGGCCAGGTTACCCTTGTGAAAGAGGTCTTGATCCCAATGGGCTTTTATCTGGTTAAATAAAGGTTTAGGAAAAATAAAAATAGTATTAACAGTTGGAGTCATTGCTGTTTATCTGTTAACAAAATATCTCATGAACCACGGGACGGATTTGAATGAAACTCTTGGAAAATCCACATTGATTGTACATCCACAACTGATTAACTTTGGAGTCAACCCAAGTCAAGATGGCTGCCACACCTCAACACAAAAATAGCTGAAACTGAATTTTACAGATATTAAACTGAAATTCGGTGTGGTAGTAGCTGAGAGTCATCCCCAACACATATTCCAAGCACTAACAGATCATCCAAGGTATCACAGCGTCACATGAGATTGCACTTAATGCTAATTTCAATGTTTGCCAAAGATGGCAATAACTTTGTCATATTTCAATGCTAGATGATCTTAGTCTACGACATGAACGGTGGCGGGTGATATGCATTCCTTAAAGGAATGCTAAGCTTTTCATTTGAAATGAGAGCGCTGCAGCTCTTTAATGAATTAATGCACCGTGTGGCAGTGCAGCCAGACTCCATTAGCAGATCAGTTTGGTTCAAACCAAACAGGGCTCCTTCTCTTTTCATTCATTCAAAAAACAAAACAAAAAACAAACAGAGTGTCCACTCGCTTTTTTCAGAGAGAGCACAAAGAAATGTCACCTTTGGCCAAAAATATGCTTGTATAATTTGCCTCGAGAGATCCACTCAGGCAGCGACATCAAAGAGGCGCATTAAGCAGCATCAAACGCACGGCGCCGTTCAGTAGATCAAGAGAGTGATTAAATAAAGCAGTCCCATGGTGTCTCCGCAGGAAAGGGTTTTAATCAGGGTGCTCATACCGGAATGCCGAGGATACATGGCTATTTGGTGATGAGTGGTTTTACACGATCAACAGATTATCAGCTCCAGGTCGTTCTGAAATGTTCTGTCCTTTTCTGTCAGTGTGTGTGGGTGTGAGTGTGTGTGTGTGCGCAGAGAAGCACACACTTGTCGCAGAGTGTGAAGCCTGCACAAAGTTCCCTCAGCTGTCAGACTGTCAGTAGGTGTGTGACGACATGTGTGTGTGTGTGTAGTGAAGCAGAAGAATCCCTGTTCTCTCTGCATGGATTAGCTCAGGTTTTAACAAATGTGTATGTGTGTGTTGCACTGCAGGAATTAATCAGCATTTTTAGCAAGGCAATTTTAGGACTCGGGCGTTTTCATTAGGTTTGAGCAGACTGTGGAGTTTCAGCTCATAAATTTTGATTCGGTCTCGCTGCTGCTTCACTGCACTCACACCTGCTGTGACACCCATGAAACGCAGACAGAATGTGACTTTTTTTATTACAAAAAAAAAATCATGGTTTGGTTTCATTGATATCTTCGTATTTTTCTGGATAAGGGAACAGAAGCTGTGCGATTTTTCATCTGCTGCCTGTGGGAGTTTGTAGGATGGTGATGATGCAAAGAAAGGAAGCAATCTGACTTCTCAACAGAATGTGTTATCTGCGTGTGTGTTATAAGTGTTCACTGAAACAGCTTTATGCCCTTCAATAAAAGTAAATAAGTAAAGATAAATGAAAAATGGGATTCCTTGTGTTTACGAGACAAGCTACTCTGGCTCTAAAGTAACACAATGTGCAGCGAAGTGCACGACCTTCGGCATAACCATTTAAAAGCACTTACTTCAGATATGTTTTGCACAGTGAACTGAGCGTGCATATTTCTAAATATATCAACAACCCCAACAAGATTGGAGCTGTTATAGGATCCATACAAGTTCTTGCAATTTTAAAAGGTGAATAAACCATGTGAGAGCTCTAAATAAGGCCGTGTGTTTTGTCATCTAAAGTAATTATTCAGTCACTGCAAGCATAAAAAAAACATCTTTCTTTAAGTAATTCTGTATATTTAGATAACATGAAAATTTGTTTAAAGAAGCAAAACATTTAATAATTCTTTCCAAACTGCAGAACAGCACAGAGTTGGATCGCTAAAATGATATAATTTAAGTCAGTCAAGATGTAACGATGTGAACGCTGAGTCAGAATTCACTCCATTTTCCTGTTTCTAGTTTCTTCTGTATGTTTTTCGCACTCAAATGACTTCTTTGTATATCAAACCTTTCAGCTCCATGGGGAATAGTGTGCTAGGAGTGTTTGTAATTTCGATACTTTTTGAAAAATTTAACTTCATTTACAAGCATTTTCCCCACAGAAATACAAGGAGATCTCTTCAAGTTTTTTTTCTTTTTATAAACATTGTTCTCTGAAATCTGCCTCAGCATAATGCCTCCATTTTTTCACTTTTTCTGCTTTGTTTAGCTTTTAGTTACCGTCTTGCTAATTTTGGGTTTTAGCTATGGTTTAGCTGCATGAACTTTTAGCATCCGTTTTGCACAATTTACCTTCTATGTAGCTGCAGTTTTGCTAATTTAATTTTTGCTACAGCTTTGCTAATTTATCTTTTAGCAATATTATTCATTTAAGCTTTTTTGGTATAGTTTTGTTAATTTTAGCTTTTAGCTACTGTTTTATTTATTTTAACTTTTAGCTATGGTTGTGCTAATTTTCGCCTTTATCTATGGCTTGCTAATTTTAGCTACAGCTTTAGTAATTAAGCATTTACCTATTGTTTTGCTAATTTTTGCCTTCAGCTATAGTTTTGCAAAGTTTTGCTTGTAGCTACTCTTCTGCAATTTTTACCTTTTAGCTATGGTTTTAACTTAAGCTTTTAGTTATGGTTTTTCTGATTTTAGCCTTTAGCTATGGTTAGCTAAAAGCTAAAAGAGTTTGCTTTTAACTATTAGCTGTTCTGCTTGTTTTAACTTTAATGATTCATTCATCCTCTGGTTTCTGTATGGTGATGCTTCTCATGAAGACACTCGCTGCAGCAGACTCAGCTCTGAGCTCCTAGGAGCTACTTATTGAGCTTAAGCTCGTCTCTTCTTGTGTCCTGCTGCGCAGGGGCCCAGTTCCCAGGACTTAGGTTACCAACAGTCTTTGTGTTAAGACCATTTGGACCCTGTAGTCCTCTGGTGCTCCTCTTTGACTTTGCATGAACTGATGCCTGGAAAGGTCATTTTTTTGCTGACAATATCTCCTTAAATTTACCGAAAGTCCTTACAGGGGATGATCCATCCCGGAGTGGGTGTTTAAATTTAACAAATGCAAACTAGCTTCATATTTGCTTTGATAATTTTGTATTTTTTCAGTCTCAGATTTCTGTTATGTCTTAATTGCTAATAAAGCCCCTCCATGCTTGCGAGTCCTCTTGTATTAATTTGCATGAGAACAAATAAATAAACATTTCCCCCTTCACCATGCTGGTCCTGTGCAGCAGCAGTCAGTGTTGGAGTGGATGTTAGTATGCCGAGTATTAGTGCAACCTCGGGATCCCTGGGTTGCTCCTTCTGCTCTCTCCACATGACCCTGCTAATCCCTGCTAGTCTGAGACACACATATAAACACACACAGACACACACACAGGGCTAACAGTACCGACCTGCAGCACTAATACTAGAGTACCGAGGCTTATTTCAGTCAGGCTTATATATTTTTATTTATTCATATCATGAAAGCCTGTTTTTAGACGCTCTTTGGGCCCTGACACGACTAAAGCAATAACTCCAAACTGGTGGGGCGCGCTTTAAAAGAATCCCTGCAGTAACAGACGGTGACAGGTTGGACTGACTCTATTGATCTGTTCAGAGAAGATCGATTGTTAAAATAATATGAGTTGATCCAGCTCTGAGAACTACAAGGTTAAAAGGTGAAAGAAGAAGGGAATCCCACTGCTCTCAGACCTGCCAAACAAGTTCTGATTACTTTCTGAACAATGTTTGAAAGTAGGCGGTATTTATGTTTAATGAGTGGCTAGTGTCTGATCAGAACGTCACTTTGAGGTCACAGACTGCATAAAGCTCAAGAGAAGTCATTCTGGTCGTAGTTATCTGCAGAACTAAGAAAATCCTCTTGAATAAGGATGGCCATAGAAGCCTCATTTTCATCAGGAAAACTAAAACAATTTACCACTAATCTGCTCCAGTATTAAAGCAGATGTTAAGCAGAATATACTACAGCTGTACACATGTAACCAAAATTTTAACTATTTTTAAAAGATTGCCAAAACAACAGTTTAAAGGCTGCCATTTTACCTTTAAATTGAGTCTCAGCTGTGATAGATAATTAAATACAACAAAGGTGCCTCTGGTGAAGGGTTAAATGTAAAGTTCTTACTTTTAAAATTATTTTGTTGGCAAAAATAAGTAGCATTACTACATTTACAACTGGTCTACTGATGATATCAAGGCTGTCCGCTGCCTTTCATGCCAGTTTTAGGCTACTATCATCTTAAATTTAGAAATGACCGTTACAGCCTTGAAAATATTGCAATATTGGCGGCCATCTTGATATGGGTTTGCTCCAAAGGTTAACCAGTTAGATGTGCATTCAGCGAGTTTCCTTAAGATCAATCCAATGATTCATGTGATATTTTGCTAACAGACACACAGCGTTGACTCCAGCAGTTAACGCCAAGATTATAAGCGAAAATGTAGCTTTCAACGTATGTTGGGGATGACGCTCAGCTACTACCATCACATATTTGGAGTGTTGTGAGCTTTGTTATGGTTTTCGGTGACCTTGTTTTTGTTAGCAGTCAGTGTTTAAAACCCGTTCAGACTGACAATTTTAGCTTTTCTTTAGTCTAGTCATAGTTTTCTCCTCAGCTCCCCCGTTTGCCCTTCCACATGTCAACAATCTGTAATCAACGCACCTGTTCCCACTCACTAATTGCTCCCCACAGCAAATAGAAGCTCATTGTTTTCACTCTTCCAGATGCTTTTATGTAAATCCTGTCCTGTGGTATGTTTGTTTGTCACATCTGCTCATTTTAGGTTTGAAAACACTTTTGGAATTATACCTGCCTTCCACCTCCTGCCTGGACTTTAAGGTCTTCATCCACCATCAGCTAACAACCATTAGAGCTACCACTCCAAATTTTAGTCAAGTGTCTGTAAAACTGACTGAGTTGAGGTCAGTTGGCTGTAGTGGGCATATTCAATTGGGCTGACTCCAAAAGTTAATCAGTAATAGATGTACACCCACTGATTACGTTCTGTGAGTTTCATTCAAATCAATCCAGTGATTTGTGAGATATTTTGCTAGTAGACAAACACACAGCCCCACTACTTGCTCTGAAACGCTGAATATTCTTTTTCTTGAGAGTAAATTTGTTTAGGTTTTTGTCTGGTATAAACCTGCACATCTGGAGGGGTTTTCTGGGGGGAGGGGGGAGGGTTACAGCTTTTCAAACATGTGCATATTTATACAAGATGGTTATTTTTAGTTACATTTTCTCAATATTTTGATATTCCATCCATCCATCTTGTTTGATGAAATTCAGGAGGATCAGTTAACACCTTACTCTGTATGTGGCTGTCGCTGATATCCCAGATTAGTCTCAAGCAGGTGTGTTTGTCCCAAAGCTGCAAAAGATCCATCATTGAAATCCTCACCTTCATCAGTGCTTGGCTCATGCCTGTTACCAAGTATTGAGTCATTTCTTCATCCTGCCTCAGTTTGTTGTTATGCAACTGTACCGTGACCATTCCAGACAGACAGGCAGACAGACAGACAGTCAGACAGACAGGCAGGCAGGCAGGCAGGCAGACAGACAGGCAGGCAGGCAGGCAGGCAGGCAGGCAGACAGACAGTCAGACAGACAGTCAGACAGACAGTCAGACAGACAGGCAGGCAGGCAGGCAGGCAGGCAGGCAGACAGACAGTCAGACAGACAGTCAGACAGACAGGCAGGCAGGCCGACAGACAGGACCACATCCATCCTTTCATCTTCCAACAGCACGTTTTTTAAAAGTCTGCATCTCTGCGCTGCTCTGTCACACTCTAACGCTTCACTCCCAGGATTTACAGCCATAACTCCCCCTCTCCTCTTTCAAACCCTGCACCCCTAGCGCACGCACACACTTACACACAGGAAGTTGAGTCACATGCGCATAGAAAGGGGCCTAAATGGTTCACAGTTCCATCTGTGCGTCATGATGCCCCCCCCCCCCACTCCACGGCACCGAGAACGCAAATGGAAGAGGCGACCCCTCTATAAGACGCGCGCGCGTCCAGATGGGAGGCTTAAGCGCGACAGTTGCCTCAGAAATCGGGCTTTAATGCGTCACGTCGGCGTCATTCTTTACAGCGTGATGCTGGCGCGCGCATCGCCCGCCTCGGCTGTAGTCAGGAAGGGGCTGCGCAACGCCATTACAGACCACCCTACTCCGCTCCGTTCATTCATAAATACCAGAGGATCGCCATCTCAAAGCGGCGCATCGTTTCCAAGTCATCCCCACCTCTCACTGCCTTTAAATTCCCACAATAATAAAATAATAATTTCATCCTTTCAGCTTCATCATCTCCTACGCACTCTCCTTCCAATATGTCCGCACAGCTATATAGGCATCTATGGTTATCTAACAGAACTAAGAGTCGTGATGTGGATGAATTTGAACCAAAATGGAATAAAACGCTTAAATGCGGGATCGGTGATGGTGGTGAACAGCAGGGATCCTGCGCGCGCAGCAGCCAGGCAGGCTAGGCACGAGGAGCGCGGCTTCTCTAAGCCCCAGTGTCTTTAACATCTTTGCGTAAATAAACAATAATAATCATTTAAAATAAATCTCCATCCATCCCGTACCTGACCGTGATGTTGCGGCTCCGCTTCAGGCTCGTCCTCGGTTCGGAGGGATGGATCACAAAGAGTCTTAAAGCATTTTACGCGGCTTCATGTACAGCTCATGTCGTCCGATCTCCAACACCACCACCAGACACACACACACACACACACACATACACACCCTCACACTCTCTCACACACTCTCCTGTTCGCAGATAGGACGTGGGAGGCGCTCTGCCCTCTCCCTGTCTGTCCACACCGGGCTTTTCTTCCACTTTAAACACTTCCTGCTGGTAGGACTCACAAAGGAAAATAAATACGGGTGGAATTATGGGAATTTGACCATCTGGTGCTCGGATCCTGAAACTAACCAGAAAATGCGCAATGGACCGGAAATATAATGCATTTCTGTTAGCATTCATGGCCCATCAGTAATAAACTGTAGCTATTTATGACCCTGTTTAATAGCTTTTTGTATGTGCCAGTGTTATTTTTCATTACCACCTGCCGTAGAAAGGTTGAGGCGGACGTCAATGTTTTGGTTCGTGTCCGTCTGTTAGCAAAATATCTCATGAATCGCTAGACCAATTTTAATGAAACTTTTAGGAAATAATCATTAGATGTACATCTACAACTGATTAACTTTTGGAGTCAACCCGCTTCAAGATGGCCGCCACAGCTGACTTGCATTAAAACAAAAATGTCGATAACAGTTAGTTTTACCGATATTGACATAAAAGTTGGTCTGGTAGTAGCTGAGAATGGTCCACAAGACATAATCTGAGGGCTAAGAGATCGCACAAGATCTTTGTGTTAAATCTTGCTAGCCAACACAAAAAGGGATATAACCTAGGTGTGAGTGAGAGTGTGGATGGTTGTTTGTCTCTATGTGGCCCTGCGATGGATTTGCGACCTGTCCAGGGTGTCCCCCGCCTCTCGCACAGTGACAGCTGGAGATTCTGCGACCTGGGATGGAAAAAGCGGGTAAAGAAAATGGATGGATGGAACTAAAATTTGATGTAGTAGCTGAGTGTCCACAACAAATACTCTGAGCGTGACATCTCGCACGAGCTTAAAGTTATTTCAAGTACAAGTTCAAGTTTCAACAGCTACAGCTCTGGCATGCCTCAGCATGAGATAAATTCAGTCCAAATCTTTGGCAGGAAATGCGGCGGGCGATATGCATTCCTATAAGGAATGCTAGGCCTTTAAAATGTTTCAGCCAGTTTCTTTTGACTCGGAGCTGCAGATAATAAAAGAGCTAAACCCTGAGTAACAAAAGCTGCTGCTTGACTAATCAGCACCATGGACAGCGGCAGTACTCTTCGCATCATCATACATATTTATTAGGCAACAAACACGCAGTGGATAGAAAAATGAATCCTAAACGCTGACAGATGAAGCTTGGTGTACCAGAAGGTACGTTAAGAGCTCATAAAAGGACACTTAATTTTTTCCCTAAACTCAAGCCATTTGCGTCCAGATTGTCTATGTCATCTGTGCCATGTAAATATCGCGTTTAAACGTCTGCACGCCTCTCCCTGGAGCTAAAATCATGCTAAGGCCGTATCAGATCAGACCCTGTGAGCTGTTTGTTCGTGACGCTCCCGCTGTATGACTCACCATCTCTGGGTCCAGACCGCTCTGCGTTTGGCTCCCTCTGTCGGTCAGCAGCGGAACTGCACTGGGTGTAACGAGCCTGTTCACAGGGATTTTACTGTCTTCTACAGAAAGCTTGAATGAATGAATAAATGAATGAATGAAAATCCCATTTAACTGCATTACATTGCAGTATTTAAAACAAGTTTTTAAAGTAACTGAATTTTAAGTGTCTATATAACAGGTATTAAAACTGAATGTACAAATGGGACTAGAGTGATGTTAGATAATATCAGATAGGATGGAGAGCATCCAAACAGTAATTTTCAAGTCTTGCCACAGATTCTCAGTTTAACTTAGATTTGGACAATTCTAACACATAAATATGCTTTGATCTAACCCACTCCATTGTAGCTCTAGCTGGATGTTTCGAGTCGTCATCCTGCTGGAAGGTGAACCTCCACCCCAGTCTCAAGTCTTCTGCAACCCCGAACAGGTTTTCTTCTAGGATTACTCTGTATTTAGCCCCACCCGTTTCCCCATCAACTCTGACCAGCTTCCCTGTCCCTGCTGAAGAAAAGCATCCCCACAGCATGATGCTGCCACCACCATGTTTCACAGTGTGTGTGTGTGTGTGTGTGTGGGGGGGGCGGGGGGGTTGTGCTCAGATGTGCAGCGTTAGGTTTGAATTTAGGCCAGAATGTTCAGTTTTGATTTGATCTGAGCAGAGCAGCTTCTTTCACAGGTTGGCTGTGTCCCTACACAGCTTGTGTCAAACTGCAAACAGGACTTCTTCTGGGTTTCTTTCAACAATGGCTTTCTTGTTTTTGCCACTCTTCCATAAAGTTCAGATTTGTGGAAGGAACGACTAATAGCTGTCCTGTGGGCAGATTGTCCCACCTAAGCTGTGTACGTCCACAGCTCCTCCAGAGTTACCATGACCTTCTTGGCTGCTTAATGCTCTCCATTCCCGGCCGGTCAGTTTAGGTGGATGGCCAAGTCTTGGTAGGTTAGCAGTTGTGCTGTACTTTTTTCATTTTCAGATAATGGGCTGAACAGTGAGATGTACAATGCATGGGATACTGTTTTATAACCAAAGCCTGCTTTAAGCGTCAATAACTTTACCACTGACCTGTCTGGTGTGTTCCTTGGTCTTCATGATGGTTACACTAACATTCAGTAACAAACCTCTGAGGCCTTCACAAAACAGCTGAATTTATACTGAGATTAAAATACACAATTAGGTGACCTCTGAAGGCAACTGGTTGTTTTGGATTTTAATTAGAAGAATCAGAGTAAAGATTGAATTGAATTTCCCTTTAGAGATAAATAAAGTATCCATCTCTGGGGCCCATATTTCAAGAAATGTTTCTAAAAGGAATGAGGCAGCTGAGAAACTACACACTTTGTTCCATTCTTGTCAGTTCTTCCTTCCTCCCAAGCACTTACAGGGCCAACACTCAATACCCAGGCTTTGATTCAGCCCACACAGCAGCACAATGCAATAATTGGTTTCTGGATTCAATTTTATGTAGAAATCAATAACCTTTTGGCCATCAGTGGGCGAAACGCAACAAATGCACAGCAGACACATCCTCACAGAAGCCTTTTCCAGACGGGTGCCCTCCTTTCCCCCTGGCGCTGTGCGACCCAGCACACTGGCTCTGTCCACCACTTCCCGAGCATTACATCCAGCGCACAAACACAAACGGCCTCCCATTCAGAGCCCGTGAAGCGTGAATACAGAGCCAAACACTAATTAATGTCTGGATGGTTAGGCCGACTGAATGATGGTAACTGCAGTGGAGGGTAACCAATCAAAAAGATCAAGTGGGTGTGCAGCAACAGAGTGACACAGTATTGATCATTTCTTTTAAACCCACATTTGAAATGTCAATTTATGCAAAAGAAATCTGTACTTTTTCCCCTCTAAAATGGTTACTCGTTTTCAAAAACAGCCACCACTTACAATTACAGATTAAGTAAATACAAATTAAAATATTGGTCTAGAACCAAACCCTCAGAGGTTATTGATAAAAATGCCCCCCTTATTACAGCTGTAAAAACAATTACAAAAAGCAGAGGTGCATGAAGGCTGTAATATGGACCAAACACTGATACGCAGAGGTAAAATAAGTCTGAAGGTTTAGAGCCAGACACAGACACACTTGCTTTAGTTAGTCAGTGTTCCAGTTTTATTTTTTAAATCAATATAGTATAATAAATTAAGACAAATTAAAAGAGAAGTTTTCCAGTTACTGTTAAAGGTTGAGAACCTCCCTAGTACCTCAAACAGGCTGAATTCTGCCTGGCACACGTAGGAATAAGGCTTGTATGAGCAGTGATTACATCATTATCAATGTAAGAAAGTGGTTTATAAAGACATTTTAAGGCAAAGGTGATCTTCAAATTTCCTGAGATTACTTTTACTTCATTCATCTGTAAATGTTATAGATTAAGTTTTAAATATTGATTGTACCTCGAGTGTCTAAAATGTGTAAGCAAACATACATTTTTCTTTTTGCTATAAACATATTTTCCTATCCTCTGTCACAACAAAGACAATCAGATCACATAGAAGTGTCACAGTTTCATTAAGTGTCCTCCCAGTACTGATGGCAGTAAACCCATGTGGATGCGCAAACATTTTTTTGTTGTTGTTTTTTTAATTTTCAGGAGGGGGAAACTTCAGTTCACCGTGAAGTGCAAGTTGATCAGCACCATCCACCACGAAAAGACGCGGACAAACAAAAAGGTGAACAGACAAACACACACAAAGCCTTCCATGGTTCTTACTGATCCTTCTCATGGCTGAGGGCCCGGTTAACAGCTGACAGAAAAAAAACAAATAAAAAACTACTTTACTAAAAGGTTAAAAAACTCAATTAAAAAATTTCAGTCCATAGGACCACATGATTGAACATGTGATTACTGCACATTTGAATGTTGTTACATGTTTATGTATACTGATGGAGACTGACCCTCCTTTGTGACGGTCTCAGTGATGTTCTTAGCCTTGGCAGTCAGATCACTGACCATGGTGTCCATAGTAGCCTGGTGTTTCAAGAAAAATGGCCGGATCACACGGTTGTACAAGATGTCGGAACCGTTCCACGTCACCGGCGCCATACACCAGATAAGGAAGAGGCACTGAGGAGAGAGCAGAGAGCAGATTTTAGATAAAATGCGACTCTCTCTTCCTTTAAAAAGAAACTGTCTGGTTCTTTCACTTCTTGGCCATCTGACATAAAACCAAGAAGCTGTAGAATCTGGACAGTCTGATTATTAACAGAAGACAAAAATATTAGCAGTCTTAAAACCAAAAAACTTGTGCATTCAATAAAAGACATGCAGGCATCTTGTCGAAATGTGTACTGTGTTGTAACGCTGCCATTTTTTATTTACTATCACTCACAATACAGGATGAGACATTGTTTTTAATCCTGTTTTCTCCCAGATTAAATTTACAAATTGAACACTGCGATAATGGGATTGTAAGGTGACTTTGAATGCAGTTAAAAGCAGGACAAGCTGATATGTGAGGTCACTTTGTCTCAAAACAGTTAAATTTACTAAAATTCAACAGCAGGTCAAGAGACATAAATTTAATTAGAAAACTATATATCAAATACTCCATTTTGCCATTAAATTAACTCAAACTCAGAAACACTATGCTGCAGCATCCATTAATGCAAAAACACATTAAAAATCTGAATAGATGTCCACTCTTTCCTGGCTTACGCTTATTTAAGATAAAGTGGACAACTGTCCTGCAGTCTGGATCAGACACTCAAGAAGATTTTAGCATTTTGAGCAGCTGAAATCTTGCATCTAACAGGAAAATTGGAAATGGGAAAATATTTTGCAAACAGAATTTCATTTATAACCTTGACGTTATACAATGTGTCCACAAGAGGGCAGTGTTGGTACACGAGTGAGGCCCAAATAAACAAGTTTCATATGGTATAACTTAACTTAATAAAATATCAACATTATACAAAACATACATGTTTCTAATTTTGTTACTGTAGTAACATTAACAATAAGAGTCAACAGTCAGTAAAACTGATATTATTCATAAGCTGGACTTTGTAGACGTCTTAAAGCACTCGTCTCACAGCCAGTTCAACACAAACACCACTGTTTGTTCAGCTTAGAGGAAAATTCATCTTGATTAAAATGAGTTTGTTGCTTATAATCTACTTTTCTACAACTGGAAGGAAGTACAGTTTGTGATTTAAAACTTTTATTATTTACCCCAGAAGTAAGAATCTGTCCAACATTGATGAACTCAAAAGTTTGTCTTAATAAGTACAATCAGTTTGTTTTTGAAGAAAAAGGGTCATAAATCTGTGTGCATTTCCCAAAGTCAAGAGTTCAGATTGCAAAAAGTACATCATGCAGTTAATAAATCGAAAACTGGTTTTCAGAGCTCTGAATTCCTCACATGCCCAAAACCAAGTCTTATAAACTCTTTCATTGATGAGAAAAGAAAAAATACAACATGAAATATGAGCTTACCTTGCCAGCGTAGTAAAAGGGGAACCAGAAGAGGAAGATGTCAGAAAAGGCTTCAACTATGCTGAAAAGCCCATAAACGACCCAATACGTCAGCCACTGTGTGTCGTCCTCTTTGATATTGCTCTCAATGGCCTTAATGCTGAATAAACAGAGAGACAGAGTCAGCTCAGGAAAGTTAACCTAAAGTTTTAATTTCTGATCCTGATACATGTGGAGACATATTAACAAAGCAAATTTGGTCACCACTTAACAAAAACAACCCCAAACCCCGGGTCCCTTAGACCATACTTATCAGTATGGGAAACAGATCTCAATATACAGTTTACTGATGCTAAATGGACTAGGATTTTACAAAGAATAAAAAAAATTATTAATAGAGCTAAGAACACGACTTGTGCAACTTAAGCTATTGAATAGAATCTACTGGACACCCTGTAAATTATACAGAGTGAAGCTTTCTCAGTCCCTGTTGTGTTGGAAATGGAAGATCGAGGAGGGCACACTCATCCACATGATGTAGAGCTGCTCCAAGATCCAGGACTTCTGGGGGGAAATCCATCGATATGCTATACATATTATTAAACAAAATATACCTTTTTCTAAGAGGCTATTTACGTTAGGAGACCCATCTGCTCTTGATACTCTACCTTCCTCCAGTGCAGAGTGGGTTCAGACGGCTCTCATGGTGGGGCGTAAACTTATCTTATCTCACTGGAAATCTCCCTCCGCTTCACCCGTTGCTACGTGGCACCAGGAGCTTAGTAAATTAGCAGCATTAGAGAACCTCTCGTTTAAACCTTTGGACAGACTGAATTGTTTTCATCTGAAACGGGACCCCCTACCTTGCCAGTCCAGGTGAAGCTGTGCAAAATCATAAGATCAGGTATTCACTTCAGATACTCACACTAGGTGTGTGTGTGTTTTTCCAATTCTCTATTATTATTATTATTATGTAGCTGTTGACTTTGATTTCAAGGTACTATTTCTGTGCCGCTCTATTGCCATTGCATTTATTGTTTTGTGATGGAAAATCAATAAAGTTCAAATCATTAAAAAAATAGAAACAACCTCAAAATGTTCAACCTAAAACATTTAATTATAAACAATAGCTCCATTCTATAGATGTGTCAGTAACAAAGCTTGGTGATTATCTGATATACTGCTGGATTGTAACTTTTGTCTCTTTCCTATCAAACATTTGGACACTCCTAAATCATAAAAATGTGCTGTAACAGACATTAACGGTTGTCTGCTGAATGGTATTTAATCTTGGAATAAAACATATAGCAAAAAGTAGAGAAAAAAAAAATTAAAAATGAACCCCATTTTTTTGTGTTTTGACACCAAAAATAAAACGGACGTCATACATACGAGAAATATGCTGGATAAATGAAGCCTATCAGGTTGCAGAGTAAGGAGGCTCCGTATCCGAACAGGAGGTAGAGCCCGATGACACCGAGAACACCTGCAGGAGGACACGGATAAGAGAAGGAGGGTGAGGCTATCAGGTTCCTGTACAAACACAATGTCGAGGCACATTCATTTGTCTGATAAAAGGATGTAAAGAGAAAACAGGACTAGAAGGAGCGCCCACTAAAGTTTGTTTTAAGTCTGTATACGTCTTTGGAATCCAACATGTCCACAAATGTAGTCTTAGGCAGCATCACAGTCCACCCTATTAACTTTAAGTAATACATTTATACCTAAATTTACATATTTAATGTTTATAAAGAGAGTTTTAAGGAAGATAGTAAAGCAACATATCAAAAAGGTTAAGACAAAAATGCAGAGAATAAAGCAAAACAGGTAACTTTAAATTTTAAATTCAAAATAATTAGTTTTAAAAACCTTTAGAAATGATGCAATTTACTGACTTTTTTTCCTCCACAGCCCAGTTATTCCCATTCCTGGATAATTTCCTCAAAACACTAAGCTTAAAGTAGGGCATTGTTTAAATTGTTTGATTTTTCTTTTAAATGGGATTGTACCTTCATTACAGTTCTTAAATACCTGTCAGTTTCCAGAGCTTTATCTGTTAAACTTGACATCTTCCTGCAGCTGCTGCTAATGGCACTAATTCATGCAAATCAAAACTGCAGATATAAAATTGAAATACCTCGAGGCCATAAACACCATAAAGTCACATCAACCTAAGCAGTAATAGCCTTTGTTAGCTCTGTAAGCAAACGCTGCTCTTTGCATCTCATTTGTTTCATGCAGTTCATAAACAAATATCTGTGAGAGTCTCAGTGGATCCAGCTCTCACTAATAAAGACAGAACCAGACAAACTGGTTGAAAGCGAGGACCCCAGCTCATCTGTACAATGGTTAATATAGACACACCTTACAGTGTGGGCAGCAGCACGGAGGAATCCAACAGGTTTGTTGATGAATAAAGCCAAGCTGGCTACTTCAGTAAGAAACCTCTCAAACAAAACCACACGACCAAACTACCAATTTTGTTCATGTGTCGAGCCGGTCTTGGAAAAACAAAAACTGCAAATAAAAGCATAAAGGCCGTTACGCACATATGTAATCCTCCACTGAGTGGCAAACATCAGAGAGCTTGTAGGAGCTCTGTTAAAAATGAAGTTCTGCTAACACACAAAGAACAATTGTTCAAATGGGGACAGAAGTTGGTTTTAAAAAAACAAGAAGCTAAGAAACAATGGAGGCTAACTGTCAGCAAGCTGCTAGCGCTCACATCAGAGTAGAGGTATGTTCAGTCAGCACCCTGGTCGACACGCCTCGGAGTGTCACCTCTGACCTCTGACTAAACCAGATGAAGGCAAAGTACAAGAGAGCATAAAAAGCTAAATGCAAGAATTTCTTATAAGCAACACTTTATCTGTGTAAATGTCCGCAGAAGTCCAGAGGACACTAATGAGATATTTATAAGAGTCAGCTGCTCCTTAGCTCTACTGAACACAAGATAGAGATGATTTAAGAGGGATTTGATTATAATCTTGAGTATTTGCTCTGGAAACCAGTTTAGAGCTGGGTGTGGGACAAAAATATATTTAAGTTTATTACATCAACAACTGATCGTGCCTCACCGGCACTTTCCAACCACATAGTTATCTTCATTATGGAAGGGCAACAGTTTGCTAGAAATAACAAAATACCATCATTTAAGCCTTTAAACTTTTAGATGTCTGTGTTTCTGGATGAACAGTCGTCAGATTTATTGGATGATTTTTGCCCCGTGTGCCAAAGTCTGCCTTAGTAAAAACGTAATTATTTGAAGATTCTGGTGTAATATTTTATTATTCCTCAGCCAGTAGTGGTGATTAATGTTAAACAAATGTATATATGATGACTTTCAGGTTAACAACAATTCAAGGCCTTTTTTTGAATCCTTTTCTATTATAAATAGATCATTTCTGACAGATCTCACAGTAATCGATGTTAAGAGAATGTGCAATGTTACTCAACAGACCTAATTAAAGTCACTTGTGTTTAGTTTTTCTTTTTCTAAAGTGCCCAATTATTGTAATACTGTTAATGGTACAGACTCCTGTCGGCCATTGATTGGTTCAGGTTAGCTTTCTTTGGAAAGGCACTTTATAGTCGTCTGTCTTGACTTCATTGTCGCCTGGCTTTACACATTTAAATCCACCATATTAACAAGAGAGGAAAAGGAGTATTTGTTCTTGCTTGGATGGTGAATGGATGATATGAACTGCACTTGTCCTTCTGAAGATATGAAAACATCCCTTTCACATTTTTTGACTCCTTAGCTTAACGAAAGCAAAGCACTGGCTAAAAATACTTTGCAGCTTCCCGTTTCCTTATCCTTCACTTCTTTGTTTTACCATCTTGCTGTAAAATGTCCCAAATTTGGGATTTTACATGTCTAACTCAAAGTTGCTTTGTGCTGTCAGATTTAAAATAAGGTTTGAATTAGACAAAAAGTTCTCCTGTTTTCCCAGTTAAAAAAAAAAGGCCCAGAGGGTCAAACTATTGCTCACTTCATCTGTAATAAAAAACAATGAATGTTGTTTCCTATTTACAGCTGCTCAGTCATTTTCAGATGGGCCTTTTAGCAAATTTAATCATCTCTTATGCTGAGGATAAATTATTAATAGTTCAGACTTGGCTTTTTAGATTTTGATTACGGGTTCAGATCAGTCTGAAAGGTCTATTAATTTATAGTGTGTAGAGGAGGCCTCGGCACTTGAGGCCATTCTCAACATGAACCCGATCCACTTTCTCAAAACAGCTCACAAAGGGGAAAAACTGAATAAGATTAGATGTTTTAGTGACACATGTCAGGTTGTATTTACAATTACTGTATCTCTAAATGTCAAAAAAACAAAAAATACTCCCAATATGACTTCTATTAGGTCTAAAATAGTCTGTTAGCAATTAAGAATCTCTATAAATTACCACTAACATCATAAACACTAAAGTCTACTTAATAAAATGAAAACTGGAGAAAAATAATCCATATTAGAGCTAAAATTTCATGTTCACCGCCTACCTTTAGCATCAGAACAACAAAAAAGAAAATCTGATATTTGAAAACATTAACTCCACCTACTCATGTCAAAAAGACCTGATCTGTATATCACACCAGATGGACCAAGCATTATATAAATTACTGGGACAAAGTTGTTTCTTCTGTTTCACCTATAAGCAAAGCGTTCTGGTCATATAGAACAAAAAACAATGCTCAACACACTTCTGCTGCTTGAGCCAAAGTTTCAACAAATAACAGAGGGACATTTCTGTATGTTTGCATATTCTTTGCAGACGGACACGTCTGCTCCTCTGATCACTTCCTACTTGTCTGCAGCCACACAGACAAAGCATTCAGTACGATTACAGCTATTCTGTTTGCAAAACGCTAAGATTATGTGTGTGCATCTATCGAGCCTAATACAACTAGTCAGTTCTTGCAGGCAGTTTTATGAGAACATTAGGAAGTCTCTGCCTCTTGTCTGCCTGCACAACAAATAGGAAACATGTGTAAACAGAGAAACACTGAATTATACTCCCCCAGGATGGATGCTGCTCTAAATTTACACAGAAAACCCTTTTTTGCATGGTTGAGATCATGTCTGACAAACATTACATTCAGACTGTGTTGTAAATTACTCTCAGCTACTACCACATCAAATTTTAGCTCCATATCCATAAAACTGACTGAGTTACAGCCATTTTTGTGTTTTCTAAGGACAGTTGGCTGTGGCGGCCATCTTGAATTGGCTTAGCTCCAAAAGTTAATCAGTTGTAGATGTTCATCTAAGGATTATTTCCTAAAGCATTCATTAAAACCCATCCAGTGGTTCACGAGATATTCTGCTAACAGACAAACAGGGTTGACTCAAGATAGGAGGTAAAGTTTGAAACAAAAGATCTTGTTCAATCTGTTGGCGCTCAATATACGTGTTGGAGAACAGTCTCAGCGACTAATACACCAAAGTTTTAGTCAATATCTAAAAGGATGACAGCGTTACAGCCATTTTTTGTGCTTTGTGAGGTTGGTTGGCTGTGGCGGCCATCTTGAAAGGAGTTGGCTCCACAAGTTAAATCGGACACAGACGTACATCTAATGATTATTAAACTTCATCTAGGGGGTTCTTGAGATGAGATATTTTGCTAGTAGGCAGACACACAAACAGAGGCGATAATAAAGCACATACTTGGCTGTCTGAATGATTACCAGCGTGATGTCGTGAACACCCATCTGATTTGTTAATGTTTGAACATTTGAGTTATTGAATGTAGGTCGCCCTGGTTGACGTGTTCCCTCTAATAGCAGCACTGAAGTCAAAAACTTGCCTGAAGTGTTTGATTGATAGTTACTGACTGCTGCTGTGCAAATTGATTCAACTGAGCTCTGTCAAAACACAGCTCCCAAAAGGCTAATGGGTGGAGCAGCTTGTAACCGAATGACCAGCCACCCCTGGGATCCACTGCTATTTCTACTCTGCAGGGGACATTTCAGGACGGATAAAAATACCCCCGAGACCAGCTGCTGGTGCATTTGGGACATTATTTAGGAGCAGTTCGTTCAATGCAGCGTTTCCAAATAGGATTAGGTGGATTACAAACTAGTTTTGTAACATAAAAGGTTTGAGCTGGCTGAACTTTGGTTCTCTAGCTTGAGCGAGGCAATAAAATGAGCCAAGCAGCGGTGGCACAGGATATGAAACCACAGTGAGAGTCAGACTGTTACCACAATGACAACAGCGCGCCTGAAGGCAGCTTATCACGCGAACTGGCTGGGTTTATTTCACGAAGCGTCACTCTAAAAGTTCATTTGCCTCCATGTTTAATAATAGCCTTCTCTTTTCACGGAGCAGGTAACATACCCAAAGCGATAAACTCTCTTTTCATTCCGGTTTTTTGTTCCAGCGTCGCCAGCTGGTCCGTCACCAAGTTCTTCTCGTGGAGCAGCGTCACGAAGCGCTCTTTCAGGTGACTCATTTTCGGGTTTTCTTCAGCCTGCCACCGACACAGACGCAGAACATACGAAGCAAATGTTACGAGTACCGACACTTGACGACTTTAAGGCATAAAAACAGTTATTCTGCAAACCGTAGTCCGTTAATTCGCAACTACCCACCAAGGAAAAAAACTTACCGACGAAGTGCCCGCTGGACGTTGGCTCCGAAGCGTTGTGGTGACGCAGGGGGGAGGAGCTTGAAAGCCTCCCTCTGACCAATCAGAGAGCTCCTCTGAGTAACATTCGCTGCTGCGGCTGATGAGATCGAACGGTTTCTTATTCTGCAGCAGAGGGGAGGAGCTTGAAGGCCGCCCGCTGACCAATCAGAAAACGCCTTTTTTGAGTCGCGGCCAACGGTTTCTTCTTCTGCAACAAAACAAGCAGATAAGAAGAAACATGTTGGGCAGTTAGACCCCAACACACAGGTTAGAAAAACAAATAATAAACTAATGAAAGAATGGACTTCTAAAGACGAAAAGCATTAACAAATCCAAAACACATATTTATATTTTAATAAATACTTAAATATTTCCCTCAGTAGGACAAAATTAACTTCAGGCCAGCGGGCCAAAAACGGTCCTTGTTTATATTTTGTCGGCACACAAGATTATATTTTAAATGTATTAGAACCGACCTGCTACTTTGCCACTGAGAGTATTGCTGGTCATTTAGCATAAAAGACTGAGCATACCTAGTGGAAACGTCTTATAGCATTTAACTAATTTTGAAGCCAAGAAAATTAAATAAAACATTTTCAATAAATTTTGATTTGTGCAAAATTTTAAACGCATTACTGTTTACTGTAGCTTTTTCACAAGGATGAAAACTTGTTTTTTGATTAGTTTATCAATTTAGAGATAATGATGTCTTTTCAAATGTGACATGTTTTTCTTTAATCAGTAAGTTATGTTTGTTCTAAATTGTATATATGTTTAAGGTAAAAGTATGAATAGTTTAACATATCACATCTTAAATCTTCTTTTTTTTTTTTATAAATATGGGGGCTGAGATATTTTTGGCACTAATGGAACTCCAGAGTAATTGACTCTAGGATGAGACCAAGTTTTTGTGGAACTGAGTTTGACACCAGTGATCTATAACAAAGTTTGTAAAGCACAGGCTGAGTTTTAAATACAAAAATATCTGTTCAAATATTTCTTGATGCTTTGATTCTTTTTCACATTTAGATTAAATCTCTCAAAAGGACAAGTTTGAGTGAAAATAATAAAACAGGTGAAAAGTAGCGAATTACATTTACTGGCGTTACTGTAACTGAGGTGTACTTTGTAGTTTTTTAGGTAAACATTCTAATCTATACTTTCACTTTTATTTGAGTATGTTTTATTTCAAGTATTGTACTTAGTTACATTTAAAATCCCAACTGTTACTGAGTAAAATAATGTGACAGTAAACCTGTGAATTAAAATCAGGAAGAGAAAAAATTGTGCACCATAACCCCTGCAGAGACTGGGTCTGTTTCTTACCAGTCAGCTGGTGGATGATCTGGCTAGAAGTGATGACGAGCCGCAAAGGAGGAGTTTCTCTGCTCCGAGATTGTGGGTAAACACCACCCACTCTGCTTCATCCACCGGCCTGGAGTGGATCTCGGCAGACAAGGACTTGGCAGCACGTCACCTGTTAACTGGCGGGCAGGTAACTTCTACCTTGACTTCTGTTCAATTCAAACTAAAGATAATGAAAAAAAACTCCTGCCCATGTTTGGGAGACACTCTGGCATCAGCTTCAGCTGCTCAGAGTGACTCAGACGTGCAGCCTGTGGTGGTGAGTTTAAAACACATTTGCTTGTTTTGTAAGTTAAAAGAAGGCTTTCATAGTTTAATAAGAGGCTTTGTCAAAGCAAACAACTACAAACATCAACAAACACTGCTCATGTTGGTTAGCTCTATAGCAGCTGGTACATTAATAATTTTGTTAACTCTATAACATCATAGACAGATAGTATCATTAACTCCCAAATGTCTGAAAACCTGTCAGAACACTGTCTCACGTGATATTTGTTGCTGGCAAGTAAGTATTATTTCCCAACTCCTTCTGTAGCAAAACAACAGAAAATGCCAAATATTCCTTTTAGATTTTGCTTTTGAAGCTTATAGGATGAAGTTTTTACAAAAAGAAAAAAAAATAGCTAAACAGAAATACTTTACTAGTGTTTTCTAGAAAGTTCTACAAGTCATAATCAACTCTTTTTTTTTTTTGACATTTTATTTTCACCACCTATGGGAGGGGCCAAAGGGGTCAGGTGCAATGTGGGATGGGTGGTGGCCGAAGGCGGGGACCTTGGCGGTCTGATCCTCAGCCACAGAAGCTGGCTCTTGGGACGTGGAATGTCACCTCTCTGGTGGGGAAGGAGCCTGAGCTGGTGTGTGAGGTTGAGAGGTTGCGGCTAGAAATAGTCGGGCTCACTTCAACGCATGGCTCTGGCTCTGGAACCAGTCTCCATGAGAGGGGTATGACACTCTCACTCTGGAGTTGCCCTGGGTGAGAGGCGCCGAGCAGGAGTGGGCATACTTGTTGCCCCCCATATTGGTGCCTGTACGTTGGGGTTCACGCCGGTGAACGAGAGGTTAGCCTCCCTCCGCCTTCGTGTGGGGGGACGGGTTCTGACTGTTTTTTGTGCTTATGCGCCGAACAGCAGTTCAGATTACCCACCCTTTTTGGAGTCCTTGGAGGGGGTACTGAAGAACGCCCCTCCTGGGGACTCCCTTGTTCTCCTGGGGGACTTCAACGCTCACGTGGGCAATGACAGTGAGCCCTGGAGGGGTGTGGTTGAGAGGAACGGCCCCCCTGATATGAATCCGAGTGGTGTTCTGTTGGTGGTGTATTTTCTTTTTGGATTGTTTAAACTTATTTGTCATGTTTTGAAACCCACATTTTTAAGACTACAACTTTGGGAAAGTTTCTTAACTTACTTGAAAATAGATAGCAACTGGTATTACACTGAAAAACTGCAAATTTGTAAATTCATTATGCTTACCTCAAAAGCAAATATTTGTGATGAAAATAGCTATTTTTTTGTTAAATTTCTTTAGTTATAAAGAACTAGAAAATTATAGTTTTAATGCAGGAATAAGACAAAAGTGTAATTTTGTTACCTGGTGTAATAAGTGGACAGAACCTGGTCTAAGTAAAACATACAGCCTGTTCAATTGAAAAGTAATATTGAAAATAAAAAATAATTATTTGATAATTGTAATTACAGTCTGCTTATCTAAGTAGACCTGATATATTCACACATCAGCTCGTTATTCACTACATGGCAAAGGTTGATTGTTTTTTTAATGTTGGGAAATGATGTGCTGAAAGTTATGAGTTAATTAAAAAGATGAGATCTGATCAGATGGATTGATTTGACCTAAAATTAGAATCCATAAGTTACATTTTATAGATTAAATGCTAAAATTAAAAGGTAGATCTGAATAAAATTTGTATTGTGAATAAATTTGAAATTTAGAACACCAACATTTAACCAGCATGACATATAGTCACACCTTTAATGTCATCATAGTTATATCCTTGTGTACAAGAAAGTTATGTTTTTGGTTGTCTGTTGGTTTGTGTGTCTGTCTGTTAGCAAAGATCAGGTAAAAACTAATGAACTGAGTTGGATGAAATTTTCAGGAAATGTTTTTTTTTACACTGAAAACAATCACGCTGTGGCCTCGGTGGAGGTTTGTCTCTGAGTGCTTCTAGTTTGATCATTCTTTTGGTTGATGTGTCTAATCAGATGCACAAAAAGTTGTTATTATTGTGGACTGTCAGCAGGGGGCAGGCTGCAACTACATATAAAGACGAAGCATTTGAGAAACTGCTTTTTATAAAGACTTGTACATCAAAGAGATGGAAATAGACTAATAATTTCCTATAAATTACCTTATTCAGTCCAGAGGGGGGTGAGGCTTTCAAATCAGATTATTTTTAAAATAAATATCACCGTGTTAAATTTATTATGTCTTTAGTAAAAATAATTAGACACTTAAAAAAACACCACCACACTAAAAAAAAAGGGGAATAAATTGGACTCACAACAACTCTGGTGATTATCTGTGCTGATGATAACCTGAACATGAGAAGACATTAAAAAAGCTTTGAAACACAGAGGTTGAGCTATAATCATGACCTCTTACACGACTGAAATATGTAGGCAGAGACAAACATGGATTTGACTACAAGTGTGTAAAGACAAGAAAAGGTTATGACAGGTTAATGGCAAGTTAACTTCATTTAAATTATCTTATTTAATCCCGAGAGAGAAGGAGAGAGGCCTTACTTTGCATTCTCTCCTTCTCAGTTTCACACAGACAGGTGGGTCTAAATGTGTTTCACTGTGTTTTAATGCATCGTTGCTCTTTAAACTCCTCTGTAAGACAGAGGTGAACTTTTTGCTCGCATGATAAAATCTGTATCATGACTTAAACTGTTTGGCCTTAATTAAGTCAGAGTTAAAAGGTTTTTATAGACTGAAAACTTCATGTTCTAAAGGTCGAGACCTTTAGCTCCACTGGAAGTTTAAAATCTGGGGAAGATTTGATCAAACTTTTCAAATATTTCATGTCAGCACTACTCTCAGAGACTCTGTTTAGATTTAGTGGGAGTATCTTTGGTTTTTACACAGTTAAAGTTATTTGTTTAGTAAGTTATTGTGATAATGTTTGAACAGAGATTAGGATCTGTACAGAAAGCTCCTTCAGTTTTCCTGAAGAATGGAAATCCAGAGGGATGGAGAAGAGTCCTTGATGGAATGAGTGAAACATCAACAAGCTTTAATAAAACTGAAATCCTCTCAGCTCACTGCAGAGAACTTCAGCTTCAATAAAGATCATAAAACCCAATGTTTTTACTCAACAAACCAATAGTTATAGAAAAGGAGAACTACCTTTTTTAGCATCATTTTGTTCTTTGTTGATATGAATATTGTTAAAACTATTGGAAGCTGATGAGAACAACGATCAAGTGATTATTATTAAATATTTACAACAAAACCAACACAAAGCAACTGATTTATTATAACTTGCAGTTTTATTTCTAACACGAGTTTTGTTTCGTACAAGTCTGTGTGTTAAAAAACTAAACTTTATAACATCAAAGTCATTTCAAAGCTGAAAAATGAAATTTTAATGAAAATCTGTCATTTCCAATACAAGAAGTTCTGCTGAAGTTCTACTCTGAGCAGCTGTCAGGGTCCAGGCTTTGAGTGACAGGACTCTGTCCGTTCTGATT
>JAOXNZ010000002.1:6922206-6936008 GCA_028566095.1 Kryptolebias brasiliensis | reverse complement strand
ACTTCTCTTTGACCATCAGTGGAGTTCAGGCTGAAGATGCTGCAGTTTATTACTGTCAGAGTTATCATGAAATTGACGATGCTGATGTGTTCACACAGTGATTTAGAGCCATACTAAAACCTCCCTCACTCTGAGCTGTTCCAGCAGCTGCTGAAGAGGAAGAGACTCTGATCCAGACCACTGAACACAGAGCTGACAGCAAACTCAACAAGCAGAAGCAATTTTACTACAAAACACAGATGAGTGTTTGCCAGGCTACAAAATACTAAATAAAATGTAATGATGAGGGTGGCACGACAGGGCAGTGGTTAGGGCTGTTGCTGTCACAGGATTGTCTCCTAGCCTGGGTACTTTCTGGGTGAAGTTTTTATGTTGTCTTCATGCCGGCGTTGGTTTTCTCTGGGTACTCCGGTTTTCTTCCACAGACCAAAAACATACATGTTAGGTTTATTGGTAACCCTAAATTGTCTCTAGGTGTGAGTGAGAGCGTGAATGGTTGTTTGTCTCATTTGTCTATGTGTCCCTGTGATGGACTTGTGACCTGTCCAGGGTGTTCTCTCGCACAGTGCCTGCTGGAGATAGGCACCAGCTTCTTGTTCTTGAATGAACATGTGTACAAAGACATAAAGAATTGAGAACATATGTTATACCTTTTAATTTATCTTCCAGCACTACCGAAAACTTAATCTCCTTGGCAGAGGTAATCATATGAATTATAACCAAAGAGCCCACAACAACTTTCAAAGAGATTAGAGGTGAACTCCAAGGTCCAGGTTCATCAGTGTCCGATCATACCATCAGTCAATGTCTGAGCCAAAGCACAAACTTTTTGTGTTTTCTGAGGTCAGTGGCTGTGGCAGCTACATTGAAATGGGTTGGATCCTAAAGTTAATCAATTGTAGAGATTTATCCAGTGATTTTTTTCATGAACATTTTATTAAAATCCATTCAGGGTTTCATGAGATATTTTGCAAACACACAGACAGGGTGGACTCTGAATAGTTGTTGACAATATTTTAAACAAAGTTCTTGTGGAATCTGTTAGTGCTCAGAATATGTGTAGGGGATCAGTCCCAGCTACTACCACTCCAAATTTTAGGCCAGTGTCTGTAAAAGTGACTCCGTTATAGCCATTTTTATGTTTTTTAAGGTCAGTTAGCTGTGACGGCCATCTTGAATTGGATTGACTCCTGAAGGTAATCAGTTGTAGATGTACATCCAGTGATTACTGTCTAAAGGTTTTATTGAAACCTGTTCAGTGGTTCATGAGATATTTTGCTAACAGACACATGAACACACCAGGCAAAAACATTATCTCTTGCCTTCATCTTTTATAATAATAAGCATAAACAAATGTATATATATATATATAATACTTTTTTTTTGTAGTAATCTATTTTTTCTTTCATTCTTTCAAACAATTATAACAAGAAAATATCCATCACCCTTTACTTATTTTAGAAGGCTTTTAGTTCATAGACATGTTAAGTTTAAGTCATTTTATAGAACTATGATGTGAAGCAAAGATAAAAGTCTCAACCTCTTTTTCTATTTTTTTTTATTTTGTGTGAGTCTCTGATCTCCCGTTCTGAGACCAAAGCACAGATTAAATGTTATTGGATTGTTCCCTGGTGACGTAGGCAGCCATTGTTAGACAGGAAAGGCTCGTGTTTGAAATCTGCTCTTGGGTCAGCACAGACTCAGTGATGTAAGTGGGCGCTGGATGACCGCAAGGTTAAGAAGTCCTGCAAACAGCTCACAAAAATAAACTGGAACCGCTCATACCACCAGCATAAAATGATTGATTTTTTCTTCAGAATAATAACAATGAATGCAGGAGAATGTCACTAAATCCGATTTCACTTCTTGGATTTAATGAAATTATTTGGATAAATTTAGACTTTTAAGCAAAATCTAATTAGTCAATTACATCCCTAACGTTTGAACACGATGTTACCATAACTTTAGTCTAATAAGTGTGAAAATCAAGTCTAAGAGGTGAAGTTTGGGCTTCTGTTTTATGAATGAAATGACTTGGAGGTGGATAGTACCCTTTAATGAGCTCTGAGTGGGGAAGTTAATTCAAGTTGAAGTCCTGCCTTTAACCTCTTTAATAAGCCTTTGTGGCTGTAAAGGAGCCTCTGTTAGTGGCAGGGGGTGGATATGGATAATCCTTTTAGGAGATGCGCTGCCAGGAATCAGTCCAGCAACACTTCCTCTCTCAGACTGGATCAGCTCCTCAGTGTTTAACTGGACCCACGTCAAGTCAGGTTCTCAGGCTCTCCTCTGCCTCAGTGGGATCTGTGCAGGTCTGTCGTACCCACAGAGAGACTTGGACATCTGTGGTCAGTCAGCGGGGTTTGGGGGGGCAGCAGGGCCCGAGGCCGAATCAGGATGGAGATGTTGAAGAATCAGTACAAGCGTGTGGTTTCTATGAAGGTCAGGAAGTACGTGAGGGACTACTGCAGAAGGAACGGACTGCTGACGCTCTCGGTCTTTGCTGTTGTTACTGGCTGTGTCCTTGGATTTACACTGCGGACATTTAACCTGTCCACACAGGTACGGACGGAAAGACAGAAACACAACCAGATGATTGGAAGTTTACTTTTTTAAATTTTTGACGTTAAGCTTCCATCCCAGAGTATTAAAGCAAATGAGCTGAAGTAAAGCTGTTCTGTTAACATGCCATGCAGCGAGGAATCACTTCGATTCAGTTATGCAAGCTTGAGAGTGGACTGGACGGAACAACAGGGTCAGGTCAGAGGTCAGAAAAAGGAAAAGACAAAGTTAAAGCTGTTATAATCAGTTTTTTTTACATTAAAACTGAATTATGTGAACCAATGATCATCACTAAGCCTCTCAATGCAACATTTTTAAGGTTATTCCAGCTTTAAAGGGTAGCTTTAGTTTGCAAGTTATTACAATTGTAGTTTTATGTCACCTTTTCTCAGCAGTTTTATTCTGCTCTACAAGTGTTACATGGTCCACACAGAAAGTCAGCGTGATGTAAGATGTTAGCTCGATACATTTTGTCAGGAAGCACTTCAGTAGATGAAAGAGTCTGTGCTACCAACAGATTGCAGAATAGAACATAGTTCTAGTATTTGTGCAATACTAACAATGGCGCATAATCTTCCTTTTTGATATTTCATGTCAGGTGTTTACTTTTATTAAAATGGTAGTCAGTTTCAGTCAATAAGTGACAGATAAAAGCAACTTTAAGATAAAGTAAAACATTGGTCACTGCCAAATCTTCTAAACAAATGAGTCAAATTCAACCTGGGAAAACCTAGCTGAGATCAAACATACCTTTGGCTAAGATCATTCAGAAACTATCAAAAGATTTATTTCAAATGAAACCTCTCATCAAGTCCAAAAAACTATGTCTTTTTAAGGCAAACAGTTATCACAGTCATTCTGAAATCTGGGCTTTTACTGGTGTGCATTTAGTAATTTGAGAAATTAAACTATTTACAGGAAGTAGTGATGAGTCCCCAGCGTCTCAAATATATCATCTTTACTGGTTTTATAAACCCAGGTGGGTTTGTTTTGCTCACAGGCCAAGATCTACTTCTCTTTCCCTGGAGAGCTCCTGATGAGGATGTTGAAGATGTTGATTCTGCCGCTCATCACCTCCAGGTAAGGATCTGTTAAAGAGATCTCAGGTAATAGTTATGAAAGTGAATATTTGTGGGACAAAGTGTCTTCAGACGTTGTAACCCTGGGGTATCCTGGTGACCGATTGGGTTGAAATCAGTTCTAAATAAATTGGGTCCCTACACCCTGGACAGGTTACCAGTCCGTCACAGGGTCCAAGTCTTTTCAGTTTGAGAAAATTAACATTCTGCCTTCAGCATTAGATTTACAAATGCATAAAAAATATTAATCTGCAGCACACAATCAAGCAATACAAAAGTACCCAGAGCGAGTGCAATAACCCTTTTAAATGTAAAAAAAAAGTTACTACTGTAGAGGCGAAAATTTCCATTGGTAGTGAAAGGATTTTTAGTTTGAATAATTTTTAATGACTTTACTTTGACAATATCACACCGTCCCAGATAAGATGATGCTCAGAGTTAGATTTTGTACCACTGTTTTGAAAATATGTTGATCTGTGAAGACAGCGTCTGTCTGAAAATGGGATGTTTAGCGATAACTAGAGAAACTGTATTTAATGCAGAGTGAACGCTGAGTGCTAAATGACTGTGTTGAAACCTGCTGAAATAGCTGAAACTGAGTGGTTGAAGCTAAAAGAAGCAGAACACTAGTTAAAAGAGCAAAATAGTAGCTGCTGAAAGTAGAAAAAGGTTAACTAAAACTATCAAAGGGCTAGCTAGAAACTAAAAATGGCAAAATGCTAGCTAAGAGCTAAAAGTAACAAAAGGCTAGCTAGGAGTAGCAAAATGCCAACTAAAAGCAAAAGTAGCAAAAGGCTTGCTAAAAGCCAAAAGTAGTAGGACGGTAGCTAAATAGTACAAATAGCATTAAAAGAGCCAAATAGAGCAACTATGCTGAAGCAGATTTCAAAAAGAACAATGTTTGGGAAGGAATGTATTTCTATAAGAAAAAAATATTGTAAATAAAGGTAAAAAATCAGAAAAGTATAAAAGTTACAAAAACCAAAAGTCCAAGCACCCGTCTCCTGAATGAGCTGAATGTTTTGATATATGGATGGCTAAAATAGCACAAAGTTTGCAGAAGACGTTTGATTGCAAAATGAAACCATACAGAAAAATAAAATACAGGAAAACAAAAGTGTGAATGCTGACTCAGCGCTCACACAGAAACTGTTGTTGCTGCGACTGTCAAAGAAAGAACTCCAGATTACAAGACTGTCCAAACCACATAACCTTATGATTGTCCAATAAATGATCTCCTGCTGTGAACCCTTTGTTTGATAATGAAGGAAATAACACATGTTGAATTAGCAGGATTTACACTCACATTTTAATTGATCTGCAGCAATAAACACAAAATTTCCACTGATCAGCAAATACTTCAGAGAAGTCCAGTTTTAAAAACAAGCATTCATCCACACAGGTTTGATTGTTTTTTACGTTTCCTGTCCAGTTTAATGTCGGGCCTGTCAGCCATGGACACGAAGGCGAGCGGCCGGCTGGGAGTCCTGACCATCACCTACTACCTATGGACGACCTTCATCGCTGTCATCGTCGGCATCGTGCTGGTGCTGATCATTCACCCGGGGGCAGGAGCGGAGAAAGAAAGTCACCACGGAGGCACTGGGCCCGTCATGACCTCTGCTGACGCTCTGCTCGACCTCATCAGGTTAGTCAACCCTTCCCCTTTTGGTAGTGCCGTTGAGCAGGGGATCTTCTTCACATTCTGAAAAACAGTACTGATCTACAGCCACGTTGATTAATGATTTGTACAAAAAAAAAACAGGATTTTTACAGTTCACCCTAAAGGATATTAGAATTTTTGTACCAAATTTCTTGTTGCAAAATTAGGCACGACTATCAACAGAAATAATCTGATATTTTACCAGAGGAAAGAAATACAGCTATGTTTTGCTGTTGCCTAAAAAGTGTTTCCCTCAGAAACTGTATAAACACTTAAAGAAATGTTTTGGATCTTTGCTATTTTTGGAATATCCACTTGTCCTTCTGTCACAACAATGGAGCAGCCACTTCAGGAGATTCCTGATGTTTTTTGTAGCAGCGTTGATGAGGATTAACTCCTCTCTAACACCTGAGGGTTCCAGCTGAACTTGTCGTGCTCTTTAGGAATATTTGACTTGGCAATTGCAGAATTTTCTCAGACATTTTAACAACCAAAAAACTTGAGCTTAGATAAAAGTTTAAAACAAGTTAAACTTTAAGAAAACATGGCTCGACACGACAAATGTTGTGACTGCACAAATTAAAACAGCAGCCAGTGTGAGGCAGTTCAAAGTAAATTAGACTCTAAGTTTAATTCTGATATAATCACAAGAACGTGCAGGGGGACAAAATATTTGAAGAACAGTTGCAGGGTCACTCCTACTCAGCAGTTCTGCTAAGAATAGGGAGGCAATTATTTGTGAACGGCTAAGCTTGCACCTTTTCAGAAGGTCGTTGTGTGCTGTTTCACTTTGTAAGCCTGAACGTCCAGTCTGCTCAGGCTTAATGCAGAGCCATTCAAATCTTAGGTCCACTAATACTTTCGTCTTAAACCTAATTAAGTTGCAGAGATTGGTGAGGGGGACATTTCAGCCTTGTTACGTGTCTGATGACGTCTCTGCCTCTGTCGCTGACGTCTGCTGTATAAATAAATGCTGCTCTGGGACATTATGCTGCCTGTGCTGTTCCAATTTCTAACAGAGGCAAACTGGGAGAACCTCTTAGCTCTTTTTGGTTTTGTGAAAATAGATTTGCTTCGGTTTAAACCTGTAAAATTTGGTACAAAGAAGTAGTAAAACAGTTTCTAATACAACCGATATAAGCAGCAGCTCAGTTTAAGTTATTTTCAAGTTGTAAGACTTTTAGTATTATAGCTCTCATAAAACCCTTTAAAGGGCTCAAATGTTTCTGGATATGTGTGGGTTATTCCCTCCTTATTTCTTTATGAGTTAGGCATATTCAGGCCTAACATGATGGAAATCATACTGGGAGCTAAGGAATAGCGTTTGTTTGACAAATTAAACTAAAATCAATCTGTAGCAGGATAACAAGAAGAAGAAACATATAAAGAAGGCTCAGGATTCAAAACATACATCATAATTTGGAAAAAAAAAATAATAATAAAAACAAAATAAACTATGGAATCAGTTTGATTCCTTCCTCTGAAACCAGGTCACTTGTGACTAAAAAGTAAGACAGTTTGAGGAATTTTAAGTGTCTTTTGGCAGCAAAGTCGACTGAGCTGCTCTCCACACTTTAGGTGAAGAAAAACTTAAGTAAAAGTAGATCATTTTTGAAGGTAAAAGTGAATTGTTAAAAAAAAGATTTGCAAACCAACATCAGCTGAAAAAAGCTGCAGTGACACACGCTTCAAGTGAGCAATCCTGATGTTTTAACAGAAACCTAGCTGTATGATTGTCAAATTAAGTTTATTTTACAGCAAAACAGCGATATTTTGTTGTCATGCTGTAAAACTACGCATTTTAAAAAAGCTAATACACTAATTTTACCATGTTTGAACGCTTGTGTGTGTCAAAATAAAGCAAAACTAAGAAAAATCCTACTAGTCCTTCAAAGATCTGTTTTTACAGATTTACAGTCATAGATTGATTGATGACTACATTTCTTTCCCTTATGTCGGCTTAAAGCACTAATCCTCGGTGGATCAGTCAGCTGTGACATTGTCAATATTTCATTTTGTGGTCTGTTACTGCACTGGACCATATTTTACCAGAGGTCAAAAGAGTTGGGAATTGAAAAGCGAGGACTGCTCAACTTGGGGCCAAAGTTTGACCGTTTTCTGTTGAAAGCCAATGACGGGGAACAAAAAAGTTATCGTTCAGTTGTGCAAACCTTTGCAAAAATTAGGAGCCATTTTCACAAAGATTGCAGGGTATTATTAACAGCACAACTAGTTACCATCATTGCAAAGTAAAAGATGTGTTCATTTCTCTGCTTTAGTAGGAAAAACACCCCCGTGAAAGAAATGTAACATTCTGAAAGGAACCTCAATTTAGGTTGTTTTGGTTTTTTGCCACAAACACTACTGCACAGCGATGGCTTTAGTGTCATGACAGCACAATGTTGAAAAAAATTTGTCACTTTCTTCAAAACTTTGTGTTTGACTCAAGCATAAAACCTGTAAAAAAAACTATTTTTTATGGTACCTTTATTAGGATTTTTGTATCATTAGATGCATACATTTTAACTTGTTTTACAGTAACTACATTTTTCAAAGCACTTTAAGCACTTCTCCCCTTTCTTGCAGATGTTCTGCTTTTGCTGTAAGTTAACCTATATATCACCTTCTAGGCATGGCTTAATGTTGTTGTGTTTGTTCTCTTATAGGAACATGATCCCGTCAAACCTAATTGAAGCTACTTTTCAGCAGGTGAGAGGAAAGCTATGTGACAGCTGACAGTAAAATCTCCAGTAAAGTCTATCAGTTCACCTGTTAATGCCTGCGGTTGTTTTTCTTCCAGTATCGGACCGATTTGGTGCAAACTGTGCAGAGCTCCAATGAGAAAGAGTCTCAGGCCAACTTTGTGTACGTCATGCCCGACTACCACAACCCTCAGCTGGGCCACCCAGTGTTCTTAGAAATCACTCCTGCACCGGACATCAAATATAAAATCGTCCCCAGTACGAGCAAAGGCATGAACGTGTTGGGAATTGTCATCTTCTCAGCCACCATGGGTAAGACAGTCGCCGCACAGATGCTGCTACTCATATATATATATATATATAAATGATTAAAAACAACACAGTTTTGAAAGAAAAACATAATTTAAGATCTTAAAAGTTTCAAGAGGGAAATTAGTGTCACTGCTAAAGGCAGGTGTTGCAAATCTGTTAACGACAATCAAATGTAACTTTGTTGTTTTATCTCCCCAGGCCTGCTGCTGGGGAAGATGGGGGAACGTGGATTACCGCTGGTCAATGTGTGTCAGTGCATAAACGAGTGTGTGATGAAGATCATTAATGCTGCTATGTGGTAAGTTGCACAGTTCACATGGCAGAGTCAGAATACACGTAGAAATAAATCTGACAAGGCAGGGCATGACTCCTCGCAGGAGCTGCTGAGTCAGTAACACCTGTGTGAACGGAGCACGGACAAACTCTTACAAATAAGATTATTTCTTCGACTCATCCAGGGGAGTTCTTTGAGACTGGGTTTGCAGAAAATATCATTTCCAGCTGGACAACTAAATGTGTCATTTAGAGCATCTAAATCCAAAGTCATTAGCATTAACCAGATATATCATCATGGCAACAAAGATATGATCTCATTCAGCCACTGGAGTGTTAGTGAGGTCAGCCACTGATGCTGGACTAAAACGTCTGGTTCAGACAATGCTTCAGTTAATCCCATCAGTGTTCGATGTGGTTAAGGTCAGACAGGACAGATTAAAACTCTTCATGGAACTGGCTCTGCAAAAAAGAAAAAAAACTTTCCTGTTAGCTAATGAAGTTTTTTTTGTGTCTGTTTTTTGTGTTAAAATGCAGTGACATACTATGTCAACAGCATAAGGCTATATTGGTTTACAACCACGGTTCTGAAAAACATTGTGGCTGTTGTTAACAGAAGACAAGATGCTTCACAGAGGAAACATGGACCTGTCCAGCTTTTTTGAGATGTGTTGCTGTCATAAAATTCAAAGTTCTCTATTTTAAAAAAAGGGTACAATTTCTCAGTTTAAACATTTAATATGTTTACTATGTTCCACTGTGAATAAATTATCAGCTTTTCAAATCATTGAATTGTTTTAATTAACATCCCAACTTTTTTGGAGATGGGGTTGTAACTGTTACTGAAAGGTCTGCGTGTTGTAAAGCATACCTTTCTGTGGTTGTTAATTTTATGCCACAAGAACACACAGACACCTCCAAATGTTGGTTTTATACTTAGAAGTGAAAATGGGATCAAATGCGGAAATGAACTAACTCTCCTCACGTTTCTCTTCTCCTGTGTTCAGGTACTTTCCCTTCGGTATTGTGTTCTTGGTTGCTGGAAAGATCCTGGACATGCAAGACCCAGCCCACCTGGGAGAGAAGCTCGGCATGTACTTCATCACCGTTCTGTGCGGTCTGCTTGTGCACGGCCTCATCTTGCTGCCTCTGTTCTACTTCTTCTTCACCCGCAAAAACCCCTTCCCCTTCATCAGAGGGCTGTTGCAGGCTCTTGTCATCGCGCTGGCAACTTCATCCAGGTAAGAAGAAACAGACATTTGTTTATCTTACGTACAGTAGCTCGGCCTGATTATCACACCCCACCATCTTTTTATATCATAATTTTTTATGTTTCAGTTCAGCCACGCTGCCAATCACCATGAAGTGTCTTCTGGAGAACTGTGGAGTTGACCGGCAGATAGCTCGCTTTGTCCTGCCAGTGGGAGCCACCATCAACATGGATGGGACGGCCTTGTATGAGGCAGTGGCTGCCATCTTCATAGCGCAGGTCAACGAGTATGACTTGGACTTCGGCCAGCTGGTCACTATTAGGTGAGCATGAACACTGAGACGATTCAGACCATCAGACGCTGTTTTGTGTTGAGAACCAATAATCATTACCTGCACTCTGCCTCCTTTTTCGTCAGTATTACAGCAACAGCAGCGAGCATCGGGGCAGCTGGGATACCTCAGGCCGGTTTGGTAACCATGGTGATTGTCCTGACCTCTGTTGGTTTACCGCCTGCTGACATCTCCCTGATTGTCGCAATCGATTGGGTTCTGTAAGTCTCACTTAAAATTAATTCATTTTATTGATCATGGAGACAGTTTGGGCAGTGAGTCAACAATTGTTCCTTTTTTGTTTTGTCAGGGATCGGTTCCGGACGATGATCAATGTTCTGGGTGATGCTTTGGCAGCTGGAATTATGGCTCACATATGTAAAAAAGACTTTGACAAAGCAGCCGCTGCTACTGCTGCCGCTTCTGGTGCCAATAATGGACGGGTAAGAAGGATTTGTTTCTCAACATCAAAAACAGCTCCAACTCTGTCATTTCTCAACATAAGATGATTTTAGTTTAAAACTCTGGTATGAAAGGTGGGGAGGTGATATTTATTCCTTCAAGGAATGTTAGAATCGTTTCATTTAGCAGTGTTTTAATGTATCTCCAGGGATGTTTTCTTCAAGGACACTCCCAAACTAACTGTAGTGCTCTTTTCTCGCTCCCTGCAGAGAGACACAGTAATCTCCTTTGGCAATCAGAGCGTGGCCCTGTCTGACGTCCCTCTGATCGCACAGCGCTGCGATTACGTGTTCGAGGTGGACGGAGACAACGTGCTGGAGAAACCCCTCCCCTGCTATAACCTCTGCCAAGTGTGAGATCAACCTTACAAGGACAAAATCACAACTTGAAGCTCTGAAAGGTTCAAGGCCTGCTTGGATTCTGGCTTCAGTGAGACAGAACGTCAAGGACATTGATGGGTCAGGGTTGAGTGGCTTTAATGGATTTTGCCTGTGCCATGCCTCAAAACAGAAATGTCCTTTACTTGATGTCCTCAGTGTCTCCATTCAGTTTGAACTGGATGGCAAGATGGAAGGAAATGGACTTCACATGTAACCTGGATCCTAAATACAGGTTATTAACTGAGTGCAGATGAGGCTATTATGAACAGTAGTGACATGTGAATAATTGAAATAAGGGCTGATCAGCCTGAGATATCCTGATGAAGTTGATAGCAAGTTTCATTTCGAGGTTTTAACTGCCTTAATAAAAGCTTAGTAATGGAAAGACTTGAAAATGAACAGAAACTCACTTGCAAACCAAAATAACATTGAATATTAGTCAAATTATAGATTATTATCAAAGCAACAAGGAATCATTGAAATACCAAAGCACAGAATGAGCTTTTTTTTATACAAATGCTTTGAAGTTTGTTTTCTAATAAAAATAAAAATCCTGTTACACACTGCTGCTCCAAGTAAGGGTTTTTATTTGACTAATTTAGCAACATATTTCCATGGATATACGGCAGCGTTTTTTTTGGGGCGGGTTATCTTTTACGCGTCCTACAATGTGAAAACACCTGCGACTGCGTCAAGCACTGGAAGTGTACACGGAAATGGTCCATTTTTCAAAATAAAATATCACTCAGACAAATGTGTAAAAATATTAAGATAAGATTTTTTTGAAAGAAAAGTTTATTATTTCTGTGCAGCCCAGTATCAAATGATAAGTGGACCGGTACCAGTCCTTGGCCTGGTGTTTGGGGACACCTGATATAGAGTAAAATATTTCTGCTTAAGATACACAACACGACTGTGGAGAAGCTCAACTATTTATTGCCGCTGTCGAAAGGTAAAGGCAGACAAAACAGTTTTTGACCACGTCTGTTTGTTAGCGTAATATCTCATGAACCACTGGACAGACTCTATTAAACTTACAGGAAGTAACCATCATATACACCAACTGATTTAACTACTGGAGTCAACCCAATTCAAGATGGCTGACACAGCCAATTGATCTTAAAAAAACACACTCACAAAAATGGCTAACTCAGTCAAATTTACAGATATTGAGCTAAAATTTGATGTGGTAGTAGCTGAGTGTTACGTCTTAAAGTACTGCATGTGATTTTCAGTTTGACTAAAACAGCTACAACTCCATCATTTCTTAATACAAGATGATTTTATTTTAACTCTGTCTCTTAGATGATATCTTGGTCATTCAAAATGCCTAAATTTGTATTTGATATTCTAAATCTAAGTATATTTGTTACTACTGAAGTAACAGTAAGCAGAAGGTAAACGGATGTGCTGTTTACTACAGAAAATACCAATATGTTCCCCTCTTAGTGTCAAGACATAACAGGGTTGAGTAACTTAAATGGATTTTGCGATGAAATTTTAAGTTCTTCTTACAGCCATGTCAAAATCACCAACCTGCAAAAATAAGTATGCAATGGTTCAGCTGTGAATTAAAGGGGGAAAAAAATGAATCACTAAGAAAATCCACAATAAGCTTCTGAACACATTTAATTGTTTTTCATCATCTGAAAATTGTCCACATTTTAATTAAATGATTCAGTGTTAGAAACCATTTAATGAACTTGAACTTAGTGTTAAACACGTTCAAAACAGACAAAAACACTAGAAGTATCAAGTATGATGGAGTACACTGTCAAATAAATAAAAGCCACGTTTCTGTATATTACAGTTTCTACATAAAAATTAAGGCAGACTGCAGTTAATTTGGACTGCCTCCTAAAACAGACTTAAATATTTTACACATTTTAACGACTGCCAAACAAAGAACAAATTCAAGCAGTAACAGGTCAGTAGAAAAAAAAAATGTATACGATGAAATTTCAAGACTATTTGAAATATTGCACAAAGTTAAGGACTGTGACACATAAGTTTACCTCAAAAAGCAGTTTTAAGACTGAATCTAAATCTTGTATTTAAAGCACTTCTATTAAAAAGGAGCATATAGTTAAAATGGGTATTAAACACTGGATCAGGAAGTTTATTATGGGGGAAAAAAGGTTTAAAATGCAAACATCTTCCTCAGGTCGTTCACGTCGAGTGATGCCAATGTTCTGGCATTTAATACAAATTATTCACAATAAGATTCATAGTGATATGCTCTCAAACTGGATTAGGCAGAAAAACACTCAGCGCTCACTAATAAAAAGGCAAATTCATTAAGGGAAAAGATTCACGAATTGGTCATTTTAAAACACGAAAAGTTGCTAGTGTTAAATAAACGTTTTTGCCCAAGTAAATTACACTATGCTGATTTATTGTCACCCTCTAAACATCAAGATATAAACCCAGATTTCATGACTACAACTAACAGAAAAAAATGCATGAACAGAGCCAACATACAGCTTCTAGTTCATGTTTTACCTGCTAGAAGTTCAAACTTCATCAATCCCAATTATAGTTTTAGAAATATTCTCAGCCCAATTCTCTGCTTGCTTTGGTCCATTTTACAACAAAAACATTTCAAAAGTCTAAGTCTGTTTTGGTGTCTAATTCATGTGCTTTTAGGAGCAGCTGATTTTGGATCACTGGAAATTTTCTGCTTTGGAAAATAACAGAACAAAACTTCAAACCAAATCTTAAATTTAAACAAAACGGAAAGAAGAGCTCTGCAATTAACTTCTCCCAAGAACAGCTTGTTTCAAAATATAGTGAGTTAGAGAATGTTTGAACGATTCTGTCATACATCATA
>JAOXNZ010000002.1:6819140-6847571 GCA_028566095.1 Kryptolebias brasiliensis | reverse complement strand
CCCAGGAAAACTCTGTTTATTTATTTGTTGTTTTTTTTTTTTGTTTTCAACTGCTTGAAATAAAAAAAAAGAAACAATGCCATGCTAAGTAGAATAAATCCAGGATGCACAACCATAAACTGTACCTTTGCAGGTTACAGTCCTCCGATGCGCCGCAGGGTGCCGTTTATTTGGAAAATCCTAACCGGAAGTGTGTCTGGTTGTCGCGGATTGGATGCAGTCACTTCCTGTAGCCGCTGTCGCTCAAGCTTCACGAGGCAGTAATAAGTCAGACTAATAATAATAATATTAATAATGTAGTGAGTGTTCACTGAAGGGACGGCTGTGAACTGTTTCTGTCTGCGTTTGTTTAAAATGGCGGAAGCGAATCAGCTCGTTTTTAGGTACAAACGCTGTTTTTGACTTTTGTTGACCTTTGACATTTCCTGTTTGAACCAAGCTGGAAACAATTAAAACATCTGCCACTGAACCATAGAAACCAAAATTGATCTGTTTGTCTAAATGTACTGCTCATTAATTGTCAGCTTGTTTTTTTACACCGAAGCAGCTTGTTATCGCCCGCCGACGAAAGGCGAAGGCGGGCGATTATGTTTTTGCCCGTGTCTGTTAGCAAAATATCTCACGGACCAATGAACAGATTTTATTGAAACTTACAGGAAGTAATCACTGAATGTACATCTACAACTGATTAGCTTTTGGAGTCAACCTGATTCAAGACGGCCACCACAGCTAGCTGACCCTAGAGAACACAAAAATGGAAGTAACTCAGTCAGTTTTACAGATATTTAGCTAAAATTTGGTGTGGTAGTAGCTGAGAGTCATTCACACCACATACTCCAAGTGCTACTCATTGCATGAGATCTTTGCTTAAAACCTTACCATTTCCTGTTTGAGTCAACCCTGTTTGTCTGTTGATGAAATATCTCATGAACCACTGGATGGATTTTAATTAAACCTTGTGAAAGTAATCAATTAAAGCACATCTACAACTGATTAATTTTTGGAGTCAGTCCAGTTAAAGATGGCTACCCCAGCTAATCAACATTGTCAAACACTAAAATGATTATAAATCAGTCATTTTTACAGATATTGAGACTAAATTTGATGTGGTAGTAGCTGAGAGTCATTCCCAACCCATATTCCAAGTGCGACATCTCTCAATGTATCACATGAGATTCCATGTAATGTTAAATTCAAGGTTTGACCAAAACAGCTCCTACTCCTATTTCTCAGCATAAGATCTTAGTCTAAGACTCCCACTTAAAAGGTGGTGGGCAATATGCATTTCTTCAAGGAACTCTGTGCTTTTAATTTATTAATTATTTTATGTATGTATATATGTGGAATAAGTTTACCATACATTGAACTAGTCTGTGAAAGTTTACTTTGCAGGTGTTAAAATGGCTTCAGAGAGTTTGAGTCTGTTTTTTGGTTTGTTTTTCCACTCAATCCACAGTGTGGTCCCCGATGATGACAAGAAGGAAACGTTCAAGAAAAGTGAGAACGTTGCTTTTTACAGGTATGATGAGCATCTTGACGTTATTACATTGTGAAATGAGTACTTTTCAAGCTGAGCACAATAATTTGGTTAATTTGTGTTCAGTATGAGTTGTGCATCGATGTTCAGAATATTCACTGAAGCTCTCTGCTGATATTGTCACTTCTGAGGCGACAGATGCAGGGTCCCAACATGAGGCACCGAGCCCTTTTAGACACCATGGTCCTCACAGAGACGGGTGCACACTTTGAATTGTTGGAACTAAACACACAGGTCAGTCTTACTGAGAGGTAACGGGTCAAATCATATATGTCTTTATGAGCGTTTAATATCATTTTTATGGAAAGTTGTACAAACATTTAAATTTGAGAGGACTTTTTAAAGTGTAAAATTTCCAGAATCCTACAATATTAAGATAAAAGCACTTTGTGCTCTTTATTATTATTCCTTATTTGTCTTCATGCTCACGTCTTTCTACAGACCAGGCTGCTTCTTTCTTTGTCACCTTGCAAACATAACACTGTGAGGATTTTAATAGATGAACTGCAGCCCATTAAAGCTCGCTACAGAGTTGCAGATGTGATGACTGGAGAACCTCAGAGCGAACAGTAAGAACTACATCAGCATCATCTTTCCATTATGGTTTATGCTGTAGTTATTCAGGCAGTGATTCAAATCCTCGCTTGCGTTCCTAGGGATTTCCATAACTTGTCATGTTGCATATTTGTGTTTATTGGCACGGAGAGAAAAAAACACAGCCAATTTTGACTGAAATTGTTAAGGCCTGTGTCTGGGTGTGCGCAAGTGTCTGCCACGTTAGCAAAATATCTCATGAACCAGTAACCACTTTCAACCCAATTCAAGATGGCCGCCACAGATAACTAAACTTAGGAAACACAAAGATGGTTATTACTCAGCCAATTTTACAGATGTTGAGCTAAAATCTGGTGGTAGTTTCCATGTTACACATTTGATTTTAGTTTTAGATAAACCTGTAATGTTGTTTGCAGGTCTTCACAGGCTTTAGCTGATTTACTGACATAAGCGGTGCTTTAAAATAAAGTATATTTCCACATTTACAAGTGGTTTTTAACCCTAAATATGAGGTTGTGATGGATTAGTTTTCACTCCATCTTTTTTGTGTGACTTCTGTAGCCGTTGGACGGTGGTTGATCTTTTTGCCTCCCATTTGACAGGGTGAGAGTTGAGAGGCGGACGAAGGATTTTGTCACCCTTTCTTGGTCTTCAGGACACCACCAGGTCTGTGTGTGGTGTTCCCCTTTCCGGCTGGAGGTCCTGTGCGAGCGTAACGTGATGGTCACGTTGAACTCTAAAGGCAAGCTGTGGTTCGAAAGATTCCAAGATCCTTCCAGGTGAGGTGCGCAGGGAAGAGACGATTATTCACAAAACAGATAATCAACCGTATTAATCCATTTTACAAATATTTTCCGTTTTGTAATCTTCCTCTGGGGCTCGTCACGCCGTAGCGAGGTAAGGCAATAATGAGAAAATTAAAGGAGCAACATAAGTTTGCTCTTAAACCTCAATCTGATCTATGATCTTCTTTCTGCTTGTGTCTCAGACAAGTTCATTATGGAAGGAGACTTTCCAGAAGTTTGTGGATACGAAGGCTAAGGGTTCGTGCCCATTTTATTGTTTACATTTTTGCTGGCAAAAATGTAATATGCAAAAAAGGCAAAAATGTAATGTTTTATATCAAACTATATCACATTTAGTTTGTCAGTGTCTAAAGGTGCTCATTGCAAAGTCATGAAGCCCGTTTAAAACAAATTCATAAAGTAAGAAACAAAATCTGCACAACATTGATGGTTTATGTGTCCTTTTAATTAAAAACCTGGGAGCAAAATTCAGCAGCCAACTATCACATGCGTTTGTTTATCTACGGAAACAGCTGAAGTGGCTAAAAATTAGTCAGCAATGGAAATGCCCATGGAGGAGCCATTTTGGATGGAGAAGCCTGATGGTTTTGACGTATTGGTGCGTATTTACGCTCAGATTTGTTGAGTAAAGGATGCTGATTAAAAAAAATAGGTTTGGTTGAAACGGCAAATACCAGTGTAGCAGAAGTTTTTGCAAAAGCCATGTGAATGCCGAGCTGATTCTTGATATTTTTTCCTGAGAGCTGCTTATTTTGTTGTTTCTCTTTTCTTTCACTCTTATATTTCCAAATAAACACCTTCTCTTCGACTCTACACTTGTCCAATTTAGTCGTATTTGTTTACCTACACGGAATACAGCCAACCTAATGTTGGTCAGTCACGTGACTCGAGCTTCCACATGGTTCTCAGCAGATTCAGCCGAGTCCTGTGTTTACATTGAGTGCGTACCCGCATTTCAGAGTTGCATGTTAACGTATATCTAGAAAAACTACGGGAATAAACTCTTTCAAACTGCACCATGTGATACAGTTCAGGATCATTTTGATGTTTTATTTTTTAGTTTGCAACGAACACCTTTAATTTGGTAATGTGGTCATTTACAACCTTTCATTTCTGACTTTAATAACTGCGTTATTTCATTAATTCCTCATGTAGTAGTAGTGATATTAAAGAGGGGTAATGTGTTATGGTGTGTTGCTGGTCTGAAATGTAAAAAGGAATTTTCAGAAACAAATTAAATAAACCAGAGGGATAAAAATCTATTAAATTGAGCTCATGCTGTCAAAATTTCAAACCCTGTCTTCAAAATAACATTTATAATTTCATTTAATTTTGGTTTTACATTTGGTCCTAACCTTTGATTTAGGTTGTAAAATAAAAACTTGTCAGTAATTCTTTTACAGTGTTGTGTTTCATTTTAAAACGTTAGGTCTCATCTCATTTTCTAAGATTGTTTAAAAAAAGTAAAAGAATACTCAAATTGTTTTCTTTTACCTTGTAAGTTCAAGAAAAGGTTTTTACACAGTCTGTCAGGGTTTGGGTATTTTGAGTTATTTTTTGATCTGCTCCCTGTGCCCTCTGTATTGTGCCATCATTCTCTCCCTCAGTTCACCGCCTCGGTAGTTTTCCAGTCAGCCTGCCACGCCCACTTCACCTGTTCCCCATTACCTGTCAGTCCTGCTGTAGTCCATCTCCCACTCACCCTCAGCCTTTATATTGTGTCACTCCCATCTCATCCTTGCTGGTTCATTGTTGGTCTCTTGCCACGTTCAGGTTTTGCTCCTCGCGTCTCCTCGCGGTCCTCCGTGTTAAGTCTTTGTTTGTAAGTTTTGCTGCCATGCCAGCCTTTTGTTTTTCCACCTTTATTATAGTAAATCAGTTTTTGTTTTTTCTGAGTTCATTTCTTTAAAGCCCGTCACAGTACCTTTAAATGTTCTTGTGTTACACATGGAGATCCCTAAGGAGTTGCCTCTGTATTCGTGTATATTGTTTTCTTCTTCTTTATTGTTGCTTATTTTCATTAAGAGTTTACAAACCGTACTTTACTGAAACACTTACTGTGTATTTTAATATTTGTTGTGCGCCTTTAGGTCCGAGCAGCGTCGGTGCAGACCTCAGCCTTCATGGGTTCAGGCATGTCTACGGGATACCAGAACACTCAGACACACTGCAGCTCAGAGACACAACGTACAGGCTCATTTTTACATCTTAAATTTGATTAAGTAATTTGTGCATAAACCCTATTGGATTCAGTTTTGTTTCTTAGATTTACAGTTGTTATGAACCCTCTTTCCTTCCACAGAGATGGTGAACCTTATCGGCTGTATAACTTGGATGTCTTTGGGTATGAGTTGTACAGTCGCCTGGGCCTGTACGGATCCGTGCCGCTGATGGTGGCTCATAAACCAGACAGGACAATTGGTGTATTTTGGCTGAATGCATCAGAGACTTTTGTAAACATACATCAGTCCCCTATGGACCATCAGGTAATCCCTCTTTCTTAAAGTGACCATGAACACACTATACCAAAAGACAGTGAAGAAGTTTCATTTTAGTCAAATCACAATTGTTTTTTTAAATAAATCTGCCAATTCTCATAATCTGTTTCCAACCACCTACTCTTTCCTCTGTCGCTCAGGATGAGCAAACGCCCCCAGTGAAAAGGAGGCGGGTGCAGCCTCAAACCGACGTCCACTGGCTCTCAGAGAGCGGTGTGATTGACTGCATGGTTCTGCTCGGGCCCAGCCCACACCAGCTCTTCAGCCAGTACGCTCAGCTGACAGGTGCAGCGCAGAATTTAATTTAGCACTTCCCAAAGGAGAGCAAAAAAACTAAGCTTCTTTTCCCTCTGTTTCAGGGTATCAAGCTCTGCCCCCGCTGTTTGCCCTCGGGTACCACCAGTGCCGCTGGAACTACAACGATGAGACGGACGTGAAGGCTGTAGACGCTGGGTTCGATCGCCACAATATCCCCTACGATGTTATCTGGCTGGACATTGAGCACACAGACGGGAAACGTTACTTCACCTGGGACCCTGCCGTTTTTCCTGAACCGCTCGAGCTTCAACACCATTTAGAGAAAAAGAACAGGAAGGTCGGTTTCAGGGCGCAAAACCTGCAGCATTTACAACAGTTTCTTCTCTTATTTGCTCTTTTTCTTGCATATTTTTTTTAGATGGTTGTGATAAGTGACCCCCACATCAAGGTTGATCCTGATTGGTCTTTATACTGTGAGGCCAGAGAAGGGGGACATTTTGTTAAGGACAGAGAGGGACAGGTCTTTCGGGGCTCATGCTGGCCAGGTAATGTTTGACTTACCACAGAGTTTAACAGAAGATTTGGACAAATCTCTCTACTACCATTATATTTAGTAAATACCTAATACCTTCTTTCGTCAGAAGATGATCTTAGTGTAAAACTCTGGCATGTATGGCAGTGGGTGATATGCATTCCTTCAATATTTTTTATGTTGCAACTAGAGATTAAGTTAACTTTTCTCACAGGTGAGTCTTCATACCTTGATTTCAGCAGTCCGGTAACTCGATCCTGGTACTCCAGGTGCTTCAGTTTGGATAAATACAAGGTGATTATCAATAATGACCATTCATGTTCAAAACAGAGGGAATCTCTGATAAAGGCTGATTTTTTTTCTTACTCTGTTGGAAAAATGAATAGAGCAAACGCATTAAACAACATGCTATTGTGTGAAGACTTATTTAGCATTAATGTTATTTTCCCTTTTTTTTGTATGTTTTTGCAATCAAACTTTCTCTGCATACTTTGTGTTATTTTTTAGCCTTCATGCATCGAAACATTCAGCTCATTCAGGAGATGGGTGCTATGAGTTTGGGTTTTTTAAACTTTTATACTTTTTAAAATATTAAACTTTATTTACATATTTTTCTCCACAGAAATACATTGAGATCTTTTCAAAACATTGTTCTCTGAAATCTGCTTCAGCTGACCTGCTCTTCTTATGCTCTTTTTAGCTCTTAGCTAGCCTTTTGCTACTTTTAGCTGTTATTTTTCTTTTTTCCTTAGTTTCAGCTTCTTCAAAAAATTCATCAAAGTCATTCAGCCCTCAGAATTCACATTGTACTTTTGAAGAAATGCAGTTTCTCTAGTTTGCAAATAATTTAATCGCAGTTAAACTTGTATAATCAGGACAGCTTTATTTGTAACTTTTAATAAAATAAAATCTTTAATGGTTTCTCCTTCATTTGATATCATTGAATACATGTAGTTTGTTTGTTCTTCTCTTTTTAAATTAACACTGCTGAGGACAACAAATACTGACTTGATCCTTTTTTATTTAAAAATGTTCATGTCTGATGGAGGGATCGACACCATCATTGTTTGTGTGGAACGATATGAACGAGCCGTCCGTTTTCGATGGTCCAGAGAAGACGATGTCAAAGGATGCAGTGCATCATGGGGGCTGGGAACATCGAGATTTACACAATCTGTACGGCTTTTACCAGGCAAGTGGGCTCAATGATTTAGGCGTGAATCCTAATACATTGTAGGTATTTTCTTTTTAAATAAACATGTTATTTATTTTTATTGACTAAGGTAACTTCAGGTAATTTGGTTAATTTTAAAATTTTGTTTTCTCACAGCACATGGCTACAGTGGAGGGTCTGATAACTCGCTCAGGAGGCTTAGAGAGGCCGTTTGTCCTTTCCCGCTCTTTCTTCGCAGGGTCGCAGAGATTCGGTGAGTTATTAACATCGAAAACTGTTACAATCATCTCTTAAGGTTTCTGTATGGATCCCTAATGGTCTTATTTGTTGCTGTTGACTTCATCTGGGACACAGGAGCAATATGGACTGGTGACAATGTAGCCAGCTGGGAGTATCTGAAGATTTCTATTCCAATGGTTTTGTCTCTGAGCTTGGCAGGCATTGCGTTTTGTGGAGGTAATGTTTTTGTCTGTGTCTTTTCATTTATCTCTTGAACCACTGGACAAATTTTAATAAAATTTGCAGGAAGTAATCACTGCATGCACGCCTACAACTGATTAACTTTTGGAGTCCACCTGATTAAAAATGGCCACCACAGCCAACCAACCTTAGAAGACACAAAAACAGCTTTAACTCAGTCATTTTTACAGATATTGAGCTAAAATTTGATATGGTGGTAGCTGAGAGTCATTCCAACCTCATACTCTAAGTTGACATTCAACATCTTGTACTATCTCGTCTGATTGTGCGTACATTATTTTCAAGGTTTGACCAAAACAACTCACTTCTCAACATAAGGTGATCTTAGTTCAAAACTCTGGCATGAAAGGTGGCGGATGATATGCACTCCTTCAAGGGATGCTAGGCTTTTAGTTTGTGGTTGTCATGTTTTTTTTTTTCTCCCTTAATATTGCTCGTATTCCTTGTTCTTGGTGTTTCAGCTGACGTTGGCGGGTTTGTTCAGGATCCAGAGCCAGAGTTGTTGGTGCGCTGGTACCAGGCAGCGGCCTTGCAGCCGTTTTTTCGAGGTCATTCTGCAATGGGGACAAAACGACGTGAACCTTGGCTTTTTGGGGAAGAAGTCACGGCAGCTATCCGCACCGTCATCCAGCAAAGGTAAAGATGTCAGAAACATGTGATGAGCCACTTATTGCGCATAAATCCTAGAGTCATGTTCAGTTGTTCAACTCCAGCTAAAACGGTTTACCTAGCACACCTAAAATGCAGAAAAACAAATGTATTGTAAGTCATGTTGAGGCTGAAAATGACTAAATTAACTGAGTTATGGTGATTATCAGTGGTTTTGGCACAATGACCCAGAAAAAAATGACTGGAATGTCATTGATAACTTAGTTATGTGAAGGTGGTGTTTGTCATGTGATTGTTAAATAATTACTCTCCAGCTGTCAATCCTTGAGCACTTTGTTTATTGTGTAAATGCGGATCCAGTAGTCACACTATTACTTTCCTGTTTTATGTTTCTGTACATTTTATGGATTCTAACTAATACAGCATACTTTCAGCTATTTCAGAAATTCAGGTGTCAAAACATTCAGCTCGTTCAGGACAGTAAAGCAAGGGCTTTTGGTTTCTGTAACTTATATGTATGTAGAATTATTTAACTTTATTTACATTTTTTCCTTAAAGAAATACATTTAGATCCTTGTTCTGATGTCTGCTTAAGCATATTTGTTTTATTTTCATTTTCTATGTATTGTTTAGCTAATTTGAGCTTTTAGCTATTGTTCTGCTGCTTTTAGCTGTTTTGCTATTTTTGGCTTCTGTCTACTGTTTACCAATATTTAGTTCTGTTGTTTTTTTCTTTTGCTTTGCTAATTTTGGCTTTTAGCTTTGTTTGGCTAATTTTAACTTATTTCTGTTAGCTTTGACATTAACATTTCAGTTTCAGCTTTTTCAACAAAATTTATTAAGCATTTACATTGCAGTGTTTGATAAAAAACAAACCTAATAAGAGTGGAGAAAATGCATGAAAGATCACTCGGTGGATATTTGACATTGCAGAGAATCAGTGTCAGCTGAACAAACTCTCCTCCTTTGCTTTCAGGTACTGTTTGCTGCCATACTGGTACACACTTTTCCACAACGCTCACACCTCTGGACTGCCTCCTGTCAGGTTAGTGTTGCTGCCATCTGCTGTTCAGTAACAGTACTGCAACTACACAGATCTCAAGTCAGTTATCATTGTGCAGATTGAACATGTTGAAACACTACAAGATTATTCCCAACACATACTCTGAGTGCTACTCATGTGCAAGATCTTTGCCTAAATTTTAGCATTAACTGTTGGAGTCAACTCTGTCTGTTAGCAAAATATCTCATGAATCACTGGACAGATTTTAATGTATCTTTCAAAAAGTAATCTTTGGATGTACATCTACATCTTTCTTTCTACATCTATCTTTTGAAATATGTCCAATTCATGACGGCCACTACAGCTAATTGACATTAGCCAACACAAAAATGGCCATAATGCAGTCAATTTTACAGATAATAATCTAAAAATTGAAGTGGTTGTAGCTGAGAGTCATTCACAACACATACTGTGAGCGTGACATCTTGTGATATAGCATTAGATTGCACATACCGTTATTTTTAAGGTCTAACCAAAACAGCTATAAGTCTGTCATTTATGATTTTAGTCTAAAACTCTGTCTTGAAAGGAGGTGGACAATATGCATTCCTTCAGTGCATACTTTGCCTTTACGTAATTGTGGTAATAACAAGCTGTTGGTTTTACTCTACAGACCTCTGTGGGTGGAGTTTCCAAAAGAAGAAAAGACTTTCACAGAGGACACCCAGTACATGATTGGTGATGAACCCTTTTTATTTTTGCATTAACATACAGTATAGCCTTAAATTTCTGCACGTTTAGTTTTGTGAGTCGTATTGTGTTTTGTTTTATGCAGGGGGAGCACTGCTAGCCTGTCCTGTAACAGAACCAGGAGTTCAAGAGGTCAAAATCTTTCTTCCTGGTTGTGCTGAGGTAAAGGACTCACCAGGTGTTTGTTATAATATTATTATATGTTTGTGTTACACTTTGTTGCAGATGTTATTTACAGGTTGGTTTTTCCTCCTAGATTTGGTATGACATCTGCTCTGGTAAGGCGTACAAAGGAGACAGGACTTTGATTCTTCCCGTCACCCTGAACACAGTCAGTGTTCACTTCATTTCAGCACAGTCCAGCACACACTGGAGTGTTGTAGTTCTCATATAGATAGGTTAGATTGTACGTCAGTTTGATGTTTGCTCTGGACAGGTTCCAGTGTTCCAGCGGGGCGGCTCAATGGTCTGTAGATCAGCAGGAAGCGGCACGTGCACGGCTGACTTCCAACGGTTGCCTCTCGCTGTCACCGTGGCATTAAACTGTCAGGTAACAACCGGAGGAGTTGATGAATCTGATTTCCTGATATGTTGTCGTAATTTTCTTCCCACTTGCATTATGTATTAGATATGGCTAATCATAGTTTTGTGGTGAATACACTATTATTGTGCATCAGTCAGGCACAAGTCTTGCTTCATAATTCGTAAGCTGCCTTCATGCTGCCTTAAACACTTCTGACTTGTTGGGTCAGAGAATGTAGACATCTCAAGGTGTGTGATGTTTGGCACTAAAAAATGTTTTTAAAAGTTTGGGGCTTTGTTGTATTTATTTATTTTTTCTTTTCTTACTTTTTGTTGTGACAGTATTAACATGGAAAATAGGATCAATGACCATCCAAACATCCTATTATAACAACATGACACATGGTATTCACTTCCCCTGGTTTTAATGTTATGGCCTATTAGTCTAAATCAATTGTCTGGTAGTACATATTTGTTGCTTTTAATCCTAAATTTGTTAGATGGTCTTCACTGTGCAAACATAATAACAATTAAAGGCCTACCCCAGATCATCTTACGATGAGAAATGATGAGTTGTAGTCATTTTGGGCAAACCTTGTAAATGATGTTATGCCTGATCTCACGCGATATGGCATTTTCTTGCGTGATCTGTTCACAGGGTCGACTCCAACAAGCAATGCTAAAGTTTTAAGATCTTGTGCAATGAGTAGCACTTGGAGTATGTGTTGTGATTGACTCTCAGCTACTACCACGCCAAGTTTTAGCACAATACCTGTAAAATTGAGGTATAGCAATTTTTGTGTTTTCTAAAATAAGTTGACTGTAGCAGCCAGTTGAGTTTAAAAACATTATCGTTCATAACTTCTTTTGTATACATTGGAGATAAAGTTTAAAACTAACCGGTCAAATCAATGAAAAAATTTCAACATTTTGAATCTTTACAATATCTTTATTATCTTGAAGTTGCAAGAAGACAGATTTCTTTTCTGCATTAGCTGAGTATTGTATGTTGATGCATTCAGTTTTGTGTTCATTTTTGATTAATCCGTAAAGTACTGACTGTAGTTTGTTTTTATTGCAGGGCAGTGCTGATGGTGAATTGTACCTTGATGATGGCCACTCCTTTAAATACCGCGACCGAAAGGCCTTCTGTCTGCGCAGGTTCAACATGCTGTCGGGCCGTCTGCTCTCCCGGTGAGTCACTCTCACGCCTTTAAAGAGTCTTTAAAGAGTGTGGCAAATCACACGGAAGATGGTAAACTCCCAGCTTCAATCAACATGGAACAATTTGCATGCATTGTTGCTCACGCGTGATGGTTTGATATCTGTTGCTGATGTTGCTTTTCACAGTCCTGCCGGTGAAGAAGGAACATTTGACTGTGAGACTGTCATACAGTCAGTCACCATCCTGGGGCTGAAGGACAAACCATCCACTCTCTCTGTCCATGTGCTGGGTGAGGAGTTCTGCCTTTGTTGTGATCAAGAGCACTCCCATGGCTCCTCAGCAACAGTAAAGCTCATGAAACCCTTTTTCAGCTGCTTGGTTCTAGGGTTTGTGCACGCTTGGATCACGGGCTCTTCCTGGTGGTAGTTTGGCTTGTAGGTCCGAACATGCATGAATCACAAGCCTTGTGTAGAAACATACACCCTGATATTCATTTCACTTTCGCTACAACTTCCTCAGACCTTTGTACTCTGTTGAATTTGTGACCTGGAATACCATATTAACCCGCCACAAAAGACAGTTCTCTTGTTTAAGTTCTTGATTCCACCTTTGTTTAGGAAAATCCATCTCAATGAGATGGAACGTTTGTAGCCGTTTTGGTCAAACCTTGTAAATAACATTATGCATTAACTCATTCGATATTGCGGAATCTCGCAAGATCTGTTAGCACTTGGAGTATGTGTTGAGGATGACTCTCAGCTACTACCACATCAAACTTTAGCTTAATGTTAACCACATTTTTGTGGTTGCTAACATTGCTTTGCTGTGGCAGCCGTCATTACTCATATCCGTTGTAGATGTGCAAGCAGTGATTACTTTCTGAGAGTTTCGTAAAAAAACAGGACCAGAACCTCTCTCTAGAGCTTCATGAGATATTTTGCCAACAGACAGACAAATCCACGTCTACACTTTATCTCACTTTCACCTTCCACAGCAGATGATGATAAATAAAAAGCAAATAATGACATTTAGCGGGAAATCAGGTCTGAATAGAAACTCCTGTCATTTCAAGCTCCACTGCTCATCAGTGTAGGATTAATATGTGCATAAATAAACAAATGAATACAAATGAAAGTCATCTGCTGCTTCACACAAATCAGATATTAAATGTTTTACCTGCATTTTCAATTAAATATTCACAGGTCCAGATCAATTTATTGGTGCCCTTCCACAATAATCCAGAAAACACAACTGATGTGGCTGAAGCCATAAAGCTACCATATTTTTTTATCAGACCCAGAAACTTTGGGGCTCTTCAACATGCATTTTGGTGAATTCTTGTGTGTGTGTGTTTTTTTTTGTGTGTGTGTTTCTCTGCCAATAGTGGAGCCCTCCTGGGTCATCTTTTGTACAAACAGAAAGTGACGTACCTTCATTTCTTTCCAACATTTTCATGTTTGCTCTATCACATACTAAAGGCGTGCAGACATACATCAGACAGTTGCTTTGAACTGAATCGCTTTTCAGGAGAAATGACGCATTGTTTCAGTGAGCTGTAAGGGTGCCAACAAATGTATCCGTGTTTATGCTTGTGTCCATGCGTTTACGGAAATTTCCTTATACCACAACTAAAAGCACAAGTTTCCCCAACAGTTGACATTGTTGCACAATAGAAACTCTATGAGCACAAACATTTCTAGATATACTTACTGTGTGTTGTTTTATGATGACTAGCACACCAGAACTGTACTTATCTTTATTTCTTATATCAAACTAAAAAACACATTCACTTCTTAAGCAGAGAAGTATTTTTCTTTTTCTTCTGTATTCTGTCTGATGTTGTGCTGTGGCTTCTTGTTGCCTTTCTGGAGAATTAAACCAAACTAAATAAATAAAACTCTTGTATATGGATCTATTATTTTTCTGTTCTTAAAGACTAAACATATTTTCTGTTTTATTACCAGGCACTGAAGACATGTCAGCTGCTTTTGAGTACTCTGAGGCCTGCTGCATGCTGACGGTGAACAACCTGAACCTCAGAGTGGTGATGGACTGGGAAATACAGATCAGTTAACGGTGGATATGTTTTATTTTTTTGTCTGGGTTTCTTATTCACCTCAAGAAGTTTGCAAGAGTCATATCTGTCTACTTAAAACTGAGTGGACAATTATTTGATGGTTCTACTGCTGATGGAGTTTACTGTCACTTGTGGCGTTAACAAATAAATCAACACAAAGTGGTAGATAGTTTGTCATTTTAAACAGCTTTGAACTTGAACTATTAGACATCCTATTATAAACCATGAGATGACCAAATGCTTCCACAGACTGTAGTTTCTTTTATCACTGTACTATTTTAAATTTAGCAGCGGAAAGACAAACCTTAAGGATAAAAAAAACAGGCACATATTAAGCTTTAAGGACAAGATTGTTTTTAATAAATGTGCATTTAAACAGTTATAACCAATTGTAAACTGTTTGTGATTCTGAAGCTTGAGTGCATCTTTCCTTTATTACAAGCATTTGTCACTGATGCAGATTCTGTTGTCAGTGTTCTTTTTTTGTCTGCATATTGGAAAACTAAAACGAAGCATTTGAAATGCAAACAGCATTGTTCTGTGTTATTGTGATGTGTGACCTGACCTGCTGTTTCACCTTCACGTTGGCTTACTTTGGACTTGTACAAGAAATTGCTTGAATAAGCCAAAATATTCTTTTAGACATTATAATGGTCAAGCAGAAGTAAAGATGCCATGAATATATCTTATCAAATATAATTATGAAACTATAACAATTGTTTTTTGTGTTTTTTTTTAACCCATATATATATAATACCCATATAACTTCAAACTACAATGAAAATTCAGGAAAAATTAAAGAAATCAGTTTAAGATGCTTATTTAAGGTCTTCCAGACATGAAAAGCAACACAGATTTTTTTTTTTTAACAAGTATCTTTTTCTGTTTGTATTATAAAATGAGAAATATGTTGTTTTGTTCTACCGCTCATATTGAAAGGAAAAATCATTTTTTAAACCTTTTGCAGCCCTTCCTGCATGACTAACAAAAGTGTGAACGCTGAGTCAGCATTCACACTGTTGTTTTCCTGTTATAGTTTCTTCTGTATGTTTTTTTGCCATCAAACTACTTCTGCGTACTTTGTGCTAATTTAACCAAATCTATATCAGAACTTTCAGCTCAGTCAGGAATAGTGAGCTGTGACTTCTAGTTTTTATCATTTTTATACTTTTCAAAATATTTACCTTTAGTTAAAATGAAATTTCCAATAGAAATACAATACTGTCCCTTTAGTTCTTTTAAAAACATAGTTTTCGTTCAAACTTGCTTCAGCATACCTGCTCTATTTTTGTTTTCTTATGCTACTTACCATTCTGCTACTTTTAGATACTTTTAGCTATCATTTGAACTCTTTCTTTTTTTTTTTTTAGCTACAGTTTTGGTAATCTTATTGCTATATTGCTGATTATAGCTGCAGCGTCTGTTTTGCCAATTTAGCTACTTATCTGCTGCTTTTAGCTTGTGTTCTGCTTGTTTTAATTTCTTCAGGAATGTCATTCAGCATGTTCACAGAAAATGCAGTTTCTCTAGTTTTACTTTTATCAGCCCCGAAAACCAATATTCTCCCTGTTCTTCTTCATCTACACAAATGGATTGGAATCATTTGCTCTGTCTGATAAATCCCATGTCACTCGATTGAGTTTATCATTTTGTAGCAATGTTAAAAATGGATGATGCTCCTATTTGTAGCTTTGGCCTGCTCCAGTTATGCTGAGACTGCTCGACACTGAGCTCCATTGAGAACAGGTTTAAAGGGCTTGAATGCCTTCTGCTGAGGCAGGCCATCCACCGACCACTCTTTACATGCCCTCTGGCGTGGCCCGCTGGCCTTTGTGTCACCCAACAATGATGGCACCAGAGCACAGGCAGGGAAGGATCATTGTTCCTATCAGCCAATAAGAACTTGACAAATAGAAGTTTATGTGGTTTGTGAGTTTCTGTTATGTGTGTATGTGTGTGTGAATGTGAATGGCAGCGGAAAAGTGAATGCACATGAGGTGTATCTCTTTCACACCAAACATTTGCATCTACTCTGTGACGAAAGGGAGGGGACGTCACACAAAAAGAGGACCAATCAGATATTAGCTGTTTGGATTTATGCCAGGGTCTTTTGGCTTGTTAGTTTTTCGTGCAAGTGGCCAAGGCTAGTTTTTTTTTCTAAAAAAAAAACAAAAAACAAGGTCTACTGAGAAGAGATGCCATACACACCATCTGGCTTTTTCTGTGACCGGTTGATCCGGGAACGAGAAAGAAGAGACGGGGAAGGGTCTCTGAACAAGCCCATCCGCTTTAACGGCCAGGACTATAACACGCTGAGACAGGAGTACCTTCAGAGGAAGAGCCTGTTTGAGGATGACTCTTTCCCAGCCACTGTGGAGTCTCTGGGCTTCAAGGAGCTTGGACACAAGTCCAACAAGGTCAAGAACATCGTCTGGAAGAGGCCCAAGGTAGGAAGGGGAGGTTAAACCTGTCTGGCACATGGATAAGCTTGTTGATCACAAAATAAAGTAAAAAGATTATCATACATGTGGGAGGTGTGTGTGTGTGGGGGGGGGGGGGGTGTAATTTAGATATGCAACAATATCAAACCTGTAAGTAAAACCTGCATGTTGTCCAACTTGGTGATGGATTATTTTATGGTGACAAGTTGATGCTGGTTGTGGGATTGTACATGACCACGAAGATGCAAATGAAATACTTCCAATTTGTCCTGCAATGAAGGACTGGAGTTAAATTACTGGATTACTGCACATTATCAACAGTGATCATGTCTCTTTTTTTAATAATAGATGTGAAACATGTAACATACATGAAATGTATCCTTTATTAGTTGTGTGACAAAAGGCATCATAAATCCTTAAACATTTACAGATTAATCCAGTTTGTTTGTGTTCTGCAGGAAATCTGTGAAAACCCTCAGTTCATTGTTGGAGGAGCCAGTAGGACAGACATCTGTCAGGGAGATCTAGGTAAATGTTACAACTGGAATATCATCACGGTTTCACAACTTCTGCTGAAATAACTTTTCTTTCATGAGGGAAACTTTGTATTGAGATTAAAAGGATAGATGAAACGGTCTTGTCAGTGATCTGTCATATACTGTATGTTGATACTTAAGCAAAATTGCACAAAATTGGCAAGAAAAAGTACAGTTACAAACACATTTTGTAGTCACAGTCGAGGCTAAAAAACAAAAACAAAAAAAAACAGGTTAGTGCATATCCCATGAATCCCTGCACTCGGCCTCTCTGTCTGCAGAGGCCTCCACGTATTGTGCAAACCCTTTTGGAAGGGAATCCATCCAGCAGCACTTCTCATTGTTGTTTTGTTTAACAGCAAGTTAAAGGTACCAAAGGGACAAAAGTCCTGGGTGTCACTGTTAACCCTTCCCTGTTGGAAAAAAATTCCATTGTTCATAGCACCCCGTCTCACACCTGGGCAAATAAAATTTAAAAAACGCAAACGTCAGCACTCTGCTGCAGACTTTCCTTTCTTTCCTTTCCAAGATGGAACATCCTGTTAGTCTCTTGTTTTAAGAAAATTCCCAAAAGTAAGGAGACATTCTTGACTTATTACAATCTTGTAGGAAATATTATAATGCAAAGACTTTTAAGATGGCAAGCAGTTAAATGAGACATTGTTTAACTTTGTTTTCTTTGTTCAGGGGATTGCTGGTTGCTGGCTGCCATTGCCTGCCTCACCCTGAATGAAAAACTTCTGTATCGAGTTGTTCCCCAAGAGCAAAGTTACTCCGAAAACTATGCCGGTATTTTTCACTTCCAGGTGAGAAATGGCTGTCTACTTCTCGCATGGAATCCTGACATCTTTTTCAAAAGTCACATTTACTAAAATCAATGAAGTTGGAAACTATTTAGTTGTGGATATAAGACATGAGAAAATGTTAAAGAATGGCTGATCCCAGCCTAGCACACATTACAATAATTATCAGTCATGCAAGATAGAAAACTGAATTTATTTTGGGGCATTTTAAGATGATAACTTAGACTATGGAAAATTGTACAGGTCTTTATTTTATTTTACGAGTTCTATATTTCAGACTAATGAAAATATTAAGAAAACATTATTAACCACTAATAAAAGCAACTATTTTCCATTCTAGTATTCACTTAAACTGAAGCTTAAATGATTTAATATTGCATCAATCCATCTTTGGCTTTCGTTTAGCACTGGTCGGGCAATGGAGGCTACAGGTCCTGTCCGATACATTGGTCCATCATCTCCCATCGCTTGTGAACAAGACTTCCAGATATCTGAACTCCTCTGGTTGAGGCAAAGACTCACCCCTAACCTGACAGACAGGGGGCTCTGCCAGACATTCCCAGTCTACCCTCTGTTTGGGTTTTCAGGTTTGTCTGGGAAACTCCCCCACCACCAGATCCAACTCACCACCAGGTGGTGATCAGTTGACAGGTCTTGTCCTCTTTTTACTCGAGTGTCAAAGACATAGGGCCATAGGTCTGCTGATATGAATACAAAATCCAAGCCTTTGGCCCAAGGTTGTCTAGTACCAAGGAAACCTATAGACCATCCTACGTTAAAACCTGGTGTTCGATATGGACAGCCCATGCGTAGCACAGAGGTTCAATAAGAAAACACCACTTAGGTTCAGATCAGGGAGGCTGTTCATCCCAGTCCCCCCTTCTAAATGACTCTGTCATTACCCACCTGGGCATTGAAATACCCAGATTCACCCCTTCTAGGCCATCATCCAGAGATTTCAAGAAAGGTGGGTAATCTGAACTGTTCTTTGGTGCACAAGCACAAACAACAGTCAGAACTTTCACTCTTGTAGCTCAAAGCTGCAGAAAGGTGATTGTCTTGTTCACTTGGGATAACTCCAACACTGAGGCGTTCTCCTAAAGGCTTCTGTGTATCCCCACACCCGATTGATACCTCTCTCCTGGGGCAACTCTGTAGCAGGAAAGAATCCGGCCCCTCTCCAGGGTTTGGGCTCCATAGTGCTATATGTAGAGGTGAGCCCAACCACATCAAATTAGTATCACTCAACTTCACACACAAGCTCCAGCTCCTTTTGTGCCAGTGCGGTGACATTTCATGTACCTAGAACCAGTTTAGGACACCAAGAATCAGCATATCTTGGGCACCGGCCACCTAGCTCACACAGCTCCCAACCTGTATTACGCCCCCCGCAGGTGGTGAGACCACATGGAGGTGGCTTCCTGTAGCTTTTTCAGGCATGTCCTCACCTCCTAGGCCTGGTTTCACGATGGTGCCCTGGTTTCCCTATTCTTGAAAAAGTATCCTGTTTTCAGTGGTCCTTCTTCATCGAGGCTTTTGAATTGCTCTTAGTTTTGCCATGGAAGACTCTACCAGGGGCTAACATAACAGATGACATACCCCCACAGGATCATGGGTGTTCAAAAACCTGTCCAACACATTAAGGTGGCAATTTTGAGAAGGAACTGTTTAATTATCCTTCAAGTATTTTAAAGTTTAAATACCTTTTATATCCCCAATATTTTTTATATATCTGATTTTCTGGATTTCTCTCCTTTATGAACTCCTTCTGTCCTTCAGTTCTGGCGTTATGGTGACTGGGTCGATGTTGTCATTGACGACCGCATCCCGACTTTTAACAACCAGCTGGTTTTCACTAAGTCTGCTGAGAGGAACGAGTTCTGGAGCGCCCTGCTGGAGAAGGCTTATGCCAAGTAAGTGATGGATTGAGGAGATCTGAGGTGCTTTCTACTGTGATTTTCTTTACCTGTAAATGTTGTTCTGCATTAATTCGGTATATGCTCACCTCCTAAATTTTTGGTGAAGATGTTGAAAATTCTAAGCTGAGTATGAGAGTCTCAAATCAATGGCAAAGAATAAAAAGCTAAATTTAAGTTACTGTCCCCTTTTCTTGTGTCCAGGCTGCATGGATCCTATGAGGCCCTGAAGGGTGGAAACACCACAGAGGCCATGGAGGATTTTACCGGAGGCGTCACTGAGTTTTACGAGATGAAGGAAGCTCCCAAAGAGCTCTACAAGATCATGAAGAAAGCTCTGGCGAGAGGCTCCCTTATGGGCTGCTCCATTGATGTGAGACATTTTCATCACAGTGCAGTAACAGAGATGATGATGCAGTCAAATTTACCTTGAGGCAGGGCTAATCTGCATCTTGCTGTGTGATCAATCTCATAACAAGATACAATTTTACTGTAACACAAACTCTGAGGCAATGTCTCACTTATTTACTGTTGCAAGAGAGCACTATAGTCGCTTCAAGCACTTGGTGTTAGCAAAAATATGATTTTATGACATCAGTAAGGCACTAATTCAGAATTATCACACAAACTTTGTCTGATAGACAGCTAGATATCTAACAAATTAGTTTTATTTTTGGATTTCTGCTTTTCTTTTACTGGCTTCTTATTGTTTTTGCTTCACTGAACGTTTGGCTTTAGTCTCTGGTTCCTGCTCGCTTTGAAACTCGTACGGTGACAGGACTTGTGAAGGGTCACGCCTACTCTGTGACAGCAGTGGAGGAGGTAAAACAAGCTTCTCAGTGTGAAGACATTATTATGTGTTGCTTCATAGCAACAGGTTCATTTGTTTAATTTTTTTTTTTTCGCACAGTTCGCAATAATAGGGCAAAGAAGGTAACTCGCTTTGGGTTTAACCAGTAAAGGTAGTTAAAGCGATATGTGATTTCTTCTTTAAATTTTGTGTACAGTGTAAGCCATCACAGCACAAGGACAATAAAGTACGTCTAGTGCGTCTCAGGAACCCATGGGGTCAGGTAGAATGGAACGGTCCCTGGAGTGACAAGTAAGTTTTTTTTTTTTGTTTCTTTTTAATGATTAAAACTTTCATTTTCTACTTTCATCTTTTATTAGACTCAATAACGTAGATAAACCTTTTAAATGTTAAAGAAATTCTACCCCTCATTCAACAGCTCCAAGGAGTGGGCCACAATCTCGAAGGTTGAAAAAGACAAATTGCAACACCAAAGTGCTGAGGATGGGGAGTTCTGGTATGTGGAAATTTAGACCACATTATTGTTGAATTAAGGCTGTCAAGGGGTCTTATTTACAACAGTCAGAATATACGTGCATACAAATGTTAAAGATGGTGTACACCAAAAATAGTCAGTTTTGATAGTGAAGACTATTGAAACCATGATCTGCCATCTGGATTCTGCCATTTATCACGCACACAACTTTCATAAATGAAGTCCGTTGTCTCTTCATCCACGCAGGATGTCTTTTGAGGACTTTAAAAAGAATTACACAAAGATTGAGATCTGTAACCTCACACCTGATGCCCTGGAGGATGATAAGATTCACAAGTGGACAGTTTCTGTGAACGAGGGCCGCTGGGTGAGAGGCTGCTCGGCCGGAGGCTGCAGGAACTATCCAGGTACACTGCTGCTCAGAAAAAAAAAGCCACAAATTATTTTCTGTTGTTTATTAAATATAAGAAAGTGTTTAATCAATTGACTATACTCCTTTCTGTCCACTCAAAACAACTGTAATTAACTAGAGAAATGGAGATTTTTGAGAAAATGCAGTATGAGTGCTGACTGACTTTGCTGAAGAAGCTGAAAATGAGTTGTTAAAGCTAAAAGAAGCAAAACACTGGCTAAAAGTGGCAAAAGGCTAGCTAAAAGTAGCTGAAATTTAGCTAAAAACTAAAAGTAGCATAAGATGAAAAAAGCAGCGCAAGTATCCTTGAGCAGATTTCAAAGAAAACAAAGTTTTTGAATGGATTGAAGAGCTCTCACTGTGTTTATGGGAGAATAAGTGTAAATCAAGTTAAATATTTTGAAAAGTATTGAAGTTACAAAAATCAAAAGTCACAACACCAATCTCTTGAACGAGCTGAACATTTTAGTGTATAAACTGCTAAAATAGCACAAAGTTTGCAGAAGTAGTTAGTTTGCAAAAAAGGATGAAAAAATAAGAAATAGGAAAATAATGGGAATGCTGAATCAGCGTTCAAAGTTTTATATTAAAAGAATCTGATTGACTGACTTTTAAAAATAGTTATAAATCTTTAAAGGAAAAACAAATGTTACGTTAATAGCGAAAGCCTAAAACGGATACTTCAAATGTCCTGCAGACACCTTCTGGACCAACCCTCAGTACCGCCTTCGCCTTCTGGAGGAGGATGACGATCCTGACGACAACGAGGTGGTCTGCACCTTCGTGGTGGCGCTGATGCAGAAGAACAGACGGAAAGAGCGCAAGATGGGAGCCAACCTCTTCACCATCGGCTTTGCCATTTATGAGGTGTCCAGTTAGGTTCTTACTGACCTTTGAGACCAAGCGGTGTACAAAAAACCCATTGCTGAAACGTTGGGAAGTGTTTTAAAATGCCACAAAAACAACTACATATTCAGCTTGTTAGTTTTTTACCTGTATTTTGTTTTTTTTATCTGTACTAACCTACAGTTTATTTTGTAATTCTGGAACACAGATTTTAGATAAAATGTATTATGCCTTCATCTTGAATGTTTAGAAGCTATAAATAAACATCTTTAATTTAAATTTTCTTCCTTCAAAAAATGTTTTGTCTTTCTGCAGGTGCCAAAGGAGGTGAGGAAAAATTCACTCTGAAGCAGACGCTTCCAAGTGAATCGCACCCTGCCGTGTTTCATTTCTTTTTTTACTCTCCACGCAATGATCAAACTCACGTCTTTAGTTGTGCATCTGTGTGGTGGAGCTATTCCTAATAATCTGTACCTTTATGTGCCCCGGCTGTCGTTGGCTGTCGGCTCCAGATGCACGGAAACAAGCAGCACATGCAGAAGGACTTCTTCTTGTTCAACTCCTCCAAGGCCCGCTCCAAGTCCTACATCAACCTGCGCGAGGTGACGCAGCGTTTCCGCCTGAGTCCCGGCGAGTACGTCATCATCCCCTCCACCTACGAGCCGCACCAGGAGGGCGAGTTCATCCTGCGGGTCTTCTCTGAAAAGAGGAACACCTCAGAGTGAGTGGAGAAGTTACGCAGGGGGTGAGCTGGGCTGTATGTGGAGGGAATGGGTAACTAGTTTTCCCCTCATAGATTTAGAGTCAGACATGCTAGATGGTACATTCTTCTTTTGTTCCATTCATTTAATTTCTTTGTGTCTTAGTAGGGCTGGGTATTATTGAAATACAACCAATATCTGATTTATAATTGTTCTAGTTATTGATTATCTTTAAAGTTACGATACAAACATAACATTGCCTCTTAAAAGAGGACAAGCCTTTGCTACTTTTACAGCTCATTCTACCACACTTCCTGTCTCAGTTGCCTACACAATTACACTGCCTGAGCCGCTTTTTAGGAGCAATGTTGTCACGGATTGTGTGGACTGGAATTTCAAAAACACTGCACTGCCAATAGAAGCTGAGGTACTACTGTTAGTTATTACCCCTTCGTCTTTGGCGGCAGGCAATAATGTTTCTGCCTGTGTCCGTCTGTTAGCAAAATATCTCATGAACCACAGCACGGATTTTAATGATACTTTCAGGAAACGATCATTTGATGTACATCTACAACTGATTAATTTTTAGAGCCAACCCGATTTAAGATGGCCGCCGCAGCCAACTACATCTAGAAAACACAAAAATTGCTTTAACTTGGTCAATTTTACAAATATTGTGCTAAAATTTGGTATGGTAGTAGCTGAGAGTCATTCACAACACACACAAATGCTACTCATTGTGCTTAAAACTTTGGCCTTAACTGTTGGAGTCAACCCTGTTTGTCTGTTTTTTCTCATGAACCACTGGACAGATTTTAACAAAACTTCAAGAACATAATCACTGGATGTAAATCTGCAACCACTTAACTTTTGGAGTCGATCCAATTCAAGATGGCTGCCACAGTTGACCAACACACAGCAAGCACAAAAATGGCTCTAACTCAGTCAAGTTTTACAGCTATTGAGCCTAAATTGGTGTGGTAGTAGCTGATACTGATTGTCAACACATTCTCTGAGTGCTAATAAATCTTACATATTGCATGAGATCACGCATAACGTTTTTTGACCAAAATGGTTAAAACTCGGGCATGAAAGGCAGCAAACATTCCTTATGCATTCCTTCAAGAAAGGCTAGGCCTTTAATTAAATTAGGCGTTTATTTTCAAAGACTTTATCTGATCACACCGTCACAAAACAGGGTCACAGTTCGGCCTAATATTTGGTTAAATATTATACCTTTAGTTTGATCTCACATTTATAAAAACATATTCTCTTTGGCTTTAAAAATTCGGGCTTTTTCAATAAAATGAAAAAGACCTTTTCAAAGAGTGCTCTGTTGCATGTTTTTGTGCAACACTGTTAAAGATTCAGCTCGTTTTACTCACTGAATAGTCAAGAAATTAAAGTTTGCCAGAGGCAGAAACCTTGAACAAATTAATACAGATATATTTCTAACAATACCCAGTCCTATTTTCTGTATGCTACAAACCAAGTTTAAGATTTTTTTTTTTTCCTCTTGTGTGGATTCTACAGTGGTTTTAGAGTGGGGTTTTTGAGTGTTTGATGGGTGGGACAAAAAAAAAGGCACTAAGGACAAACAATTTTAACGACAATTTGATTTGTAGAGCTGGAAGAAATCGGCCCCAGTTCGAAGCTGTTATGGAATCTTTTTTAGGACAAGCGACTTCAGATTCGGGCACGATCCGGTAAACTTTCGAAATACTCAAGTCTCAGCGAACCACCACGTTTCCCCACCTTGCTGCCCAGGAGGACAGGACAGCATGCAGATGGACCGGGACCTGGCTGGGAATGATAGATGATGGATGTGCACAGAAACAGCTCCCTCTGATGGGCAATGAAGTCAAACATATAACTTTTGATCTTCAGTCATATACAGTAGATATATTGGTTTTATTATTAAAACTACCTCAAACTGTTGTTTTTGTTAAAAATGCAAGACGTCAAGGGTTTGCAAAAAACACATATTAGGAAAAATACAGCAAAAACACATGACTGGACAAGGAACAGGTGGTATTAAACTTAAATTTTATTGCCATCCTAATGAGGGATTGTTAAATATTTTAATGCAATGTGTGTAAAAGACCATAAGCTTTTAGAAACAAATTTAGGAGTAAAGTGCTCTTTAGGTGAATGTTTTGTAACCCCAGGATTTCAGATTTATTAGATTATATGCTTAATATTGTACAAGAATAACAGAGTATAAGCTTATGGTCCAGACATATTGATGTTGATGATGATGATGATGTCCCCGTGGTGACGACTGTTTGTTCGTCTTCACCCAGGGAGATAGAGAACAGGATTGAGGCCGACCATCCTGTGGTAAGTCTGGAGCTCTGCAAATTCAGGAAGTGTTTGATGTTTACGATCATGTTTCTGTGTCTGTGTTAGCAAAATATCGACTGAATCACAAGATACATTTTAATGAACCTTGCAGAAAGAAATCACTGGATCTACAACTGATTAACCTTTGGAGTCAGCCCACAGTTGAATCCAATTATTTGCACATCGTTTGATCCCTTTGGTTTTCTGATCATCTTTCACTGTCATTAACAAAACAAAGCGTATCTTATTAGCTTGGTAGTTGAGGCGTAATCTTGTTGACAACGAGATGCCAAGAAAGTGGTCCTCCCCACTCTTTCTCCATTTTGACCACGTCTCTCTCCTCTGTGGCTCCATCGGGGACGCAGCCAGCACCGGCCTCGGCGGGGGAAGAGAGCGAGGAGGACCAGCAGTTCCGAACCATTTTTCAGGAGATAGCTGGAGATGTGAGTACTTGAAGTGCAATTACTACCAACATCTGTGTTTTCAATTACTTTGTAAATTGGGAACACGATAACTTAGGTGGCAGATTTCAGCACTTTAACGTCCTTTTCTCTTCTTCTACTGGGTGTCTTTCTTGTCCACGCAGGACATGGAAATCACAGCCAATGAACTGAAAAATGTTCTCAACAGAGTGATCACCAAACGTGAGTCAAGCCTGTTACAGTAGACTGAATTTTTCAAAGTTAACATTTGAACTAATTCATATCAAGTAACACACATCACTGCACCTCTATGCAAGTATCAAAACACGTGTGGAGATAAAAGGTAATGTGGCAGTGAGATATTCAAAATCATTCATGGAATAGTTATCATTATAATGTTTTTAATTTGGCAGTTTTTTATCTTGATGTTTTTGCCCATTTGGGCATGTGTTTGTCTGTTAGCAAAATATCTCACGAACCACTGAACAAATATTAATGGAACTTTCAGGAAATAATCAATGGATGTGCATATATAACTGATTAACTTTTGTAATCAACTCAATTCAAGATGGCCACAACAGCCAACTGACCGTAGGAAACACAAAAATGGCTGTAATTTATTCAGTTTAACAGGTATTATGTTAGAATTTGGTGTGGTCATAGCTGAGACTAATTCACAACACATACTCCAAATGCCACTTATTGTGCGAGATCTTCACATAGAACTTTACCATTAACTGTTGGACTCAACCCTGTTTGTCTGTTAGCAAAATATCTTCTGAACCACTCAACAGATTTTAATGAAACTGTCAGAAAGTAATCACTGAATGTACATCTACAACTGATTACCATTTGGAAGCAATTCAAATCAAAATGGCCGCTACAGATAATTGACATTATTCAACACAAAATGGCTAAAAGAGATATTGAGTGTAGGAGATAAATAAGGATAAGGAAAGGGTGATAACTGTCTTCAACTTACCACATATTAAGCTCTTGTTAAACCAGGTCAAACTGACCAAACAACAGATTGATTATACCTTATAGGAACTCAATCATTAGATTATTTAATCTATTCACCCTTATTGTCAGATCAGCCTATGAACAGCTGAAGCTAAATTAGTAAATCACAGGGAACTCTTTATCCTAATATTTACACCAAATAAACCAAAAGAATTCTTTGAACAGAATGTTTGGATTTTAGGATTAATGTTTTCTGTTTCTTATCCAAGCAAGAATTTGGGATACTTTAAACTATTTTTGTAAATAGTTCACTTTAGACTTTGGTCAGAAGATGTTATTAATTCTGCCAGATTGTCAGGTTAGTTTTAATGAAACATCAGATTGGAAATAGATGCTATTTATCAATTTGCATCAGTTAAAATGTAATAGCCAGACCCACAATGGCTTCTTTTATCTCTCTCATCACTCAGAGTTAGAGGTACCTCCCTGAATCAGAAGCTGTGGGAGGGACCAGTTGTTACTTCATCTTTGAGGAACTTGGAGGCTTCTCAGGCCTCAGCAGGACCACGGCAAGGAGGCAGGTTAAGGCCCAGAGCCCGTTGAGGGTCCGTGGTCAGCGTTTCGTCCAAGGTCCCCTGAGGTTGAGGTGATGTCTACAGAGGATCGGCGAGGAGGCAGCTGATGCAGCAGGAGACTGGCGACGTGCAAACTAGAGCAAAAAGTTATTTCTCAAATTCAGTTTCTCTTTGTGGTTTTCTTTTTCTTTATCTTTGTCTGCTGGACGTAAAAAGACAAAGGCAAAAAAAATTCCTCAGGTTGCAAAATGAAACAAAGACAAAACAAGGGGAGGAAAGAAGGTCTTCACATGACAAACACTAAAACAAACTACATAACGAACTGATTTGCAATTACCTGCTGAGGGGTTGAAAGACCTTGGGGGTGAGCAGAAAGGCTTTATCTCACTTTGTGCAAAGATTCTTTCACTCACAACTGACTACAGTTCTCTTGTAAGACAAAAGAGAAAAACATTAAAACACTTAAATAATTTCTCATAATAAATATTTGCACGCAAATAATGATCAATAATAAGTTCTCATATTTCATTATTATTATTAACAGGTTTCATAATCAAATAAACATCTCATTTTAACAGTTTTAGGAAAGCATGTAAACAATTTGAATCGACATCCGGGTTGAACCAAAACAGCTACAACTCTGTCAGCTTATGATGATCTTAGTCTAAAGCTGGCAGGATGAAAGGATGAATGTCTCATTCTTTTTGCATCCCCTCCAGATAAGGACCTGAGCACAGAGGGCTTCAGTCTGGAGAGCTGCAGGAGCATGATCGCTCTCATGGACGTATCCTTTGTATCGAGTGCATCGGGCCGGCTGTGTTGTCCTCAGGAGGCACATCCTGCCAAGACCCATGGTAGGGTATGTGATGGACGCTCACGGGGTCAGGGCAACATGGCACCCCACAACCGAAGGCTGGGTTAAACAGGGAAGTATTCACTCTTGATAAATACACTTAACTCTGACACTGTGATAGTGTTGGTGTTACGAAACAAAATGTCTTTTGTGGAAATCCAAGGCGTCTTGTGCTACTCAGATGTAACAGGAGGATGTTTTCAGTGGAATTTATATTTTTTTAGTTGTCAGAACTGAAAGATGTTGATGGTTGGACATGTTGGACAGTTTTTTAGGCTTAACTGGGTCTGTTTAGATGGATGGGACAGGCAGACTCAATCTGCAGGAGTTCAGACATCTGTGGAATAAGATCAAGCAGTGGCAGGTGG
>JAOXNZ010000002.1:6790523-6811087 GCA_028566095.1 Kryptolebias brasiliensis | reverse complement strand
CATCATTAGTTATATCTAATATATTTTTCTTATATAACATCTAGCTGTTTTACATTATTTATGTATGAAATTAGATTTAATTATGAATTATATGAAGTTATTGTAAAGAGATTAAAATAATTCTCTGTGGACTAAACTGAATTGGCCAAACATAAAAATGTATCTGTCCTGTTGCTGTAGTCAAGGGCTGTGACTAATAGCTATTAGTAGTGAAGAACAAATGCAATTTATACTTTAAAATCTTGTTTACAGTTTAATACTGTATTTTTTTTTACACCATGTCAGTATTTTTAATTAGGATTCATTGAATTCCCATAGAAAGGATTTCCAGCTTAAAATGGGTGGATAATTTTGACTGCAACTCTACAAACTAAAACAAAACCGTCCGTCACTAAGGTTTGGATACCTGCTTGGAGCTGTTGCGCGCGCAGAAAAACTCTTCACAGTTTTTCCAGCGGCACTTGAGAGACTGGAAGTTGGCACTGGTGTGGTGACTGATCAGGTGTTGTTGCAGGTGCTCCAACATCCCGAAGACCAGCGAGCAGCCGTGCCACTGTCAACACAAAGCGCCATTATAGCAGCTCTGGAAGTCTACGGAGTGACGAGCTCAAACCCAAAGAAAACAGGAAGTAGTGATGGGAAAAGGGCATAACTGATGGGTCCTAATTGCGTCAGGCCTCTCATCAAAAGATGCAATGGGATATAAAAACAAATATTTATAACATATTGTGACTGACTGCTTTTAGGGCCACTGTTTGTTCAGTCCCTCAAAAAGACATAAGGTTTCCAAACTGAGGAAGCACGTCAAATGGGTCTCTGTCTTACCCAGCACCGGTAGTTCTGCATAAGGTTCAGCTTGACAGCTTGCACACTCCCATCATAGCATCCTGTGTAGATCTGAAACAAACAAGTTTATGTTTAATATACTATTTTAGTCTTGAAGCTATAAAAAAAGCTCCTGGGAGAGTATTTATGTCAGGTTCCAGGCTCTTACCATGTTCTTGTAGACAGCCATACACAACACCATGTCCTTGTGTCCACCGTAAACCTGCAGCTGGTTCTGAGACTACAGAGAAAAAGGACTTTTACATTTTCTTACGTGACAGAAAACAGCTCCTATTTCAAAACAATTTGGCGTTCACACACATAACTGAACTGGTAAGACATGCAATACAACTTAATAAAGTATCATTTTGACTCAGTGTGTTTGGGAATACAGACCTGTAGGTCGTAGACTCGAACCAGTTTGTCCAGACAGGCGGTCACCATCATTTTCCCCAGGACGGTCACTACAGTAACAGCATGGCTGTGGCCCTTATAAACGTGCACCAGCTCCCCTGTCTGACACACAGCGTGAAGAAATAAAGGTAAATCACAGTTCTCAGGTGTTAAATCGGTGAAAAGAAAAACTCAAAAGTACACGTGGAACATGAACTCACATGGATGTTGTGAGCGTAGACAGAATGATCACTGGATCCGCTAAACACAAGATCATTGACCACCTGAACGGAAGCAGAAAAGAAAACAATGATGATTTAAAATCCCTTTAAAACATAAAAAACATTGTTCCAAACTTGTTTTAGCAGGGGTTTTTTAGATTATTTTTTTGACTGAAGCAGACCAATAATTCAAACCTTCAAAACAGAAAAACTGCACAACCAAAGGAAGAGACTTAAATTAGAGTCAAATGACTTATGAGATGATATTAATCACATTTCATTGGGAGGTTCCCACCTATTTGTTTAAATGCCGACTTATTTTCTAAATCCTTGTTCTGTTTCTCTCAGAAATCATGGAGTCTGTTCCAGCAGGGACAAAGTGTTCCAGCAGGTACAAAGTGTCCCAGCAGAAGCTGAGATTTCAGACCTGACCTACCGTCATGCAGAGAACGCTCTTGGTGTGGCCCTCCAGTGTGTGCAGCAGCAGTCCGTTCTTGGCTGCTCTCACGCTGATGGTGCTGTCGTAAGAGCCGACCAGCAGGATCCTCCGGGCTCCCTCCTGCGACGAGGCCAGACAGCTCACGCCACGCGGGCCGTGGCACTCAAACACATCCATCTGTTTGTTTGTCTAAACAATTAATTGGGGCGAAAATGATTGTCTACGCAGGCTGGCGGAGCTAGGCGCCGTGATGGAGTTTCACTGAATTTCTAAAGCTATGTGAAGCCTCAACTGTAATCAGAAACTGCTATTGAACATTTTGCTTTTTTCAAAAGACAGTTCAGGCTGGAGTTCTCACCCTGAGGTTAAACGACACCACTGTGCCGTTCGCCAGACCAGCGTATAAGGTCTTCCAGCGGCTGTGAAGGCAGAGGACTCGGTCGGGCAAAGAGAAGAGTTGCTCAAATTCTTGCGTCTGTAGACAACATGCAACATTAGAGAGCATCAGCCTGTGATGCCACTTGGTGTTGTTTCAAATCTGTTTCAATTCTTTTAATGTTGCTTTTACCTTGAGACTGTAGCAGCGGATGGTCTGGTCACTGGAACCAGAATAAAGGCGATAGTGCAGGCATGGAGCTGCTGACACCAGTAAACAGGTCACTTTGGAGTTGTGACCCTCAAACACACCCACGCATTTATGACTCTACAACAAAGTAAAAATGAACAGCTACAGTTTCTGAAACAACTGAGGTGAAGCAGCATTGTTCATCTTCACCCACCACCAGGTCAAAAGCTCTGATGGTTCGATCTCCTGAGCACGTGTACAGCAGCCCGTTATGGATCTGGATGGCGTTCACCGCCTCTTGGTGGCCTTCGAACCCCCCTTCCGTCAGAATCTCATCCCCACCTTGGTCAGAAAATGCATCTAAGAAACACAAACACAAATAGATAATGCATACAGCACACAAACAAAATAATCAACAAGATTAATCACAGTAAACTACACCTTAACTTTAAAAAACAAACTTGAAATGTGTCTGCAAAGCTGATGTATTATATTCACCCACTGAAGGTATTTCATATGTTTTTAACATTTCTTATTAAATAACTTGATTAGTTAGAAGATCAATTTTAAAAAAAATTTATGCAACACAAACTCCATTTAGTTACAAATAACATGCCCTTAAAATCTTAAAAAGCTCTCCAGAGATGAACGTACCTGATGAATTCTTGGGCAATGTGAAGGGAACCGGCAAATCACTGCAGGCAAAAAAACAGGAAAAACATTCAACCATTACATTCAATACAAAGACAGAATATTTATTACCACTGGCCGGAGGTAGAACTGAAATTAATGTTCCTGTGTTTTTCTTTTTATTGGCATTCACACTATTGTTTTCCTTTTAGCTATCTTTTTGCTACTTTTAACTATTTCTGCTCCTTTTATCTTTTAGCTAGTGTTCTGTTTCTTTTTGCTTTAATAAGTCAGTTTCAGCTTTTTCAGCAAATTTCAGCGCTCATCACTGCGCAGCATTTCTGCAGAAAATGCAAATATTTTAGTTAAAGTTAAGATCTGATAGTACTTGTAGGGTAAATTTCAACAATATTTAACTTATCAATTTTTTTGTTGTTGTACTGTATTTTCAATGAACTTTTTAAGAACATTTTAAGCTAATTAAACGGGGTGACATTAGTACCATGTGTGCAATAGCAGTGTGTCTAAATTAAGTAAGCCAAGTGATGGATTACAATGTAGAATAATTATAATTTTAAATACAAACCTGACAAACATTAACAAAACTACCTCAAATAAAGACTTTTCAGCTTTTTTTGACCTGTAGATATCAGCCCTGTCATGACTCACCTCTCAGAGGATTTACACAAATCTATGTCACTGGTGGAGGAGACTTTGTTGCAGGCCAGACTCTGTGTCTCAGGTCTGCAGGAGTCTGGGACCAGTCCTGGAGGGCGAGGTGGAAGTAGGGTTTGATGCTGCTGACAGGCTGGGGTGACCTCCATACTTTCCTCTAAATCAGTGTTCCCCAAAGGATTAGCAGGGGGAGCTTGATGCTCTGCTAGTTTTTCAGGGGATTTTTGGTCTTCCTCCTCAAGTTTCATGGTCGTAAGTGGCAAACTGAGCGCCTTATTGTTGCCATCTGTATCCATGGTAACCTCTCTGTCATCTGTGGGCTGACTGGAGGTACTGACCTGAGAGCCTCCGCTGGGTCTCCTGCGCTGTCGCAGCCACCTTGGCCTTGCGACCTCTTCCTCTATCTCAGAGTCACTGCTCTTAGGCTGCTCTGTCCCCTGAGCCTTTTTCAACACCTTCCTCTTCTTCAGCTTCCTCACACGCTTCCCGCTCCTCAGTTCAGATGGCGAGGCGAGCACATTAAAGACTGAGGGGGACGACACCGACTGGTTGTCTGCGTAGTCAACCACGCTCCCAACCTCAGAACCCTGTCTGCTGAGAGCCTTTATGGAGCCTTTGGAGTCCGGCAGCGAGCCGCTATAGTTGCTCAGTGCTTCAACAGACCTTTCTGTCATTTCAACCTGTGCAGGCAATTTGTCTTTGCGCTCTGCAGGTTCCACACAGTTAGTTTGGAAAGCCTTGAGTTTTCTTTCAGGAGATGGCTGAAGGTTACAGACAGGATCTGCAAAAAGTTTCCAATGGAAATGGTTTAATCCAGTTGTAATCTAAGTATAGAACTGACAGGATATTCTAGAGGCAGTAAGCTTTATACACTTTTCTTTTAGTAATATATTTTAGTGGGTCTTGGCTATTTTTTTATTTTTTTCATGTCTAGTCATAAAAGATGCAACAGTCAGTGAGTAGCACAATAAATAAAAATGAATGCATTGGTGTCAAGTTGCTGTAGTTGTTTGATACAAGCAGGAACACTACACTGATCCATTTTGCACTGGATGATGTTACCTGAAGCTGTGGCAGGAGCAACTGGCAGCTCTGGAGTTGTACTATGAGCACAGAGGGTCACACTGTACACGGTGTCCAGCTCTGAGCTGACATGGACTGGAGACTGGGGCTCCTCCTTGATAACTACAGACAAAGGATGGCTGGAGGAGGGAGGAGAAGCACATTCTGCAGCGTGACTGGGACTGAAAATAGCACTGTCCAAAACAGAGGAGGGCATGACTGTCGGCTCAGTTTCACATGAATCCATCTTTTGTTCTTTTAGCTTGACCAGAGGTGCTTCCTCACTTGTACCTAAAAATGCACAATAGCAACTTCATTCCACAATTTAGTACACACAACAAAGATTTAACTATATTTGTTTAAGTGCTACTATGGCGTCTAGTAGATATATATATTTTTTTTAAATTGATGGTAAAGTTTCCTGAAAATATATATACAATATATGTTTTTACCTTGCATTCCTTTAAGTAACTTGATTCGTTGGTTCCTCAGTGTGCTCATCTCCACAGTAATCTGAGGAACAACAAAGTCACATGTGAACTTTTATGGGTTTAAACATTTCTGGTATACTGCACTAAAATAATTCATTTGATCTGAAGTTTGAGATAAATACAAAAACACATCTTTAAAATCCTCAGACATAAGGATGCTTTCACGTGGCTTGCAGCGTTTCAAAGATGACCAGCAAATTATATACAGTAAGTCCATACAAACACATGCACATTCACCTGATACCAAGCATCTACAAATAAAATGTGAAAGTTTAATCTGTATTAACGTTTGTGATATTACTTAATGTTAATATACACCTTACTAAGAGTATTTAACTACAAAGAGAGATGGTTTTCATACAATGGAGATCATATTTTTGATGATATACCTGCTCTTTAACCAAGATGAGTCGCTGCACCTCCATGTAGGCGGCCTCCAGTGCCGCCCGGGCCTGGATCAAGCTGGTGTCAACATTATGCAAAGACCGACTCAGCTCCTCTTCCCTCAGTGACACTGTAAGTAGCTGGTCAATCTGCAAGCGCTCTGGAACAAAAGAAAAAAAAACATTTGATACATCAGCGACAGTAAACAGTGTCTGTAAATCTATTCATCTTTTGGATTTGAGCCACAGACCTTTTTTGGATTTGAGCTTCCTTCTTTTGCTGTCGTGTTCCAGACAAGATGCCTCTGTACTGGGAACATCCTAAAAACCAGAGATAAGAGTAGTGATTGCACATTTTGCCTGATAATTTGAAAATCCTACAATAAAAAGTGAGAACTTGTTTCCCAAACTCACCCTGGCTGCCCTTCGCCTCTTTCCTGTTCCCTGACCGTCGTTCTGCTCTGCTCCTGAGCTGCTGTCGCAGAGCACTGAATCAGACCGCTGAAGAACTTTCATGGCTGTAGATGTTAGTTTGTCTGGATGCTTCTGCACTTTGCTCTCTGACTGATGCTGATGGTCTGCTTTCTCTGGCGCAGATATGGAACTGGGAGAACCTGTAGATCTCAGCTGCTCTGAACCGAGACCTTCTCTCTGCGCTGTTTCCTCTGAAGTAAAGGATGCAAACAGGGAATGAGTCGATGCCGGCGCAAGGATGCTCTCTGACAAGGAGCGTTTTCGGGAGGTGCCTTGGACAGAGATGTCCATCAAAGACTCCCACTGAAAACCCTCTAGGAGGGGTATGTCATCCTCCTCTTGGCTCTGGCTCTCCTGCTCACATGGCACCATCTCTATACCAAACCTTGAAGAAGAGTAGGCAAAACGAGGGATTTCAAAACAAAAAGACCACAGATAAAGATGTTCACCTTTAAATTTAGGATCAAGCTCTCACCTTGGCATGCCTTTTCCTTTGTCTTGCTTCTTTCTAACCTCCTGATACACCTGCTCCCAGTTCACATTGCGGCGCGACCCAGATGAGCTGATGAGCTGCCGTACAGTTGGTTTGAGGCCAGAATCCTTTTCCGTGTCACTTCTGCGCGACTCGCTTAGATCACGCACCCGTCTGGCAATGTTGAGGTTTGGCTCGTGGCTGGTTGTTTTGCTCTTGGAGCTTATGTGTTTGGTGAGGTCACGTTTTAAGACGGGGGGGAGGTCAAGTTTGGACAAAGTTGATGAGTTTGTCCTAGAGGCAGCATTTGCTTCACCACATCTAGAGGTCTCACTCTCTGAGGTCTGCCCTGCCTCTGTGACCTGCATGGCCTCGTCTGGAACCGCTGAGCAGGTTTTTTGCTCAACTTTCTTTCTATTTTCTTGATGGTTCCTCACTGATGCTGCAGGCTCTGAGCTCTCTGTGGAAGAGGTGCTAATTTGGAGCGACTGGACAAACTTGCTGCTATCTGACGATGGCTGTGCAGGCTTTTCTAGCCTGTATGTCACAGGTGGTGTTGGTTTAACTGAATTGTGACAACAGCTTTTTTCTTTGTCCGCTTCAATTTGATTGTGCCCCTGCTCCTTTTGCTGCTCCTCCGTCTGATGTGTCACTTTCCACCTGTTGTAAACTGAGCTATTCAAAGAACCCTTCTTTTCAGAAACCATCTGTCTGGCTGTGTTCAGTGATTCTGGTACATGCCTTTCCTGAAGAGGCCTAGCAGATTCTTTGAGTCGACTTTGCTTTCCAGTTGGTTTGGACTGTGGTAGAGCTTGACTGGAGGTCTTGTTGTGCTGAGCTCCACTGATGGCACCAGAAACAAAAGAATGAAACAATGTCTTATTTGGCTTTTGACTGGAGGAGCCAGAAGTAGAGTTTAGGCTCCCACCGGTCTGGGAACTGTTTCCTCTGGTGCTGCTGTAACTCCTATGACTGAGATTAGATTTTGGTTTTGTTTGATGCCTCACTTTGTCTTCCTCACCTTGTCTACTTGAGATCAAGTGTCCTTGTTCATGCTCAGGTTGGGAGTTCCTGTTAGAGACACTGATTTCAGGCTTTTGGGGTTTAGGAGCTTTGTGGTGCTTCTCTGACGTATTTGGTTGTGTATCACTATGTGGTCCAGAAGTGACTGGATACGGTGACCAGCGACAGCCTTTGTCCAGCTTTGGATTGCTACCAAAAGTCTTTGAGTTCATACTACTGTTATGGTCTGTTTCTGTCACTTCACTCTGAAGCTGTGCTTCTTGCTGACTCCCTTTGCTGTTCCCTGTACTTTGAAACTGATTAAAAGCCTGGGCATAAAAACTGGGTGAAGTTTGAAATAAAGGAGGTCCCAGGAAGCTCTTGTGCTGGGCCTTTTGAGCATACCTGGAAATATTGTTTTGGCCATAGAGCCCATAACTACTACCTTCATTGCTGAGCCAAGGCAGTCGACTTTGCTGATTGCCATGATATGCGCCATAGTCCCAGGTCTTGTTACTTCGCCCCACGTGGCTATCATTTCTTCCACCCGAAAATTTATCAGATGCCCATTTCTGTAAGTTAGGAGGCTCCTGAGCATGCCAGGTGGCGCTTTTCCCTTCTTTGTTGTGATGGTGCCAAGGTCTTGCCTCTTCTGTGTTGACATTATAATTGTTCCTTTGCCAAGACCTGTGCTGACTTGAACCACTGAAGCCCTGCAAAGGTGGCTGATGCACATGCTCTAGGCGATAACGCTCCCTAACTTCCTTTAGTCTTTGCTGAAACTCCTCTTTGTTCTTTCGTTCCTCTTCTTCTTTTGCCAGCTTTGCAGCCGCCTCTTCCTTTTCTTTTCTACAGACAAACAAACAAAAAAATACATTGTAGAGTTCATCACTGATCTTTTACCACCCTAATGGCTAAACCTTTCTTCATAAAGTCCAGCATTTTGGGTGTTTGACTGGCAATCATTTGGAGAAGGTGTTAATTTAAGCCTGCATCTGTTGGAACTCTGCATCTTTTTTTTAGCCTACTGACCTGACATATGACTCCAGCCATAGCTCAGTGTGAAGCTGCGACTAAAAGGAGCCTGTGAGCACTGCTGAGCAAAATATGACTATACATGGCATATGCAGACACAAACAACAGTTTGGACGCTTTCACTGATGTGTACATTTGAAAAATTCAAAGCATAAGTGTTTATTATTAAATAAAATAAATATTGTACTAGTTAATACTTTGGACTGAAACTGAACTTTGTATTTAAGGCATAAAACTGGTCAACCTTTTCTTGCCTAAAGGCCACTATTCCAATAGATTAGGAAAAAAGGACTTACCTTATCTGTTCATTTCTCTTTTCTATCAGGTCCACCAAAGCCTGGTCAAAGTAGTCTTCGTCGTGGTTGTTCCCAGTTTGTTTGTCAGCAGTCTCCACGTTCTGTTTGTGCGTGGGACCGGAGATGTGGCTGGCATAATCAGTCAGGCTTCCAACCTTCATCTTACACACTCTGCACTCGTGTCCGCAGTCCCTGGGGAGAGAGGGCGAGAGTGAACGTTCAATTGTTCCTTCTGGCATGGTTCTGATCTCATCTGGTTTGGTTTTCCTGCCTGAAGAGTTCGCAGCGACGCACGCTGGTTCTACTTCCTCTTAAAGTTGAGAAAAATTCAGGAAACGAGAATACTCAACAATCCTTAAAACAAATCCAAATTGTCTATCTGTCACAGATCAGGAGGTATCTAACTTAGAATTTTCTCTTGTTAAAAAAAGGTTTATCATCCTGATCTTGTGGTTTTTTCTTTTCCTCAGCAGACCATAAGTGGCAGGGCGAGGACAGGAGGAGCAACCCAGCTGGACCCTGGCAGCAGATTAATCTAGCTGTTCAGGTTCAGCCACGCAGCGCAGCGCTGGGACGCGTGGAGGGAAGAGAGGCCAGCGCCCTCAGCTTAGTTCGCCTTCATGATGGTGTCTGCTGCGCTCTGACACCCTACAGAAGGCAATGTCTGTATTTGACCTTTCTCTGCGCCTCAACAGCCGGAACCCAGCCCCCCCTCCCAGAGTCAGCATGTGTTATTAAAACAGGCCTTCGGATCCTGACAACCCACCCTATGATAAGCCTGTGAAACTGAAGCTGAGTGCAGCTGCTCACAGCCTCCACTTCAAACCTCTCCCATGTATGCAGTCCTGTGATTCTGTAAGGTCAGAAGCTTTGCTGGCTCATTCTCAATTTCTTTTTCAAATCTGTGTCATGGCACGCCACCACTTTATGACCTCTCGTGCAGTTGGCCAGCACCACAAAGATAGAGTTACTCATTTCTGACACAATATTTCTCAGCTGTATTTGTTGCGAAAATTATATGCTTTGTAAATAAGAACAGATAAAGTAAAAGGCCAAGCATTCCTTGAAGGAACGTATATTAATTGCTGCCTTTCATGCCAGACTTTTAGACTGAGACCATCTAGTGTTGAGAAATGACAGAGTTGTGGCCATTTTGGTCAAACTTTAAAAATAATGTTTTGGGAGATCTCATGCAACATTGCAAGATCTTACAAAATATGCTTGCAATTGAAGTGTGTACTGAGGTTGACTCTCAGCTTCTACTTTGCTAAATTTAGATGAATATCTATAAAACTGACTGAGTTGTAGCCATTTTTGTGCTTTCTAAGGCCAATTAGCTGTGCTGGCCATCTTGAACAGGGTTGACTTCAAAAGTAAATCAGATGTGGGGGTACATCCAGTGATTACTTTCTGCACGTTTCGTCAAGGTCAAAGTGTTTTATGAAATGAAATCTCACACAGCTATGTTTTAATACTCAACAGCTTTTATTCAGATTACCAAAACTACTCCTGACTGTACAGTTTTAAAAAAATCCCAAAATTCTAGTAACTCAACATATCATACCTTGAATACTTTACTTTAAATTCTTGCATTTCAGCAACAGGCGTCATACTTTCAGTAATCTACACAGGAGTCACAGGCGAGCCATTAGCCTTCAAACGGTCACGCCTGTTGTTCCGGAGGGATTGTGTCTAAATATAAGGTGCAGTTTGAGACAGCTGCCCGTATGTCCACTTGCCCCATATCTGCGGACACATGCATGTGTCCTCACGTGCCTTGGACAAAATAGACCTAGACAAAGTCTTACGAGAAAGTCAAACCTTTTGTATGAAGATTAAGATTAGATTTTAAAACCATGTGTTACATTAAAGGCAGTTATCTGAAAAAGATGTGTTTTTTTTAATGGGATAAAAATCATCCAACATATTTTAATCATTCAAAGTTAATTCTTAAGCTTTATATTTACCAATTTCAGCCAAGCCTTTAAGTGAATTTAGGAAATCAAACCCAGTAATGTACAGCTCTAAAAGATCCCAAAGATCCTAGTAAATCAACATATCAGACCTTGAATATTTTACTTTAGATTCTTGCATTTCAGCCCTAGACGTAACACCTTCAGTTTATCCAAAAACTTACCGGCCTTTAAGCTTCTCCAGTTCACGATGGTGAAGCATGCTTCTCATGTGCTCCTCCATTTCCTGCAAATTTGTTTCAAGAAGTTTGATTTGGGCATCAAAAGACCTTTGTTAACCCTTTATTAATCCTAAAGTTTTATACGTGCTTCCAATGCAGGCTAACACTAGTACAGAGGAATACTGATGTAGACAAAACATGTTTAAAATAGGTATAATAATAAAACCTTTACATGTATATATTAACTCAAATAATGTAAAACTATGTGAAAGCAATGACCTGTTCAGTGAAAGACACTGTTTTTTTATTTAAATCTCTGAATGAACATACTTTTTGTTTTGCTTGCAAATTGTTTACATCAATGTCTTGCATAATCAGAGGTCCTGGATATAAAAAATGAAGTAGTATTTACACATTTATAGCGTAAATAAGACTTCATGGTTAATTACCTGCTTGGAAATGCAGACGGTTTCACAAAGGATGCACTTCCTGTCTGTTGACATTTTGAATGGAGGCAGGTCTCAGCCCATCACTGTCCACAGAGAGAATTTAGGTTAAGGGAATCATCAGAGGCAGCATATTAAAGGTAAAACGAAATCTCACAATATAGCACTGTAATCTCTGTGTCTCCATGTGTTGTGTGTAATGACATCAAATACAGTCACACCTGTGTTTATACTGTATGTTGGAACCTGGGATTTCAACAACTCTGACTCTTTAAACCACCCAAACAAACCACACATATCTATTCACCCAATGCCTCAGTATCACAGCCCAAATAGGGGCAGAGTTCTACTTGGACGCTGATCTAATTACAGTGTGCTGATGGAGCAACTCTGCTGCCACAGGACAGAGCCGTGACAGCATCAGGGACATGTCTGGACTTGGGGAAGGTTTTATCTAAGATTAAGTTGACGAGAAAACGCTGAGCCCATTAAAAAAGATAAAATAAAATTGTTTTATTCTGAAAATTTTATTTCAGGATACAATAAAAAAGTTTAGCTAAAAGTTTTTGTAATAGCTCTGGAACTAAACTTCAGCTAAATTATGTCATTACCCAACGTTTGCTATCCTAAAGATATTTATGAGTTGGAGCAACAAAGTCTGAAACAGCTTGAATTGTTAATACACTATAATAAAAATATGATAAATAAAAGTAAGAGTCCAGGGATTACATTATGTTAGATTGGCCTTTATTCTATTTCTGACATCCTGAAATTCTTCCTAAAACTGGTTTAACCTTTCTCTTTGCTCCAAAAGTGCCAAAGGGTAGCTGCCTTTACTATTAGGATCATGTTCAGTCCCAGTCACTGGATCAAGACAAAACCAGAAACCAAAAGAAAGTCTTAGCATTGAGTCTGACCACCACTGTTTCTATGATGGCCAGAGTTGTGACTGATATGACCAGTTATTATCAGTATTTTAATTGACACAAAGCTTTCTAATTCATTGTCTTGTGCAGTGGTTCAAAGAGCAACACTTCCAGAAAATTTACAAGTTAAAACATACAATGTAACAAGCTACATTTTCTGAGTTATGCAGCTAATAAGTTAGTTTGCTAACATTTACCCTACCTGGAAGAGAAGTTCAACACCACGAATAGTAATTATATTCCCACAGTTAAAGTTATTTAATTAGCATAAATGAACAAGACTAAGAAGTGAATTTGGGTAACTTGCGGAGGCTTGTTGAACTTTAGCTGATAGTTGATATAGCTAGCTTAGCTTCTCCATTAGCTGTTATTTGCAGACAAAATTCGTAATAATTGCTAATATTTAGACCAAAGGACCGTCCGACTGGAAGAACTATTGATAATAGTCGTGTCTAGCAATATAGTAATTATTCTCAGAGGCAGTTAGTTAAGTTGGTTAGAAGTTACAGCTAAAATTAGCAAGAAAGCAATTTGCTATTCAGTTACAACACTACATTTAATTATCTAATTTTAATCATGACGGCAAACAGCTGAAACAAGATGTTTGGACGTAATGTATACGTGTTTTATACATGACTGTATGCTACCTTTACAACTTCCAAATGTGTGCAGGAAAGTATTTTACTCATCCACAGCTGAAGCTAACAACATCCTGCTTCGAGTCCTCGCCCCCAAAGTAAACAACTTCCGGCGAGGCGTTCAATGTGCACCGTCAGTGTAGGAAAATAGGTTTACGATGATCACTGCGCTGATACTCTTCGCCCATTTTACTTGAACATTAGCTTTGCATAGTTACAGACATCTATAAAAAAATAAATTAATTAACACCTCTTACTTCTTTAGTTTGGTACAGAATCCATGACGTTATCAATTCATTCATACCTTGTAAAATAACACGTTTCACGACAGCATTTGAGCATAAAATCATCTTTTATTGTTTCAAATCCCCAAAACATAAGTACATTTTTAACAGCAGTGACCACACTGACACGTTTTCTTCAGCACATTAAATAAATTACAGGCCCACCCGTCCTTGAAAGAATGCATATCGCCCGCTGCCTTTTATAACAGAAATTTAAGTAAAATCATTTTGAGTTTTAAAAAAGACTGCATAATAGTCTTTTTTTCCAAAAGGTAATCAGTTGTAGATGTACATCCAGAGACTACTTTCTGAGAGTTTCATTAAAACCCGTCCAGTGGTTCATGACAGTGTGCTAACACGACAAACAAATACACAGAGGCAAAAACATTATCGCCCACCTTTCAGCTTTTAGTGATGTGCGATTAAAAGTACAGAATATCATTTTACATTTATACTACAAAAATAGCAACTTTATATTTTTATTGTTAATCCCCTTTTCTCCTTTTTATTGTTTTGGATTTACCTGAATTTTGATTCGATTTACTTAAAAAATATGAACACAAATGTTTCAGTACATGATTCCCTTAATTTTTAGCAAGTTTCTTTGAAGTTCACATTTTCTCAGTTTCACGAGCAAAAAACAAAACATAAAACTCTTACAGCTTTTTAGCTTTCAGCAACATTTTAGCGTGAGTGCAACACTGTTCCCAGGAATGTTTTAAAAACCATCAATAAAAGCCATCTTCTTTTGAAATGCACCAAAATACAAACTATTTGGCATTTTTAACATAAAAAGATGAAATGAATGGTTGTTGCTATCTGTTAAAATGACAGTTTCATCTATAATACATCACATTTGAACAAATATGACCTGATAAGTGCAAATTATTCCCCCGGTGAGTAAAAAATATGCACATATTGACATCAATAAATCCACTTGTGTTAAAATATTAAGTCCGTTGGATCTTTTATAACTGAAATACTGTCAGGTTGTGCTACCGGTGGTTTTCGGCGTAGTGTTTTAGCTTACTGAGTTCAGTTCCCTTGCCTTATTCCTTAGGTGCCTCTTCCGCATCTTGATAATCCACTTTATGGTGAGTTTGGCGAAATCAGCAGCTTTGAAGAGAGCCATGAAGACGCCGCAGAGGATAGCTACAGAGCTCCAGGCATTCGCCGTCACAATCTGTTCGGAAATAAGCCATGCTGCCTTGAACTGATTTACACAGACAAAGTCTCATTTGGGGTAGAACGTTTAGGAGAACTTACCAGTCTGATTTCCTGAAAGAAAGGATCACGCCATTCAAAAACAGCAAAGAACAGCTCGTTGGTTTGTTCTGACTCGGGCCTTTTATTGTTGAATTTCACCACAGAGGACTAAAACAAAACAAAATTAAGCACAAATGATTAAATTTAAGCATTTAAAGTACTATATTTATGTACAGAAGCAGTAAGCCAATGTCCCCCGTTGCTGAGGGTCTTGAATAGTAAATGTTTAGTTCTCAATGAGTGTTTTTCTTGACTGGAATTGAACAGGGAATACAAATATACAACCTTTAGTGTTAATATTGTTTGATTCCAAGAACTAAAACATTAAGAGAGACACTCAAACAGACTGTGCGCCCGATAGTGTTTAGCTGAACGAACATGTTTACTTGTGTTTCAGATCGACTGAAACTAAGCTTAGAGAAAGTTTTACACAAGGGATGAAGTCTTACATTACATCTTTGCTAATAAAGATTTGGAGGGAGGATATATTTGCCTTATTGTAGTGATAATTCACTGTTCAAGGCGGTGCAGAGTAACGTGTCCTGGTCAGCTGAGGGAGCAATTTATCAGCCACAAGGTGCAATGGTGGAGCCAGAGGGTGGCCAGTGGTGGCCTTGGCCATCCTAAATTAATCTTCAGCCACTCAATCATTTCAGACAACTCGGCTTTCTAGTTTATATTTTGCCTAAAAGTAGAGTTTCCTCAAATTAATGGGGTGGCTGGTTCACACACACACATATGGCGGTGGCCATCTTGGTTTTTGACGTGGCAACCCAATTTTTGATAGCAACCTTACTTCTGCCTAGAAGCATCCACACATGAAAATGGAAGTTGGTACATCGCTTATTTTTCATGTTATCCAGCTCACAAGATGAACCAGACGGACAGAGAGTATTTCCAAGTTCCCTCTGAGTTGCGACGGGCGACAAAATGTAAGTGTAAACTGGTAAATACCTCTTGCCGAAACTCAACAGCTTGATTACTTTTTCCAGATGTTTTCACTAAAGACATTTTGATCCAGGTTCTGAATCCTCCAGAGAAGGTCCACATGGAGTAATTCTTCTCACAGTCCCTTAGAAACTCTGACTGGTTTGCACTGGCAGTCAGTAAACACAGATCACCCGTGAGACTGGTGCATGTAGCTGTTCAGTTACTGTTTCATAGGACAGGAAGCAGATACAGTGCTTACCTGTCAATCAAGTCGCTGAACTTAGAAAACAGCATGTAAGTAATGGCACTGAAGTCCTCCTCTGTTTCATTCTGACTGAACTGCATGAAGATCAGCTCTTTGTTTTTCACGTCAGATGGGCCACGGACCACCAAAGCTCGTTTCTACATCACAAACAGAAACATATGTAATACTGTATGTCTGCAGCTCTGGTGAAAAGGCTTTTTTTCAAGTTTTAGACCTGTTGTTAATCCCTGTAAAGCCAACAAATCAAAGAATTAAAATCTTACCTCTGTCTGATTTGTGAACGGCCCAAAGTAAGTCACTTCTGTAATCTCGCAGTCTCCTTTTTGAGGTTTGCCGGGGTCCACTAAAGGCGGGATGTAGTCGTGGTAGTGATGTTTGCAGCTCAGCAACTGAGCGTTGCCGGGATACAGAGCGATACCTGCTCAGGTTCAGAAAAAGAAAAACAAACAAAAACAATGAACTTAATCAGTTTTCTGTTGTTGTTTGGTAAAGTTTATTCTGTTTCTGTGTTCATGTTTTGTTGCACGTTTGAGTTAATATATATAAATAACCAAACGCCAAGGTGAAAGGTCAATGTGTGCATCTGTTCGTCTGTAGTGTTAGCAAAATATCTCATGAATCAGTGGACGGTTTTTAAAGAAACTCAGAAATTGATCACTCGACGTACATCTACAACTGATTAACCTTTGGCGTCACCCCAAATCAAGATGGCTGCCACAGCTAATCGACCTCAGCAAACACAAAAATGGCTCTTACTCAGATTTGACCAAGAATGTGTGTTTCGAATACAAGGAATTTTAATTTGGGAATATTTTGTCTTATCTGTACAAACCTGGGGGTGAAAATGACTCAACTTCTTTGTAGGTGACAGACATGACGGGCTGACTGAGCTTCTCCAGAAAGTCCGAGATGGTCTGGTAGGCCAGGAAGACGGCCACGGTGGTCAGCAGCAGGTAGATAAAAATGAGCAGCACAGTGAAGACATTTTTCAAGCAGGCTTTACTGAATCTCATTGGTGGACCGCTCCCCATAACCTCATCTGTAAAGAGAAAAAAACAAAAGGTGGCCTTATGAGAGGAAACACGGAGTGACATTTTTAGCCAGCTAGTAGATGCTATAATCTGTATGAGTCTCAGTACTGTTGCCTTTGGGTCTTGATGAACTCAGAAGCAGAGACAAATTAAAGTCATACTGTGGTCATTACCTGGTGTGATGCTGCCGTTGGGCTCCTCAGGTTCCAGGTCTACATCAATGTCATCAAAAAAGCCCTGAGACTGCGTGTTACCTTCATCACTGTCCTCATCATCGCCATTGAACTGTTTAGTTAACAAAAGATCATTTAATATTTTGAAACAAAGTTTAACCTATTACAGATTCATGATGAAAAGGAAAAGACCATAACTATTTACAGAGGTCATTTAAGTAAATACAGGCAACAAACTCTTCTTGAAGCAACTTAAGACGTCAACCTGTTGGAAGTTTCAGGTTTGGTCTATAATGTGCCTCTCTTATGGTGTCCTGTAATCCTGTTTTAAAGAGTAATGACTTAACTCTGTACAGTAATTTAGTGACGTAAAGTGCTTCCAAATAAGACACAAGCCAGTGCCAGTTCTTACACCTACTCTAAATTCATTTACAAGCATCATAACTACACTTTCCATCAGTTTCTCCATCGTTTGCCTGAAATAACTAAAGTCTAAACCAAAGTTAGCCAGACAAACTGAAAATTATTTCCTTTGTGTTTGTGCCTGGTAAATAAAAGTTCAACTGTAAGACCAAACTAAAGACTCAAATTTCAGTACAGAAAGAAATTTAAACATTATATGTGAAAACGTGTTAAATTAAGATGTAAATCACATGTTTTCTATGTGTTATTTGTGTGGATTTAAATCAAATATTACAGGACCTTCACATGTGAAAAACATGTTAAAACGCGAAACACGTTTTGCAACTTTCTTGCGTCACTTTAGAACACACAAACTGAAAGTGTGTTGTTGTTTTTTTTCTGGAAGGGTTGTAAAGAACCTGGAAATGAAATTTGTAATTTCAAAAACTGCGCTTCAACACAAAACATCCACAAATCCCATTTTAAACTTAGACTTAAACCTAACAGTTTGAGTCACACGCACAAGTAGTTTCAGCTCTAAGAATCTGACATAATCTATAAATGAACTGAATGTATTTATGTTTTACCTCTTAACTTCTTACAATATTCTTTTAATTCACCTGTTTAAAAAGGTAGCATTAGCCTTTTTAATTGGGAGCATTAGTCTGTTTTTGATTGTAAGGTGTCCGTGAGTTTTAAAAAGTGCCCATAAATGAAAATTATTATTGTTAATAATAAATATTGCAAAATAACATTACATTATATTTACACTGGTCTTGTGTTGTACATTTATTACAAGCATGTAGTTACAGCACTGTAAGATTTAATTAGTCTAATTTTAATATTTGTTAAAATTAGACTAATGTGAAAGAATCTAGCATTCTCACACATTTCATTTTATGAACACAACAAACTAAATAAACTACAGTTGCTGACTTTGTTGAAATTTAAACGCATTAAATGAGTTTCAGGTATTATCTGGAGGTCCTTCAATTAGTTACATAAAGAGTGGAAACACAACAAAGTGTAGGTTTAGCCTCCAAAGCCATAATGTTGAATAGTTATTTCTTTCAGATTGAACAGATTAATGTGACAACATGAATCCAAAACGGCAACAATGCAACACTTATCCTATTCTTTTAAAGCCCTGATATATTAGCAGCTTTAACCTCCTGGGACCTGGCGTCCACATAAGTGGACATCACATTTTGCTTAGCATTCAATGATTCACATCAGGTCCCAATCAGCCCAAATAGCAAAGAGAAATTAAAAGTGCATGCCATGTAAGAGTTCAGGTCTCAGGAGGTTAAATAAGGCGACCTAAAAAGTTACAAAGCTAAAAACTGCTGATATAAACATTTCTCTGCCACTCAGTCACATGATAGGATCTGAGGACTCATGTTTCTGAGAGGCAGCCCCACTAAACACAAAGTCTGGTAACTGACATTAATTGAGTGTATTAAAGATAGGAGAGCAATCCAAACAAAAAGGAAGCGTTAACCTTACCTCCTGATAGGAATGGCTGTTTTCCTTTCCGGACATTCCTAATCGCTTCTTTCACCTCCTAAGAGTACTGAAGTGAAGTCAGAAAACAACTTTAAAATGGCACGTGCATTTTAGAGAAAATGCCATTCTGCTTGACGTGAGGTGGGGTCCTGCTTTTCTGAAGGAAGACCCGACAGTCATTAAACCGGACGATAAAAGTTCATCCCGCGATAAAGACACGCTGCGAACCAATATCACCGAGCTACCGTGAAGTGGATATCTGTGTGCTGCGTTCAAGTGACCATGGGAACATTTAGTGTTACATTACACGACCCGTAAACTGAAACGCGGGATAAATGAATCAGATTCAATTAGCTTAAATGTTGAGATCTACAAAAATTAAACCATCGAAATATAGTCCTTTTTTTGTCCTCTGCTATCACTAAATTTAATAAGTATTTTGTTTTGTTTTCAATAGTATTTTTTTCTGTTAATTTTTTTGTTCCTGAACTTTATTTTGAACACAAGACCACAGAACAGAAATCTTGCACATAAGACAATGAGTAATATCAGCATAGGAATAATGGTACATAAGTAGCATAAAATAAAAGCCACAAAAATTACAATTATCAGTGATATTCAAGAATATATATATAAACATTTTCTTTAATTATGTGCAAAGTAAAAAGAGTTCAAAAGAAGATTGTCCGTTTAGATGCTAGGGGGCGATAATCGATTACACAAAGAAGTTGAACCTGAAGTTTCTACTGTTTTAATTCTTTTCTGGTTTTCTGACTAATGAACAGATTGAATGTACTGTTTCAATTTGTTTTTGGTGTAGTACCTTCTGAATTCACACTTAAGGATATCAAATCTGGCCATAATAATCAGATCAATTATATATATATATATGTATATCTTATCAGGCTTCTTTTGTAGATCTGTGCAGTGTTCTGTAAGGCCAAACAGAACATTCTTCCAAAATAAAAGAAAGCCTTCAGCAATTTGTTTTGAATTTGACACCAGAAGACCTGAACAAAGAGGCAATGTCAAAACAGCTGGACAGATGTTTCAGGATGATCATAACAAAAGCTGCAGTTAATGGTAACATCAATATCCTTCTTAAAACATTTCTGGGTGTAGACTTTAGCAGAATAAATGTTATGAATTAATTTTAATGAAGTTTCTTTAACTTTATTAGTTAGTAAATGTTGATTAGCCAGACCTTTTTCCAGCTGATGTTGTCTAAGAACCTCCCCCAGTTTGAAACAACATAAGGAATCGTCACGATATCCTTTGGAAATAAAGCTCTGATTGATTTATTGTTATGTCTGGAATTGAAAGAGAAGCGTATTTTGCCTGCAGCCGTATGTGTTGGTGATAATAAAGCCAACTGTTGAGGGTTTGGATTGAGACGTGACCAGAACAACATATTTCAGATGATATGGCCCCAAAAACTGTGGCATAAGCTCCAGGAGGGGCAGGAAGATTAAAACTCTTCATATGGTAAGAGTTTACCATCTTTGTTAAACAACTGAGCCACATGTATAATGTTCTTAAACCATTGTTCTATAAAGAGGGATTTGTGTCTATATATACAATGTCCTTGTGTGTGTGTATA
>JAOXNZ010000002.1:6766624-6778129 GCA_028566095.1 Kryptolebias brasiliensis | reverse complement strand
ATTATTTAATTTTTATTGCTTTTAATTGTATTGCTTCTATGTTATTTTTATTATCAGGGTTCCAGGACTTTTAGACCCTGTTCATACCTGCCACTATTGGGTGATTTAATTGCACTTGGTCAGCTCTGATTGAGAGCATTCACACCTTGCAGTAAAGTGCATACCCCAAAATGTTTTTGTGATTGGATGTCAATTACATGCTGTGTATGTAGATACACTCGTGATAAACCTAATTACATAACAGACATTAAGTGGGATAAATATAATACAATGATTAGTGACTTCATAGAGCTAAGTGTTACAGCAAAGACTAAAGATTTTAACTCAGCTGTTTTGCTCAACTTTGCTGTAACCATAACATTAGCTCTTATTTTAATTAGGTTGCTGTCCTGTGATGGACACAGCATATTATAGCTTACAGTGATTCCAGCAGGTCCAACCAGCTCTAAAAACAACCAGAACAAACTAAAGAGAAATTTACCACACCGAATCCTGCTCCACTCTGATTAAGGAAATTCCAACAAACAAACGTTTTTATTGAAAATGATTCTGATAAACAGCTTATTAAAAATTTGAGCCTAAAACAAAAAAAACCCTCAAAAGACAAAAAAAAAGAAAAGCCATGTCTTCCAAATTTTCCCAAAGATGGCTGTTTAATTATCTTTAATCAGCCAGCAGCTGAGCAAACTTTTTTTCTTTATTTCTCCCAAAATGTTGAGGTAATAACTTGTGTGGGGTCACATTAGTTCAGTAGGAGGTCCTACAGCTTGGCTCAGGACAGATTGTGTTCAGACCACCAAAATATGTGGATAAAAGGGGTCCAGACCACCTCCAAAGGTGGTTTGAATGAAAACATTTTCAATGCTCATTGAGGCCTTTCAGACCTGTATTTAGCCCTATCTGAATGCAATCCAATAGCTAAGGAGAGATTTTAGTGCCTGAGATAACTTTAGTTGTGAACTGGAGCCACACAAATAAATATATAAGTTTTCACCACTATTCACCACAATCTACTGTGACATTGGCTTAGATCAGTCAGTCTCACTGTGTTCCTCTTGTATATTTTTAAGCTTTAATCTGCACTTTTATCATATAGGTTTTGGCTCAGGACATAAAGAAAGAGACTCCCCTGCAGTTCAAGCTCAGGGTCAAGTTTTACCCTGAGGATGTGGACGAGGAGCTGATCCAGGACATCACCAGGAGGCTCTTCTTTCTGCAGGTGAAGGAGGACATTCTGTGTGACGAAGTCTACTGTCCTCCAGAGGCTGCCGTGCTGCTAGCCTCCTACGCTGTCCAGGCAAAGTTTGGAGAGTATGACAACTCGGTGCACGGTCCGCGTTACCTCACCTCTGAGCGCCTGCTCCCCAAAAGGTGAGCTGAGCTGCATATCACTCTGCACAGATCACCTGTCAAACAGTCAGTTTCAAAACTGAAACCAAAATGGAAAAGTTGTGTGTGAAAAACTAAGTGCACCCTTGCTGCTTCCAGAGGATTTCAAAGGAAAAGTAGCAGCCAGGTGCTGCTGGTCAAATATATTGATGAACTGATCATCATCACTGTGATTACCTCAATAAAAGCAGGAGTTTTATCACTTTTCTGCTCTGGAGCGTACAGGTGTGTGTTAAAACAATGCCAAGGAGGAAAAACATCAGCAATGACCTAAGAGAAGCAGCACTGGCTGCCTTTCAATATGAAAAGGGTTAATGGTAATTTCCAAACTATTTGGTGTCCATCATTTAAGAAGGAGAAAGATTATTCACAAGTGGAAAAAAAATAAGATAGTTGCCAATCTTCCGAGGAGTGGACGCCCCAGCAAATTCACCCCAAGGTCAGACTGTGCAATGCTCAGAGAAAAAACAAGAGCCCCATTTCAGACTCTACAGGCCTCAGTTAGCAGGTTAAAGGTTAAAGTTCATGACAGAAAAGTTAGAAGAACACTAAACAAGTATGGCTTGTTTTGGCAGCACAACTTAGGTTTGTAAAGTTTCATTTGAATGAACCACAAGACCTCTGGAACATGTCCTTTGGACACCTGAGACCAAAGTAGAGATGTTTACCCATAATCCACAGGGCCATGTTTGGAGAAAATCAAATACAGCACATCAGCACAAACACCTCATATCAACTGTCAAGCACGATGGTGGATGGGTGATGATTTGGGCTTGTTTTGCAGCCACAGGACCTTGGCACCTTGCAGGCCATCTGTCTGACAGCTGAAGCTTAGCCCAAACTTGTGATCAAACAGGACAATGATCCCAAACGCAACAGCTAATCTACAACAGAACGGCTAAAAAAGAAAAGTATCAAGATATTGCAGTAGTCCAGTCAAAAAACAGACCTCAACCTGATTGAAATGCTGTGGTGGCACCTTAAGAGAGCTGTGGGGAAACCAATACCTGCAAATCTCAATGAAATGAAGCAACGTTGGAAAGAAGAAGGTACCAAAATTCCTCCACAACTATGTGAAGCAATGATCAAGTAAAACAGAAAACAAGCATTTCAAGTTATTGCTGCTAAAGGTGGTTCTGCAAGCTACTGAACATTGGGGTGGTCACACAGCTTTTCCATTTCGGCTTAAAAATAATCTGAATCTGTCGTGTTTCAGTTCACTTGAGGTTAGATTTAAATATCTTTAGATCCTGTTTAGGACCAGATCATAGAACTGATACATAAAACACTAGAACTGAAAAATGTAGGACTTTCTTTTTCCCATGACTGTATATTGACCCTGTTAAAATGTATATTGTTGTTACATTTTAGATAAAGGAGTGAATTTTTATGAATAAATGCTGTTTGTAGGCCTACATTGTTTTTACACTGTTGGTGAATGTAAACTTGGCTTAATGTCCAACTTACCATACAACAAGTAATGGTACTAGGTGTGAAATTATACAGAAACCTACATAAACTGGAAGCACTCAGAGAGCGCAAACTTCCACCAAGGCCATCGCATCAGTACAAAATAGTGCAATCTGGATCTTGATTTGGTGTCACCATCCAAATTTAATCAATTGGGTTTTTTTGGGGACAACCCCAACATTTCCTGAAAATTTCATCCAAATCTGTTCATTAGTTTTTACCTGATCTTGCTGACAGACATAAAAAAAATAAAGATAACTTCCTTGGATGAGGTAACAAAGGGGTCACCTGCAGAAGCATAGATACGGTTTTAAAAAACTGGATCAGCACCAAAATTTAATCACTTGTTCCTTGTTCCATGTTTGACATTTCCTGAAAATGTCAAGAAAATCCATTCATAACTTTTTGATTAATCTTATACACAGAATGATGCTACCAAAAACATAATCTCCTTAGCGGAGGTAAAAAGCAGAAAGTCTTCCTTTTCCTCAAGAGGCTGAGCACACACAAAAATCTACACTCCTTGTATATAATCAGCTTTCTATCCGTGTTACTTTATAGACATAACAAAAATTTGTGTTTCTTAAATTATAACATTCCGTTTTAAGAATTAGCTGAATCAAACTGAGTACATCCAGCGAAATATTTCCACGACCAACAAATATAGAGTCACATTTGCTGAGTTAAATATAATCTAAAAGAAACGTGTAGTGGTGCAGCATGTGTTTAATTTAGCTCTGCATATACATGCAGACTGTTCAGGTTTTCATCGGGGGGGGCTTCCTGACAGCTCGTCTCTCCTTTCAGAGTTCTGGATCAACACAAGCTGTCAAAGGAGCAGTGGGAGGAGAGGATCCAGGTCTGGCACGAGGAGCACAGATCCATGCTGAAGTAAGTGAGGGCTGTCTGACACTGATGGGTTTTCACAACGTCACTGTAAAGCGACGTATCAAGCATCAAATAGTCCGTTACTCATAAACAAAAAAGATTATCTTCAATAAATTTGATACACTCTGGTTTGTTTGGGTAGCTCCTATTTGAAAGTCACAATTAAATGTCACAAAATAATACAGCTCTACAAAATCCAAATCTTCTTTTGTTGTTTTTCTGTAACAAAATGAGTGCACAGTATCTTACTTTTACGGCTTGCAGAGATGAGCGACTATATATTCCCATCTGTTGTTCTTCATTTATAGATCTTTAATGATGATAAACGATTGTATCTTAAAATTCAGTTTGGTATAAAACATGTTGAGTGTAAACATACTGACGGAGGAAAGTCCTGTTAAGATGTTACTCCTCTTTTAAACTGAATGTCACCATTCCAATGACCTTCGGTGCTAATTTGATCAGGGAAGAGGCCATGATTGAATACCTGAAGATCGCTCAAGACCTTGAGATGTTTGGTGTCAACTATTTCGAGATCAAGAACAAGAAGGGCACAGAATTGTGGCTGGGAGTCGACACTCTGGGGCTCAACATCTACGCAAAAGAGGACAGGTGAGACATTTAGTTTGCCTTAGTTTTAGTGTTTGTTGAATAAATGTCTCCAAATAATCATGTTTGTGTGTGTGTGTGTGTGTCAGTTAGCTTTCTGTCTTAGTATTCCCTGGGGTCAGTCATCTAAAACGCTGTACTGTATTACTAACACAGAGTTCCTACGCAGTCTTGAAAAGAAGTGTGGGATTTGGTTTTAGTATTTTTCAGGTCTGGACAAGTTTGGGGAAAAGAGAAAGGAATGGAGAAACATGAGTGTTTCCAGACTTTTTTCCCTATGTTTCTTCTAAAACATTATGTTCAATTTACTTTTAAAAATTACTCAAACAAGCAAACCATGATTCACTTTTTTGTATATAAAAGATGGTCTTAGTCATCATGATGTTCACATCTGGTTATTCATTGATTTTAGGGTTTTGGTCAAATTATTGTTCCTCTTCAAAATTTGGCCTTTTGGGGGTTTTTACTAAGTCTGTATGGTCCTCTGGAAACAAAATTCTGCAAAGTTATTTAGTACCATCCATCCATTATCTGCTGTTTGCTCTGGAGTCGGGTCGCAGGGGCAGTAGTTTGAGCAGGGACCCAGACATCTCTCCACAGCCACCTTTTCCAGCTCTTCCTGGAGGATCCCAAGGCGTTCCCAGGCCAGCTGAGAGACATATTCTCTCCAGCGTGTCCTGTGTCCTCCCAAGGGCCTCCTCCTAGTTGGACATGTCTGGAACATCTCCCTATAGAGGTGTCCAGGAGGCATCCTTACCAGACGCCCAAAGCACCACAACTGGTTCCTCTCGATGTGGAGGAACAGCGGCTCTACTCTGAATCCTTTCCGGATAACCAAGCTCCTCACACTATCTCTAAGGGAGAGCCCAGCTACCCTCCGGAGAAAACTCATTTCGACCGCCTGTATCCAAGATCTCATTGTTTTGGTCTCTTCCCAAAGTTCATGATCATAGGTGAGGGTAGGAACGTAGGCCGACCAGTAAACAGAGAGTTTTACCTTGCAGCTCAGCTCCTTCCAATGCAGCCTCACAAAAGGCTCGAAAGCTCACATAGATTTTTGAAAGTTTGAATCTGGAATAGTTATTGTGAATTTATCATTCATTATAAATAAATGTTATAATGCAAACTCTGTAGGAATCCTGCTAACATCAGTCCCTTTAACCATTTATTTCTAGTGTGTTCCGACCGGACTGCATTGTGGACATGAGGGCAACACATAGGCAGTAAAATCTCGGTCATTGACCTCAGCTGTCTGTCTTTTCTCTCTGCCAAGTTTGGAATCACAAACTGACCACGTGGATTTTGTTTTCAGGAGGCCGTTGACCTGTTTCTCTTGCTTCTACACTAACATGCACTTAAACATCCTCTGTCCTGATGCTCAAGTTTTTACACTGACTTCCTCTTTTTAAACTCTCCTAGGCTTACCCCAAAGATTGGATTTCCGTGGAGTGAAATCAGAAACATTTCTTTTAATGACAAGAAATTCATCATCAAGCCCCTAGACAAGAAGGCTCCTGTAAGTATTTGATACGTATAATATAAACAATATTTATAATTAAGGTCAGTTTTGCATGTTAAAAAAGGAGCTAACCACTCAACAACTTGAGCTTAACATTTCAAACATTGCAGTTTTAACTACAGAAACTGTATTTCTGAGCACTGAATGGCTTTGCAAAAATTTGCTGAAGAAGCTGAAACTGAGTTGTAAAAATAAAAAGAAGCAGATAACTAGCTCCAAGCTAAAAGGAGCAAGATACTAGCTAAAAGCTAGGAGGCAAAATGCTAGCTTAAAGCCAAAAGTACCTATGTGTAGCAAAACACTAGCTATAAGCTAAATATAGTAAAAAGCTAGCTAAAAGTTAAAAGTAGCAAAAGCATAGCTAGAAGCTAAAAATAGCAAAATGCTAGCTAAAAGTGGCAAAAGGCTAGCAAGAAGCTAAACGTAGCAAAATCTAGCTTCAAGATTAAAGTAACAAGAATACCTAAAAGTAAACAGTAGCAAAATGCTACCTAAAATCTAAAAAGTAGCAAAAAGCTAGCTAAGTGATCCAAAAGGGTAGCTAGAAGCTAAAAGTTGCAAAAGGCTTGCTAGAAGCAATAGGTAGCAAAAGCTAGCTACAAGATTAAAGTAACAAGACTAACTAAAAGCTTAAAGTAGCAAAATGCTACCTAAAGCTAAAAAGCAGCAAAATAGCTAAAAGTTGCAAAATTCTAACTAGAAGCTAAAAGCAGCAAAAAACTGCAAAAGACTATCTTAAAGTAGCAAAAGACTAGCTAAAAGCAGCAAAATGCTAAAGGTATCAAAGGCTAGCAACAAGACTAAAATAAAAAAATAACTAATTGCTAAAAGTAGCAAAATGCTAGCTAAAAGCTAATAGTACCAGAAAAGTAGCTAAAAGTAGCAAAATGCTAGTTAAAACTAAAAGTAGCAGAACATAGAACAAGTAGAGAACAATGTTTTTAAAGATGATGAAGAGATGTATCAATGTATTTTTTTGGTGAAAATATTTGTAAACAAATTTAAATATTTTGAAAAGTACATTAGTTACAAACACTTAAAGCATAGCACATTATTCCTGATCGAGATGAATGTTTGTTATATGAATGGATAAAATAGCACAAAGTATGCAAAAGTAGTTAGAAAGCAAAAAAACAGGAAAACAAAATAAAGTCTAAAGAGCATGTGTTTTGTGAAATTGTTTGACGTGTTTTTCTTTTTGTGCTCATTAAAGGACTTTTTATTCTACGCTCCACGACTTCGTGTCAACAAGGGCATCCTGCAGCTTTGCATGGGCAACCATTCCCTGTACATTCGCCGCCGCAAGGCCGACACCATCGAGGTTCAGCAGATGAAGGCTCAGGCCAAACAAGAGAGGCTGCAGAAGAAGATGGAGAGGTCGGTGGACCCAACTGAAGCTGACTTTAAAAGCCTGGGAGGTGAGATATGAACATGTGATCTGGATTTATGTATGTGTGTGTGTTCTACAGAGATCAGCTGGACAGCGAAAAGAGGAGGAGGGAGGCCATCGAGAAGGAGAAGGAGCAGATGGAGAGAGAAAAGCAGGAGCTGATGATGAAGCTTTACCAGTTTGAAGAGACGACCAAGAGAGCAGAGAGAGGTGAGCTCCATCAGTGCAGCGCTAAATAAAAGGCTTGATAATGGAGCTGTATAAAAATATTTACTCAAGCATAAAAGATCCCACTTGTGTCAGTTTCATTTTTATGTTACAGTAAACATTTCAATAAGACTCTACTGCCCTCTGCTGTTTATCTGTGTAATAGACACAAAATAATACGTGTGGAAGTCAATTCTCTGATGGTGCGCTCTCAATTTCTAAATTATTAACATTCTGAGTTAATGGTTATTGCTCGCTGCCAAAGGCGAAAGGGTGATACGTCTGTGTGTGGGTTTGTTTGTCGTGTTAGCAAAATATCTCCAGAACCACTGGATAGACATTACTGAAATTGACAGGAAGTAATTGTTGAAGCTACATCCACAACTGATTAACTTTTGGGACAACCCAATTCAAAACTTACCAAACACAAAAAAGGCTAGAACTTAGACAATTTTACAGATATTTAGCTAGAATTTGGCGTGCTAGTAGCTGATATTCATCCCCAACTCATACTCTGGGAACTAACTCAACTCGTGGGATCTAGGATTATTGCATAAGACTGAAAATGACATCATTTTACAAGCTTTGACCAAATTGGGCATAATAGCATCGTCCTGTATGATCATACAGGAATGCAAATGCTGCATCACCTTCTTTATATCAGTATTATATCAGTTATATTAAACCTACATGTTTTAATTGTCCCCAAGTTAGTTTTGCAATATCTTTTGTCTCTTTCTTAAAAAAAAAGACCTTTATCAAGTTAAAACAAACTTAAAGAGAGCTTGAAGACAAAAAGAAAATGGACAAAAAGGTCGAAATGATCAGAAAACAAAGCTCCCCACCCCGTGATGCTGCAGTGCCTAATAGTTTTTCCTGTGTGCTGACTTGGTCCTGCAGAGCTTCAGGAGCAGCTGGAGCGGGCCATGAGGCTGGAGGAGGAGAGGAGGAGGGTGGAGCAGGAGGCGGCCCGGCTGGAGGCTGAGAGGATGGAGGCCATAATTGCCAAGGAGGAGCTGGCCAGGCAAGCTGAGGAGCAGATGAAGAGCCAGGAGCAGCTGGTGAGTGTACAGCGCACAAGTGAACAAGTCCTGATTAATTGTAAACACACATGAGCTGCTTTAGCAGCAGTTTTAACATGCTTCAGAGTGAGTATGAGTCAGGATCAGCAAATCTCTTGGAAAATGTCAAAAAATAATTATGTCTCTGGACTCAAAACAACGTTAAAATGTTTGTCTTGTTTCTTGTCACGCCGCCTTGAAATCAAACACCAAAACATTTGACAATAGTCTTCCATGGGTTTTTGTAGCTGCACTTCACACAACATAGACAAAAGTCACGAAAAAAAGTTTAAAAAAAAACCAATGGAAATTAATAGGATTTTGGTGAAACTCAAAAGGAAACCCTGTGGTCTTTGGAGCTTATTGGCAGACTTTACAGTAGAAACAACCTTCAAAGGTTAAATGAGTCACAAAAGGTGATCTTTCCATGTCTGAACTGGAATATCTTTCATGGTTTTTACATAATTACAGTTAACGTTTTGATTTTTACTATTTTTTTAACGGAAGTGTCAATCAACAGTTGATAAAGTCACTCCCTAACTTCTTAATTTCATATCTTTTGCAAACAAACTCTTCTTACTCCCACAACTCTTTTTGGTTCATATTCAAATTAGACATCAAAATGTACGTGGGTATTTTTGTCTTCTTTCACCCAGTGGGATTCTCACTGTTATAGGGCTTAGTTTTCTCTCAAATCCCCTAAGTTCAAAATATTAATTCAAAACAGGAAGTGAAGGGTCTTTATAACTTGTTATATCTCGTACATAAAACACTGTAGAAACATAAAAAATCACATGTGTGACCATTAGAATCGTATGCCGCTCATGGTTGAAGAAGTTTTAGTTTCTGACTTATAGTTTTCACACAGCAACTGTTTGTTTGAGGCTTACTTTTTAGTCTGTTTCTGTCTAACTCTCCTTAACTTGGCAGTCAAAGAGTGACAGACATAGTTGTGTGGCTACCATGGTGACTTTAATGAGCCACTGGCAGCAACTTTAACATTTCTTTTGATTATGGTTCTTTTTACACTTCTTATACAGATATACAAAATGTAGACATTTTGTTCTTATGTTAGATTATTATAAAGTTATGTTGGAGTTATAAACGGCAGCTGCTTTAGAAGTCTTCAAGATTTCATAGTTATCCCTTGTCATTCGTGTTTATTGTACAATCTAGATTTATAAATGAAGCTACCTTTTATGTAAACAGACTGAAATTAAAGTACAGTCAATTTCAGAAAGTTTTTGTGTTTTTTTTCCCCTCCCATCTGTGTTTACTCATGAGATGATGACAGCACGTTTTGAAAACGCAGACTGTTGAGGTAAACAGATAATTATGCTTGTGGGTCTTAGTTTGTAACTAAACACATTTTGTGTTGCTACCTACCCTTCAGTCTGCAGAGCTGGCCGAGTACACCACTAAGATCAGCATCCTGGAGGAGGCTAAGAAAGCAAAGGAAGAGGAGGCTGAGACATGGCACATCAAGGTTAGTTTCTGACATGACGCTCGAGATGAAGTCAAGGAAACGACCTTAGGTACTTTAGATCACATGATCTGCTTTATTCTTTCCTTACTCGTTGTCACTGTGTCAATGGAGAAGAATAAGATAAGTCCAGAAACAGCTTGTCTTGTCCTTGACCTGCTCATAAAATTCTAACAATGTGCATTTTAGGATTGTATTTTGCATGATGTAACCATTAATCCTAACATCCATTCTAATGTTTCCTTCTTTCTTTCAGGCTATGGAAGTGGAGGAGAACCTGATGAAGACAAAAGAGGAGCTGCAAAGCGTGATGAGCCCCACCAACTCAGCTCCTGCTGCTGCGTCCTCCTCCTCCTCCTCAGACAGCGAGAGCGACCATGAGCACAGTGAAGAAAACAGCACCTACAGCGCCGAGCTGCAGACGCAGGGCATCGACGACCATCGCATGGAGGAGGAGAGGCTCACCGAGGCCGAGAAGAACGAGCGCCTGAAGAGACAACTGATGGTGAGTTTAGCGGGGGTGGGGGGCTGTCCAGGATACATCTCGGTTCAAAAACGATTCCCAAAGTGCTGACCTGTTACTTTTAACTTATTTTTTTAACAAATGAATGCAACTTTTATTGTGTAAATGCTGATTCAGTTACACATAGAAAATGTCAGAATGTTCAGCTCATTCAGCTGATTTCAGCTATAACTTTTGGTTTTTGTAACTTGTATATTTTTCAAACTATTTAATTTTACAAAAAAGACCCCATAGAAATATTGTTCTCTCTGAAATCTGCTTCAGCATACTAGTTTTGTTTTCGTCTTCTTATGCTACGTTTAGCTTTTAACTAACCTTTGCCACTTTTGGCTTTTATTTAGCAAATTTTAGGTAGCATTTTGCTACTTTTATCTTCAATCTAGTGTTTTGCTACTTTTTAGCTTTTAGCTAGCATTTTGCTACTTGTAGGTCGTGTTTTGCTACTTTCAACCTTTTGATAACGTTTTGCTATTTTATATTTTAGATTGTGTTTTGCTTTTTTAGCTAGCATTCTTGTACTTTTAGGTTTTAGGTAGCATTTTGCTACTTTCACATTTTAGTTGGGGTTTTGCTACTTTTAGCGTGTAGCTTGCGTTTTGGTCCTTTTAGCTTTTAGCTAGCATGTTCTCCTTTTAGCTTTTAGCTAGTGTTCTGCTTCTTTTAGCTTTAACAACTCAGTTTCAGCTTCTTCAGAGAATTCCAGCAGTCATTCAGCGCTCAATGAGACACATGTAAAAAGAACCTTTGAACAACCCAAAGTTGCGCACAAATAAATTCATTACTTTGTTTTAAAGAGGTAATAAAATAAAATTTCCCAGTTTTAATGTTAATGTTACTCTTGTCACCTTCTGTCCAAAACATTCTGCTTTAGTTCCATTTTCTTAGGCAAATTTGACCAAATGTATCGACTAGACAGGAAAACTGTGAATTTTTTTATTCGTTTTTTTTTTTTTTTTTTTTTTGGAA
>JAOXNZ010000002.1:6749872-6766524 GCA_028566095.1 Kryptolebias brasiliensis | reverse complement strand
ACAGTTTACATAATATTAAAATTTGCTATAAAATGCTTATATAATATCTAAATTAGTATAGTTTTGGTTTACAGTTTTTTTTTTAATAAACAAATAGAGAGTGAGAAAACACAAGTGAATGTTGAACCAAAGTCAGATATGTATTGTACTCATGACACAGATTTTAAACTCATGTTTATCCATATTGATAATTTGAAGATTAAGGTTGAAATTTTAATCTAATAATAATTACTGTGAATAAATTAAAAATCTGTGTCAGCTAAAACACAAGTGAGCTGGTGGGCTATTCTGAAAGATGTGATATTTGTGAACAGGTGAGGACAAAGTGTGAGATATAAACAAAAATATCCAATAAATAAGGGTTAAATTTAGTTAAAGTTCTAAAGTATACAAGCTTATTGCAGCTATAATACTTGTTTTTGCTGTTCTCCTCTACTAAAAATAAATTTAGAGCCTTACAAGCTAAAGTTAGCTTGTTAATTAGTCTGCAAAGTACTTTTTATTTCATTGATGTCTTTTGCACAAAGTGTCTGCATTTTAAGTCTGTTTCAAATTCATAAAGGCACTTTGCATTTTCACAAGGACATGCTGCCATGTTTATCAGTATTTTTGACTGTCTTCAGCATGTTTACTGTCTCACATCTGTACACACAAATATAGACCACCAATATAATGCTCAAGTATTGCTTCAAAAAATACAACTAAATAAAAAATAAAAAAAATCCAAAAATGCAAATACAGTCTTGACAAGACTTCTCTAGGTCATCAGTATCACAACATCATCAACATATTTCAAGATACTCACCATCATGTACCTATACTCTTATGACTCTTGGATATCTTTGGTACCAGTTGTGATCAAAGATGGGTGTGGAATGTTCACCAAAACTGAGTGCTAACACTATCTCAGTCTGATTTTCTAACTGAAAAATATAGCAGAAGGCATCCTCATTTCCGAGTTTGAGTTTAGTTGCGTGTAAAGATTGACTGATTTGTGTATTTATTAGATATCTGTTTAAATGATTTTATGAACTGTGTGCAAGCTGCGTTTGTGCGTGCGCAAGTGTATGCACCAACAAGTACAAGCAGCAACCCAGGAATCATCTAGAAAAATGGTTAGTGAGGGATGCACTCTTTCTGCAGGAGTGCTATCAAGTCCTTGCATCCTCTGCTAGATGGCATTTTTACTGGTGACTCATATGGGTTACAGCTGAGCTAGCAAGGGGCAGCCTTGCATCAGAATGATGAAACTATGACATGAAATCAAACCAATGTCACTGTAGGTGCTGTGTGCGCTAAAGAAGCAGATCTGCAGTGTAAGAGGACATGTCAGGAATGAATTATTGGCTGATAGATAAAGTTGTTGATGTTGTGAGCAACCTAGACAAGCATCATCATAAAATACAATATATGTTTAACGTTTGTGTATAATAAGTCAGGTTTTCGTGCATTATTCGTTCATATAGGTTTTAATAGAAGCTTGGAAATTGCACATCAGGGAGCATTAGATTTGATGGCTTTTCAGTAAAGACTACAGTGTTGTTTCTTCGTGCCTTGCTGTTTCTAAGCAACATCTCTGAAGTTGTGAAGGAAACGGCACTAATAAGCTACCTCATTAGGGCGTGCGCATGGTAGGCCTTTACGGTTTGGGCTGTCAACTCTGTGGGTTAGGATGCAAACTTCAAAAGACATCCGCAGATACTATGCATGCACACAGGAGCGCTAATTTAGTTTAGAAATTGGTAAACACACTATTCTATCCGCCTACTTTGTGTGCTGATGAAACCTAGAATCCAGGTTCGTCCTGAAGTGGCTCCAGCGTTATGACAAAATATATCTCTCTGGTGATAATGCAGCACATAAAAGCCTCATTATTCAGGAGTTAATTTGGCTGGGGTTGTTTTCTCACCCCAAGGCCGCGCCAAACCTCAAAGTCCCTCCATTGTTGGTCTCTGCCACTCCAGTTGTTGACGAAAAAGGATGTCCTTAGCACACCTATGCACAACAGGACACGCAGATACTCCTGTGAGCCATTCATGTGCACATGCACATTGACACACTCCATCTCATTAATGCAAACACGACTCTAGTTAGATCACTATATGTAATAAATTGGATTAAAATCCACTGGCTAAGCACTGTGATCTCGTAGGGTTAATTAATTTTAGTCCATTCTGTCCATGTTTTTTATGCTTGAACACATGCTGACACTGTTATTGTTTGGCATCCTGCTCATTGGAGAAGTATAATGGGCTCCTGAAGGAGGGAGAGGAAGTTGTGATGTTTCCCAATATAAACTGATTTGGTGCTTTCTTTTTTTCTTGATACAAGGAAGTATGCTCCACTAGCTAGAACTAATACAGTGGATCTGCCCCTCCTGCACATACTTCTTCACAGCTCTTATCTTTCTCCCCAAATGAAAAAAAAAAAAAAAAAAAAACTGGATGGCTTCTCGGGGCCCCTGTTTCTGCCTGGATGCTATCTCATTTGGTTTTTTAATATATTTATCCATTCATTATTGTTCCTTTTTATTGGCCAGCTAATATTGTTCATAATTTGTCCTTATCTGCAAGCCTGACAGTCAAATTTACACTCCACCTTAGCAGACAGATGAAAAAATGACCCCTTCTCCAACTCTGCCCCCACCACCTTCATTCATCTCCTCTTCTCTAAACTGCAATGAAACATGACTGACAGGCCGCTGTATAAGTAGTTGTCATAGCAACGTCCCATCCATCTGACAAGTACGTTTTCCTCTATAGCACCCTCTGTCACAATATCCCTCTCTCCCCCTTCCATCCTTGCTCCCTTTCTGTTGCAGTGACTGAGAAAGAGACAGGCACTGAAGAGGAATTTGAAAACCAGAGAGCACCCAAAGTAGTTGATATGCTTTCCTTCAAACCTGCGCCACCTCCCGAGCCCCATGCTTTTCCTTCTCAGTGTTCTGCCCCTTTCCTTATCCTCCCCACCAATGGCAATGATTCACCCGCTCCAGCGGCGTAGCTCTTTCATACATCCTGGCTTATCAAGGACTGCAGGACTGTGTGCCCAGCAACTTACTGTATGGGCACATTGCTCTCACTCTCCCCACACATTCAGTCTCTCCTCCATCTCTCCTACCCTCACTCTTGCTCATTCTTTCGCTCTGCCTACCCTGATTTTTCTTTCTCTCTCTGTTCTCTTGTTCCAAAAAATCTACTTCTCTGCCCCTACTGCTATTCAGCTGACTGTCAAAATCCTCAGCAGCCTCCAGTGTAATCATGGAATGTAGTGTAATAAGTCTCCAGGATACTGGACTGTGCTGTAGTCCAGCGCATATGTGTGCTATATCAGCTCAGCTCAAAATCCTTCAAGCTTTCAGTGGAAATTAACATGTTTTTGGCTGAAGTTGTGCAGAGATCCTGAGCTCATGAGCATGGGAAGAACTCCAGTGGTATTGTTTGTCATGCATGTGCTGCAACGGTCAGCTTTCAGATATGAAATATTGCTGATATAAAAGCCTATATTAACTGGAAGGGCTTTAAACAGGCAGAAATTCTCAATACGTGAAACAAGGCAGCTCACTTTCACATTTGTTTTTTTTTCTGTTTTTTCTTCCTCTGGAGCTTAACTTCGAATGTTTTTATTTCCAACAAGCATCTGTGTAGGAAATTAAACATAACGGGTAGTGGAGTTTTGGGGATTTCACTGTGTCCCTGTGATGTTGTGTACAGTGTTCTACCACAGTGAGCTGTAAATGCATTTTAATGTCAGCACGCTGTACAGTTTCTGCAGTTAATGTGCTGGTTGTTATTGGACCCCTGAATTGTTTAAATGATAATAATTCATCTTAAATACTGCAGAGCCGAGTTGCTCTAGCATTCATGCTGACTAGGCAGTGTTATGATATGAGCAGACACAAAATCAGCCCGTGACGTATTATTGTCCTATTTATCCCTGCAACAGAAGTCATTTACTTAGTTTGAACACCTGTTTCTGAAGCCATACCTTTTGGCATTTGTTGCAATGGATGTTTTCACCTTTCCTAATATCAGAAACATCAGAACATTCTTTCAAGACGAAGCAATTCATGGGGAAAGAGGTTTTTTTAGTTTTTATCAGGACTTATCAGGAAAAATTACCTGGTCTTTACCAGGATCTAAAATTATTTAAATCTAACCTCAATTGTACAAAAACACACAAGAGATTCCATTTTATCATAATTTTTCAAACAAAAACAAAGTCAAAATGGAAAAAGCTTTGTGTGAAAAACTATGTCGACTCTTGTAACTTTCAGAGAGAAAGTAGTAGCCAGGTGCTGCTGATCAAACACACTTTAGTGTGAGCACCTCTATTAAAGCAAGGGTTTTGTCAGTTTGCTACTCTGGAGCATACAGGTGTGTGTTAGTACAATGCCAAGATGGAAAGAGATCAGCAATGACTTTAGAAAAACAATTGTTGTTTATATAATAATATCCAAATGTCATTCTACAGTGAGAAATATTATTCATAAGAGGAAAACATTTAGGAAGCATCCTTCATGTTGGTAATGCTCTGGTTTAAAGAGACATCTTCTGAGTAACACTGCATTACACTGAGGTTAAGAAAGCATGATAGTTGTTCTGTAAATGCAAAAGTCAGCAGACCTTGGCCCAGCAAGTCCATAGTTTCCGAACGCAAGTTTCTGTCAGAATTGCATTCACAAAAACATGTCAGAAAATATATATATTTTTTATACTCTTTTTTTCTTTAACTTTAAACAAATATTATACAAAATGTATTCCTCGTTGCACTGCAGAGAAAAAGCAAACATCTGAAGCGGGATTATTCCTAATGTGTTGCAGCTTGTAATCTGGCAATGACTAAACTAGGGATTAGCAGAAAATACAGCTGCAGCTAGTTGCCGTTTAGCAATTAACAGCAATGTAAAAGGAATCAAATAAAAGCTGTAGGTTCTGTTGTGTAGCTGTGATTGGTGAATGGCAATAATAACAGTCAGCTGTGCTCTTATGGGTTTTGAAGATGTTTGAGAAAAAGTCAATACAATGCAGTTACGAGATATTTAACACAGTAGCATGCACTGGTGTGTATATGTGTATGTGTGGTCATGGTGAGAGGGTTGTTATCTCTAATCCTCTGTATCAAGGTATCTGAGGTTTTGCTTGTAATGTTGTTTTTTTCACACTCCTTTTGTCAGTCATTTCTGGTTTCCTTGTCATGTATGTGTTTAGACTGTTTTGGCCCTCTCCTCGTGTCTGTTTGCACATTGCTTGTGCTGCAGTGCTGTAGATAAATGAGTTAATGTTTCCATTGGCGATGAACAAAAGACCTGAATTCCCAAAGGAGCATTTTAGTTGAGAGCAGCCCGAGCGCAATCCTAGACGGTGGAACAGATCTCCCAGATTATCTGTTTTCATGCGCTGTTCGCTTGTTTTCAAAGCTGATTTAAGTGGCGCAGCAGCATGCGTGCCACCTTTTTCTCCACCACAGATATCCGACTAAACAATGCAAAACTAAAATCTGCATCATGTCACTTCTTTCATATGTTGCAGTCACCTCCCTGCGTGTGCCTCAGATTGGTATCTCTCTCAGAGATAGTATGAAAGAGGGCTGAACATGAATCCACTGTTTGAGGTCTTTTGTGAAGCAGAATTACACACGTTAGTGATATATAGTGACAATAGTCATTTTAAACCTGGAGTACTATAAATATTATTCCACTTGGCTGAGGGGTGACTTGCCAGTTAGCTAACATTAAGCTGGAGAATGGACACAGTGTTATATTTTAAGACATGTCGCATGGAAGCTGTTAACATTGTGATTTTCATAGAGCACCTCATATGAAATTGAAAAGGTCAAGCAATAACTCAGGACTCATCACACCCACTAGAAGAGGTGTGTTACAGCTAAAGAAGAGAAAATAAAATGCTAAAAAAAACAAACTCAAAAGGCAGTTACATGTGCTCTTCGGTTTGTACATTGGATATGTGATGTGGTCTGGTGTTATTCCTGGAAGATTTTTGTAGCTCAGCTCTGCCCCCACCCCCACAATCTTTGACTCATCTCCCTGATCCGACCTCAGAATTTATATTTCCCCTCCAGCAAAAGGAAGGACCATCTTGGCCTTTCATGTTCCAGTACAGGGTATTTTTTTTCCTTTTTTTTTTTTTTTTTTTTTTGCAAAGAGTTAATTCCCCGCTGTTTAAATCCTAAACATGCTTCCTTCACAGGACCTGAGCTCAGATCTGGCTCACGCCCGAGACGACAGCAAGAAGACCCAGTATGATATGCTGCATGCCGAGAACGTCCGAGCCGGCCGCGACAAGTACAAGACCCTCAAGCAGATCCGCCTGGGCAACACCAAGCAGAGAATCGATGAGTTTGAGGCATTGTAGAAGCCTAAAAAAAGACCCAATATCTAAGTCCAAATACCTCTGTTCAGCATATTTCATTTCAAGCAAAATGTAACGATCATAGCCAGATGTTGAAGAACCAGAGAAGGCACAGCCTAAATCTGTGCAACGGTACCTCTGCGCATTTCATTTTGTTAGTTGAAAGCACTGTGGTTGTTTTTTCTGTGAAACCTTTCAAATGTGCTGTTTGTTCTCATTCAAATGTAATTCTGGATGAAGGTGTTTGTCACTCTGGTGACCAGATGTAACGTCCAAATAAAGCTGGTATGAGGGCAGAACTGGAAACATATGTACGTTAATGCCGTTTAGATTTGCAGTTTTCATGTGAAACCAAACAGAAGTGACTCCATTTTGATTTATTTAATAAAAAAAAAACCCATGCTGCAAACAACTGCTGATTCTTGTTTGACTTTTTATCACGTTGAACTCAAGTTAGAAGTCTTTTTTCTTTGTCTATTGTCTAACCTGATATAAGTCTTTAACATTTGTTTATTTTAGCGACATGCCATAGATCAGCACCTCACTTAAATGACTAAATGTTGTATTGTCATTAAATGCATCACATGTCTCTAGATAATTGCTCTTATTTATAGGATGCAGCAGAAGATTCACGCTGCAGTTTCTGAAAGGAAGAGAAACCATAACTGCTACCAGTAAAACTACACATGCTTAAAACTGATTCACTAGGTGACTACTGGGTGACTAACAGAGTCAAGTCATCATTTAGTTCATTTGTATTTCACTGAGGCGAGTCAGAATGATTTAGTAAGGCCATTTTATTTTATTTTATTTTTAAACATGATGCTTGCATAGTAGAATTCTCTGTGACATTCTAGATGAAAAACCATCCATAAAAACTAAAACTTGGGATTTATTAAAGAAAGGAGCATCAGTCCCAACCAGTGGTGATTCTAGGGGGTGGCACAGAGTGGCAGCTGCTACTGTGAAAAAATATATATATTTTGCCACCTCAGTTGCCACCTAATTTGTAGGCTAGTTAATCTAATTTTATGCACTTTGTACAAAACTGAAAGTCATTCTGCACAGAATTTCAATCTCTATCCTAACTCACCAGATCAGAGTTCACGCACACCCCTCTTGAATTTCAAAATCAGAAAAAAGTTTCCGGGGGGATCCAGTTCGGTGGTCTCAGGATTCCGCCTCTGCTATTTGCAGATGATGCGGTCCTGTTGGCGTCATTGTGCTGTGATCTCCAGCTCTCACTGGAGCGGTTCGCAGCAGAGTGTGAAGCGGTTGGGGTGAGGAACAGCTCTCCCAAGGCAGCCCTCAGTCGGAAAATGGTGGACTGCTCTTTCCAGGTTGGGAGTCAAGTGCTGCCTCTAGTGGAGGAGTTTAAGTATTTGGGGGTTTTGTTCATAAGTGAGGGAAGAATGGAGCGTGAGATCAACAAACTGATCGGTGCGGCTTCCACAGTATTGCGTACTCTGTACCGGCCTGTTGTGGTGAAGAAGGAGCTGAGCTGCAAGGAAAAACTCTCTTTTTACTGCTCGGTCTACATTCCTCCCCTCACCTATGGTCATGAACTCTGGGCAGAGACCAAAAGAACTAGATTGCAGATACAGGCGGTTAAAATGAGTTTTCTCTGCAGGGTAGCTGCCCTCAAGCAAAATCAGATCTTTAATTTAAAGTTTAACACCTGCTCTGTACACGTTATTTTACACTGTGCACCTCTTTTGTTGAGACTGCTTCATCTCAAAAGCATCACAAATTGGGGAAAAGTCATTTCTTTTTTTTTTTTTTTAAATGATGTTAAAAGTGAAACTCAGTACTGTGTGTCAAAGCAGCTGATTTGAAGTTTTTACTGAATCTGGGGGAAAATGTAGTAAAGTAGCTGACAAACAAGCGTTCGTTAGTTGTTATTTTGTGTCATTTGTGTAATTCATATTAATAACCTGAATGCATGAAATTAGGTCTAAAAGGAAACATTTCCTGCGACAATAAACTCGACCCACCCTCCTGGAACCTAAAAATAAAACAATATCCCTGGATCTGCCACTTGTCCTACTGTTCGCAAGAGGAAAATAAGGTGTCCAGTTGTTTTCAGGATTTTCCAAACAAAAATCTAATATTTTCTCATTCATAAGTTTTCAGCAGCATATCTGATACCGTATCCGGCAGCTGCAGCAGGAAGCAGGTTTGTTCAGCCTCCTTTACTGACAGAAGGTGTAAATGAGTTGAACCCAGCCCACTGCGAAAAGGATGTGTCTCTGCTTTATGTTTGCACAGTAAAACATTAGTTATCATCAGGTTAGAACTTGTGGAGCCAGTAAACAAAGACTGTTTAAACATCCACTACAGGTAAAGATTCTTCTTAAATAAAGACTCAGCAATATTTTTAAAGGATGCATATCGCCCACCACCTTTCATGCCAGGGTTTTAGACTAAGATCGTCTGATGCTGAGAGGAGACAGAGTTATAGCTGCTTTGGTCAAACCTTGAAAATGGTGTTATGTGAGATCTCATGCATTATTGCGAGATCTTATGAGATCTATAAGTGCTCAGAGTATGTGTTGTGAATGACTCTCAGCTACTACCACACCAAAGTTTGGCTAAATTCTGGTGAGTTTGACAAAGTTATAACTATTATTGTGTTGGCTAAGGTCAATCAGCTGTGACAGCCATCTTGAATTGGATTAACCCTAATAGGTAATCAGTTGTAGATGTACATCCAGTGAATACTTTCTGAGAGTTTCATCAAAATCAGTCCCGTGGTTTTTGAAATATTTTAATAACAGACTGGCAGTGTTTATTATAGCAAATATTGACAAAGTTTTAGATAAAGATGCCATGCAATGTGTACTGCTCAGAGTATGTGTTGTGAATGACCCTTAGCTACTACCACACTAAATCTTTTTTTTTTTAGCTCAAAATCTGTAAAACTGACTGAGTTAAAGCCACTTTTGTAATGGCTAATTTTGATTGGCTGTGGCGGCCATTTTGAATCGAGCTGATGACTAAACTTATTGAGTTATAGAGGTACCTGCAATGATTCCTTTCTGAGAGTTTCATTGAAGTCCGTCCTGTGGTTTATGAGATATTTTGCTAACAGACAGACAGAGTTTACTGCAACAGTTAGAGGCAACGTTTGAAAAGCAGATCTCGCTAGATCAGTAAGAGCCCAGACTATAGGTTGGGGATGACTCTCAGCTACTACCAGAACAAATTTTAGCTTAAATCTTGTAAAACTTATTGAGTTAGAGCCATTTTTGTGTTTGCTAAGGTCGCTTAGCTGTTGCGGCCATCTTGAATTGGATTGACTCCAACACTTAATCAATTATAGATGTACATCCAGTCATTACTTTCTGAGAGCTTCGTTTGAATCCACCTAGTAGTTTAAGAGATATTTTGCTAACAGACAGACACACGAAGACGCTGGTAAAAACATCATCGCCCTTTTGCCTTTTGGCGGCGGATGATAAACATCAATTAGGCACTCGCTCAGCTCCAATTACGCAAACAGTTCGCTTTCAGATAGGAAGTTCTGAGTGAACTGGGGGGGGGGGACTCCAAAGTGAGCGCATTAATTGAGCCAGCGAGCCTCCTCCTGAAACTCCGTGGGATTGCCCCTGTGCGTCTTTTCCGCGGACTCTAAATATAAACCGGTGACAAATAGTCCAAATAGTCTCCAGCAGCAGCCCAACTGTGATGTGGGGGTGGTGCGGCTCCATCTCCAAAAGTCTCCTCTGTTGGATCGGGAGTGCGTCAGGAGAAGGTCGCAGAGCTGCCGCACGCGCTCCTCGCTCTTTGGTTCTTCCCCTCCCTCCCCCTCCTCTCCTCTCCTCTCCTCTCCTCTCTGCTCCGCTCCTCTCCGCTCCCGGGTTTACCATGAAGAGACAAAACGCCAGGACCCTCGCCCTCATCATCAGCATCCTCACCTACCTGGTGGTCGGAGCGGCCGTCTTCCAGACCCTGGAGTCCAAGCAGGAGAGGAGCCACAAGAGGAAGCTGGACGTCAGGAAGCACGAGCTCATGCGCAAATTCAACTTGACCAAAGCCAACTTCGAGGAGCTGGAGCTCGTCGTTCTGCAGCTCAAACCTCACAAAGCCGGGGTCCAGTGGAGGTTCGCCGGCTCCTTCTACTTCGCCATCACTGTGATCACGACCATAGGTGAGCGCCGCCTGGTCCGTTTACACCTGAAGTCCTCATTATAATAAGAACAATAATGACAAAACAGCTCAAGCCTCGTGACATTTTTTTTACTTTAAACAAATCATGTCAAACGACACTTTCTTTGTTTTCTTCTATGTTCCGAAAACACTATATTTTTCTCCCAGACAGCAAAAAACAGTCAAACACTTTCACATCCCTAAAGACAAAAAAAAAAATGTAGCTCTTTGCTGACTAGTTTTTATTTAAATAGATCAACAATCACTTAATGAAAAGCCTAGCAGTCCTTGAAGGAATGCGTATCGCCCGCCGCCTATTAGACTACATCGTATTATGTTACGTTAGAGTGTGTTGGGAATGACTCTCAGCTACTACCACACCACATTTTAGCTCAATATCTGTAAAACTGGCTGAATTATAACCACCTTTGTGTTTGTTGAGGTCAGTTGGCTGTGGCGACTGATTACTTTCTGAGAGTTTCATTTAATTCCATCCAGTGGAATTTGGGATATTTTGCTGACAGACAGAGTTGACTCCAACGGTCAATGCAGTGCGCAAGTTTTAAGCAAAGATCACATGCATGGTGCAGCGCTCAGAGTATGTATTGGGAAAGACCCTCAACTACTACCACACCAAATTTCAGCTCAGTGTCTGCAAAAGTGACTGAATAGAAGCCATTTTTGTGTTTTCTAAGTTGAGTTGATTGCGGCGGCCATTTTCAACTGGATATGCTCCAAAAGTTAATCAGTTGTAGATGTACATCCAGTGATTACTTTCTGAGAGTTTCATTTAAATTTGCTTATTGGTTCATGAGATATTTTGCTAACAGACTCATGAACACAAGCACAGACACATGCAAAAAGATGATCACCACAGGTTTTTTTTTTTTTTTTTTAACCAGTCAGATGTGCTGTCTTTATTACTCCTCCAGCAGAGCCTTTCACAACAGCTGAACTCACAGGACATCCTTTAGTCCTTCACAATAAGAGTCTCAAACGTATAGCTTACACTGCAAAATACTTTCAGATCATCTGAGTCTTATAGAAAAAGAGCTTACATTACAATTATTATTATTATTATTATAATGATTTAAATAATTTACTACAAAACACATGCCAGCGAGGGTTTGGTTTAAACCAAATTTAAACCATTTTTAAATTTAATCATCTCATCTTGTCATTTCTGCCATTTTGACTTTATTCTGGAACTACTATTTCAATCTCTTTTCAGCATTTTGACTTTAATCCTGAAACTATGGAGAGAACATAATGGGGAAAAAGACACTTTTCTGCGCTTGAGGTCAAGTCAGCATAAACTTGAAATTTTAGAAAAGAAAAACTGCACTGCTCGCTAATTTCAGTGGAACACGATGTGGTAGTAGCTGAGAGTCATCCTCGACACACACCCTGAGAGTGACAGAGTGTTTAAAGTTTATATGTAGCCGTTGTAAGAAGGACTTACGATAAAATAGAAAGTGAAACAATTATTAGTGTCTAGACAATAGAGAAGGGGTGGGATTAAAAAAAATTATGTTTTTTCTATGTATTTTTCTTTGTTTGTTCTGCTTATTTGTTGCTTTATTTAAAAATGTTCAAAATAAACTTTAACAGCCATTCAATTAAGTCAACTTTTGATTTGATTTGATTTTTTTGTCTTTGCCAAATATTGCCTTCTTTTGACTGTATTGTAAAGAATGAAATAAAACAGCTGGAAAATGATGATAATATTCTAAACCAAAACTCTCGAGCTGATTAGCCACTTGTTGATACCGTTTTTTTTCCATTTATTTAGTCCTCGTTTTATGTCATAACCACAGTTTTTATTTGATAGCCTCATTTATCATAAACTACAGGATACATTTGAGTGAAATTTGCATAAAGTAATCATCTGATGGCCATAGCAAACACCAAAATGGCTCCAGCTCAGTCAGTTTTGCAGCTATTGAGCTCAACGTTGGTGTGGTAGTAGCTGAGAGTCACTCCTGACACATACTCTGAGCTAGTATTTGTCTATAAGATCACACATGATGATTTCAAGATTTGACCGAAACGGCTACTACTCATCATTTCTCAACATTAGATGATCTTAGTCTCAAACATGACAGGCAGCGGGCGATATGCATTACTTAAGGAATGCTAGGCCTTTAATGTTAATGCATTTTCACATGTGAGGATTTGGGATTTTTCACACCTGAAGTTTGTGTTTTATTTTTCCTGACCTGGATGTCTCATGGTTTTAATGTTAATCTGTCCTATTACAAAATAACGCCCCACTCTGGATGTTCTGTAATTGTATTAAAAACAATTTCACATGTAGGAGGTCAGTTTGTTCGGCAGCAACTTATGACGTGTTTTTTGTTGAGGCGACGTCATTTTCTTGGAGATTTCTGGTTATTTCAGCAGGGCGACACCAGAATTCTGCACAACTTACAGCAGTTTGGGTTTTATAGACAGTATGTCTCCTTCAAGAGCCCACCTGTCCAGACCTGGTGCATCATGGGAAGAACCACACAACAAAGACCACACACCATGAGGCTGCGAACACCTTGAATTTGTCCAAATCTTTTTGCAAAAGTGCAACTTTAGGTTTGTCGCATATAATAAACTCTATTTGTATCAATTTTCCAAACATAAGGACGTTATTTGTCTATTAAATAAAGCTTTGAACAAATCTAAAGGCAAGTTTTTTTATGCAAACTTAGAAAACTTCATAACTGTTTGGGAATTGAACTGGGATTCATACACATTTATATAACTTCAAAGGCTTTTTTTTAGGGCCTGATTAAATTTGCATTTCAGAGTGGATTTTTCTGTTTATTCACTAATATGTTTTTTTTAATTACCTCAATATCTAGCAATAATCCAGAGTTTGTGGCACAGTTTGTGTAATCTGTCATCACAGCATCTGTTCTTGGTATTTGTTTGTTCATAGAGTAAAATATGAATTTAACAAAAATAAAAATATATATACTTTTTTCAAAAACCTGTATGTCTAGTTGAATAAAACACAACAAAGTGTACAGATTCTGTGTAGTTGTAAAACATTAAGACCTTTTACATCCTGAAGAAGACATGGTTTTGGTTCAGGATGAGTCCTGATGAAAAAAGTTTGATGCCTTTCTGATGGATAAAAGCTGATAAAAGTGTGGAAGTTAAGAATACCTAAATGTTAGGCCGGTATCTCACTGGGCTTTGACTGTTGGAGTCCGACATGTCTCGTCACGTTCCTGGGGGTTCTTAATCTTGAGTTGCAAACTAGTGTCCAACAGTTTTTCAGTGAGATACTAGCCTTAGACACACTCTATCTGTATGTGTCATCATGTGCCCAGAGGTGTAAATGTGTGTGATGTACCTTCTCTTAGGTTACGGCCACGCAGCACCCAGCACCGACTCAGGGAAAGTGTTCTGCATGTTCTACGCCCTCCTTGGCATACCTCTGACCCTGGTCATGTTCCAGAGCCTGGGCGAGCGCATCAACACGTTTGTCCGATACCTGCTGCACCAAGCCAAGAAGTGCCTGGGAATGCGTCAGACTGAGGTCTCCATGGCGAACATGGTGACGGTGGGCTTCTTCTCCTGCATGAGCACCCTGTGCGTGGGGGCTGTGTTGTTCTCCCACTGCGAGGGCTGGAGCTTCCTCCACGCCTTCTACTACTGCTTCATTACGCTCACCACCATTGGCTTTGGAGATTACGTGGCTCTGCAGAAGGACGACTCGCTGCAGAACGACCCGCGGTACGTGGCTTTCTGCTTCATTTACATCCTCATGGGCCTGACGGTGATTGGGGCCTTCCTGAACCTAGTTGTGCTCCGTTTCCTGACCATGAACATGGAGGATGAGCGGCGAGACGTCAAGCAGAAGGCCTTGCTGTCTGCCAGCAAGCCCAGAGGGGAGGTATCTCGCCTGTTACCACCCTCAACCTCGACCTCCTCCACACCTGTAGCAGACGACACAGCAAAGGCTAAAGATTTAAAAGGTGCCTACACCGAGGTGCTGCATTTTCAGACTATATGCTCCTGCTTGTGGTACAGGAGCAAAGAGAAGCTGCAGGGCTCCATACCCACCATGATCTCTCAGGAGCTGCCATTTTCCGATGCCTACTTACAGCAGAACAGTGACTGTCCTCACTACATGGAGCCGAGATCAACAGGCTGCATGTGCAGTCCACGTCAATGCACGAGCATAAGCTCCATAACAACAGGCCTACACATTCTTTCTCCGTTCAGGGTGTTTAAGAGACGTAGCTCTGTCTAGCCTTTCGCTCCAACAGCTTTCACTTTTAAAACCGCTGAGAGGGAAACAGATACTCGAGAGTCCTCATAACAAAGACTTAACTGCAAAAGTAAATGTTTGTGGTGCTATAATCCTAGTATTCCAACAGTATCATGCGCAAGAGGAACGAGCGCTTCCAGCAGTGTAAACAGCAAAGTCTTACTCAAATATGGACTGGAAACAGAGCAGCCTGCAGTGTTTTCATTGGAGGCCTTCTGTGTGCTTAGAGGCGTCAGGTGGGCCTTTTGGAAGTCATGTGGGTCACTGCACATGAACACACCGCGGTGCATACGGTGTACAGTGTACGCAATATGAAGGTAAAAGCAAAGCAGGCGCTGAGCAGGTGGTCTCTACTGAGGAGTGACTCAGGAAAAGATGACATAACTGAAATATCTCAGCTCCGCAGCTATTTTGTGTTTTTTTTTCTATCATTAACATCCGGCTCATTGCCTGAGTTTATAGTCATGTTCCTGCACTATGAGTTTTATCATTTTCTTGAAGATTCTTCACAGTGTAAAAGCAGAGAATAATGTTTCTGCCTGTGTCTATGTGTGTGTGTGTCTGTCTGTTGGCAAAATATTTCATGAAGCATTGGATGAATTTTAATAAAACTCACAAAAAGTTATTATAACTGGCTTTAACTGAATAAATTTTACAGACATTTAACTAAAATTTGGTGTGGTAGCCAGTGAGACTCATCCCCAATTTATACTCTGAGAGCTGACTGATTTCACGAAACATTTCCTTAAAACTGTGTCATTACCTGTTGGTGTCAGCGCTGTCTGTCTGTTAGCAAAATATCCCATGAACCACTGGGCGGATTTGAATGAAACTTTCAGGAAATAATTTTTAGATATACCTCTACACCTGAATAACTTTTAGGGCCAACCTGATTCAAGATGGCCAACACAGCCAACTAATCTTAGAAAACACAGCAAGGGCTATAATTCAGTCAATTTTACAGGTATTGAAACCAAATTTGGTGTGGTTGTAGCTGAGAGTCATTCCCAACACATACCTAGATTATGACCTCTTGTGATATTGTATTAAATTGCACATAATGTCTTTTTCAACATAAGATTATCTTAGTTTAAAACTTTGGCATGAAAGGCCGCTGTGATATGCCTTCCTTCAGAGAATGATAGGCCTTTAACTTCAACCTGTTCTGATGGTCAAAACCTTAGTTAAGCTGACACGTACCAATAACTTCAAATGACTCACAGGTAAAGCTGCTCCTGTTATTGTGACTTCCAGTGAGCTTTGCACAAATTACTGGTGCCTCAGTCACAAACTCTACATTATGTCATTTGACGTGTGGACATTTTTATAAACATCTTGTTGAAATATCCTAAACACTGTAAAACTGCATTTGCAGGAAATCACAACACACTTAGGCTCAACTTATCTGGCAAGACTCAACAAAAAACTAACTATGACGCACTTCGCCCACATGTTTACCGCTGGATATTATCAGGTTTTTAAGATCACTTGTCTGGATTTTGGTTTGCCAGTCGATCCTTGGTACTGCTGGGTCCAGAAGTCAGAGAGGGAATTGTTTGCTTCGTGGGTTTTTCCACAAGGCAACAGCTTTCTGAGCTCCAGAGGAGTCACCTGGTATTTAAACTCCAAAAGGTTTTGATATGATTGCCATAAAACAGAGAAAAAAACCCTGAAAACTAGAAGCACTCAGAGAGCATGAACCTCCACCAAGGCCGCACTGTGATTAAAAACTAGTGTGATCTGGATCATAATTTGGATCACCACTAAAATCGAATCTGTTATTTTTTTGTAACAACCCCAACATTTCCTGAACATTTCCTCCAAATCTGTTCATTAGTTTTTACCTGATCTTTGCTGAC
>JAOXNZ010000002.1:6663060-6681277 GCA_028566095.1 Kryptolebias brasiliensis | reverse complement strand
CGAACCACCCGTCATACTCCCAGAGCAGAGTGGTTGGTGCAACAACTCCACCCCTGCCACCTCTGTGGGCACGAACCCCTGTCATACTGCCAGAGCAGAGTGGTTGGTGCAACAACTCCACCCCTGCCACCTATGTGGGCACGAACCACCCGTCATACTCCCAGAGCAGAGTGGTTGGTGCAACAACTCCACCCCTGCCACCTCTGTGGGCAACAACCACCCGTCATAGCTCGGAGCAGCGTGGTTGGCACAACAACTCAGCGGTCGGTCGGTCCGCTCCGCTCAGTCCCGGTGCCGCGCTGCAGTCCCTCCCTGGCACAGAGGTCCCCCATCGACCCGCCTGGACGGAGAAATGAGACCGTCCTCCGCCGTCAACATTCCCTGCACGGACGCGAGCGCGTGACGGCTGTTTCTTCACGGGAACACAAACACACAGACATATAAGCACGCGTACGGGCCAAGCGCGCGGTGTCCTGCTTACGAACCTGCAGTTCCGTGTCGGACGGTCCCTCCCGCACCCGGAGACCATGGCAGAGAGAAGCGGCCGGCTGAGCTTCGCCGGCAGCGGGGCTCTGAACAGACCGGTGCCCATGAACCTGTTCGCAACGTGGGAGATAGACGGCTCCTCCCCGAACTGCATCCCGAGGTAAGCCCGCAGGCATGGCGCAGTTCGCTGTGCGTTTCAACTTTAAAGCCCATGTCAGCTGGCTCCGTGGAGCCGGGCCGGGTGGGGGCTCCTGCAGGCCCCACCGGGTAGCTCCGGATACAAAGGTGCGAGTTCTGCAGGTCCAGCTGCACGATGGGCCGGACTCCCAGGAACCCAGGGGAGGGCTTCACCCTGGGAGCCTCCAGCAGATCTGCTGCTCAGGTTGGATTACACTCTGACCCTGACGCTTCAACATCTGGAACAGCTGCTTTTATTGTTACCTCTGATTGCTAACATGGCAGAGCTTGTCTGTTAGCAAAATATCTCATGAACCACTGGACGGACTGTAATAAAACTTTCAGTAATCAATCCTTGGATGTTCAGCTACAGCTGATTAACTTTTGCAGTGAACCCTATTCAACCTTAGGAAACAAAATGGCTGTGACTCGGCTAGTTTTACACATTGAGCTAAAATTTGCTATAGTGGTAGCTGAGAGTCATCCTCAACACATACTTAATGCGCTGAACAAGATCTTTGTCCAAAACTGCTATTAACTGATACTGTCAGCCCTGTCTGTTAGCAAAATATCTCACAAACCACTTGAGAAAGTTTAATGCAACTCCCAGGAAGTAATTGTTAGAAATACATCCATGACTGATCAACTTTTGGTAATAAACCAATTCAAGATGGCTACCACAGCTAATCTACATTAGCCAACAAACGTCAGCTGTAATAGATTTATAGATAATAAGCTAAAGCTTGATGTGGTAGTAGCTGAGAGCCATAAGGCTTTGACTACAACAGCTCTATATTTTCTCATCACAAGATGATTTAATTTTGCAAGATGTAGGACAGAAACAAGAAGCCAATCTTCACATTTGAGATGCTGGAAACTATTAATTATTACCAATTAACTTATTAGCTGTTCAGCTAATATGTGAGGAGACTTCCAGCTGAAACCTAATTACCCTCGGAGGTGCTGCTTAGCGCTCTGCAGGCTGGCTGTGAGATGAGGAAAAAAGCAAACGGTGACATCTTGAAATATTTGAGCAGATCAGAATCACTTCATTTAAACCTGAACATAAAGTCTGAACTTATCTACAGCAACTTATATGACTGGACTCGAACCTAAACTCAAAGCTGTATTTTTACCTTACAAAATAAAATGCATATCGCCCTCTGCCTTTTATACCAGAGTTTTAGACTAAAATCATCTTGTGTTGAGAAATGTTGCAGTTGTAGCTGTTTTGGTCAAAAGCTTGGAAATAATGTGTACCATCTGACACTATATTGCAAGATGCTCAGTGTAAAATCATCAACTTTTAGCTCAATGTATGTTAAATTGGCTGAATTATTATTAGTTTCTAAGGTAAGATGACTGTGGTGGCCATCTTGGATTGCGTTGCTCCAAAAGTTAATCAGTTCTAGAGGACAAAAACTTTAATTATTGTGGGAGTTTTAGCTAAAAATCAAACCAGTTCGTTTCCAGAAGTAGCATAGCTGTGGTATTATTCAGCCGAGTGGACAAGTAGATATAATGTTCTTGTAACTAAAAGTCCCACATTTAAGTTTCAGTGATCTGTTGGGGGCAGAAACACTCACTTTCGTGTGGCGACAGTTTGTGCACACCCCCACTCTTGTTCATAGTTCAGCTCATCAAAGTACTTTATAACTGGATAACTAGATACAGAACTGGAAGTTGGAAATTGAAGCCACAGAGGACTGTCTCCCTCTAGTGGCTGGTTCGCCCCTCCATGTAAAGGCATGGGACATTTTCTTCACTAAAAAAAGCCCCGCACTTCAGATAATTTTTACAGGTGTTGATTTCTGTTGATTGACAGACTGTCGGTGAGCTGCACATCCTGCTAGCTCCAAAGAGTTCTGAACATCAGCAGAAGGCAGTGACGCTTCATCCGTCTTTATTATTTATTAGTTAAAGTTATGTAAGTGAACTGGAAGTGTGAGCAACATTTTTTATGGGATTTTCAATCTTCTACAACTCATCCGCCATAAAATAGTCATATTTTATTCATTTTTTTATTTATTTATATTTTTATTAATTGCTAAACAACTTTCATCATTCCACCCCTGTCGCTGCTGTGGGCACGAACCACCCATCATACCCTCGGAGCCGTTCAGTTCTGAACAACAGGAGAAGGTGGGGACACCTCATCCATCTTTAATAACGTGGACTTGAGGATGTCCTGCATCACAGCGTCCCACTCAGGGGTCTACAGTACTCGCGCCAACCGTAGGTGGCGATGATGGGCTAATTTGTTAACAAACTGTCCAAAAGACAAGAAGAAGAGACAAGGTCATAGTGGGGTTTTTTTCACCAAAAATTGGTTTCAGTTTTTTGTGTCCTTGTGGTCCCCAAACGACAAATAATCCAAGCGTTGACAGCAGCGGGTGTCCTCCATGCAGCAGTTCCTCAAAACAAGCGTCCGCTTTGTTGGTTTTTCAGTTTTATTTTTTGTGCTTTTTGGTGCCACCATTTTAGATGTTAGTGGTGTGTACTGTAGTGTGCACAGTTAACGCAGGCACAGAAATCTGGGCGGCACGCAAATGGAGATGACAAAATTTACGTCACCTCAGTGCGGACGCAGGAAAGCGCCAACAAGCATGTGTTTTGCCTTTAGTGGTCCCAGACACTTCAGATGCCTCACCTCCTCTTGCTGCCTTTAGGATGCAGATCTGCAGCTCTGTATTGACAGCTGTCAGTCAGAGTTCAAACAGCTTGTTAACCATTTGACACGTCGGATGTCTTGTCCTGTGGCGGGAGCACAGAGGCTGTACTTAAACACAGTTTTGTTCCTTTTCTGCAGCATTTAAATCCGTACATTTTCAACTTGCTCCACCCACTTAGTGCAGCTGATTCCTTAGCTTTACGCCATTGATTTTTAACAACAGACTTTCAGGTGTTAAAAGATACTGTATTTCTTGAGTTGATGCTTTTTACTGTAGTGCAGTTAACCCCACGAGACGACTCTCAGCTACTACCACATCAAATGTAGCTTAATAGCTGTCAAAATAATCAATTATAGGCATTGTTGTGTGTTCTAAGTTCAGTAGGCTGTGGCAGCCATTTTCAATTGGAATGACTCCATAAGTTAATCATTGTATAGGTAGATCTAATAATCATACCGGTATGAAATGCTACATTAGCTCATTTAAACCTTCACATTTTCGCATGACACTGTTTAGTTTGTTGCTGTTTTCTTGGCTGAACAGCCTCTGTGTTACTGTGCAGATGTCTGTGTGCGGAGCATAGATGGATGGTGTATATGCAAGTGGTGCCGAGGCTGTCGATGTATCAGTCCACCGGGAGTTATCAGGGGTATATTTGACTAGTTGTGTTACCATCGGGCAGAAACACGGTCTATGCTCCACACGCAGCCGTTCAGTTGAGAAAACAACAACAAACTAACACAGTGTCATCCCTGTGATGGACTGGAGACCTGTCCAGGGTGTCCCCCAGCTAAAGCTGGGCACCCGTGACCTGGAAAGGAAAAGGCGGGAAAAGCAAAGGAATGGATGTAACAAACATAAACCTATTTGCTTTGTAATCTCTTTCATCCTCTCTTAAAGTGAGTTCTCTGCACCTCAGAGGTGATCAGGGTGGGAGGCTTATAGAATTGCAGCCTAGACACAGAGCTCACATCCCGCCGCCCACTGTCACTTCAGGACACGGGCCGCTCGGCGCTCACATACTGGATAATCACCCACTCTGGGTGATGGATGGCGAAATGAAAACTGGCGTTTGAGCTGGAGCTAAAATGTTTTCATGCAGTTTTCATAAGACTGAGTGTTATGAGCCTGTTCTGCCCCATGAGTTTAGATAAGAACATACAGAACATGAAGGGTACATGCAGATTGGTCCTTATTATCCTCTTCTGCTCTCAGCAGCTTCCTTAAGTGTCTCTCTGACATTCAGTGTGCAAGTGTGAAAGGTATCATTAAGTTGTCGCCTCATCTGGAGAGACATTTAAACGAACACTCAGCGGACCCGCTTTTTTCTCACTTAGGGCGTCTATTCTCATAATTGCCCATGATTCCTGCAGACAGAGGCGCGCTCTGTGCTGCTTTCACGACCAGATGTCGCCGCTCAAGCCTCTCTGCTCTTAAGATCCAGAGACGCTTTCATCTCGACGCTTCTGAAGTGCGTTGCAGTTCTCCACGTCAGCCCACGGGCGAGAATATGAGTGCTGCCGGCCGAGACAGAGTCGGATTGAACAGGCCCTCGGCGTGCAGCTGGAGCCAGTAGGCCGTCATATTTGGGCCCGTTGGAGGCGAGGGTGCTGAGATGTCGCTTCTGGCAGCGGGGAGACACTCGTTCTTTTGTCCCTCGGCTGGCTGGGATGATCACACTGCAGGAATTTAGAGTAGGACGGACACGGGGCAGTTAAGGCTTCTCATTGTTTCGTGTTCCCTTTGTTGCTCTTGTTGTCCTGCACTCCGTGTACCAATGTTTGTGGGTTTAAACAAAAACTCAAACGCTGCAGCAAAATCCAGAGGGCTGCTTTTCATTGCAACATTATAACGTGCTTACCTCAGCTGGGGATGATAAGAATAAAATTAGAAAGCTTCTGCAGGAATGTTGAAGGGCGCCAATGCAGCCGCTGCGCAAAACTCCAAAATAACTTTGTAATGATACAAAGTTGATATAACGAAATGGAGAAAAAAGGTTGACATTTTGATGTCGGAACTGTAGAAATAATAAAAAAAACAGGGTCAAAAGAAATTGTAATGCTGCTGCCAGTGCCTCATTATGGTCACCGTGGTAGCCACACACCTGGGTCTCATCTCCTGACTTCCGAGTTCATGAGAGGCAGACAGAAGCGAACTGAAAAGTAAGCCTCAACAAACAGTCGCTGTGTGAAAACTATAAGTCAGAGCTTAAAAAGTCTTGAACTGTGAGCGTCAGAAGACTCTCATGGTCTCACGTGTGATTTAAAAAAAAATGTTTTTACAGCGTTTTATCTAGGAGATATAACAAGTTATAAAAAGTTATAAATTTTATTTAAAAGCTGCGCAACGTGACACAGCGAGGTCTTCTGCCGCTCACCGTTCAAGAATGTTTAGTTTCCGGCTTGTAGTTTTCACACAGCGACTGTTTAAGGCTTTCAGTCTCCATTTCTGTCTGCCTCTTATTAGCCTGTCAGTCAGGGAGTGACAGACAGAGGTGTGTGTGATTACAATGGTGACCATAATGAACCACTGGTAGCAGCTTTAACATTTCTTTTGATATTGGCTCTCTTCACATTTATATAGTTCAGACTTCAAAATGTCACCATTTTACAAGCTTTACAAGCAACAGTTTCCTTAAAACTACAATGTCAGTCTGATGCTTGCATTATGGTGAAGCTCAGAAATACATGCACACACAGAAACGGGCCTGCCTTTCATTATTTGGCAGCAGGAACAACAATCCACCCAGTGGGTGTTTCGTTTTATTTGAACCAAACTGGTGGCTTTCGATTCATACAGATCGCTCTCTTGTTTTCACACAGATTTCTTTGTCTTGGAAAGCTCTCATCGTGTTCTTTGAGTGAAATCAATGGGCCTCATGTAGGAAATCCAACACTCGCAACTTTGCCGTTGCAGCATAGCCTGGAGGACAGAAGGGGCAGGACGAGAAAGGACACACACACCATATATTTGAGATGCTTTGTGACTCTGCAGGGCAGTCGGTTGCGCCTCCAGCTGACTTCCTTCATGCCTCGGTGCCTGCCTGTTGGTTTTGTTTTTTCTGTACTCTCTTATTATTTCCCCACAGACAATATTTGATTTCCTTGAACCTGATAATATCTGTGTGTTTTCCCTCTCGCTGTAGAATGAGAGCAGGATCATGAAAAGGTGTCTGTGTGTGTGTTCTGTGTACACAATAGGCCGATGTTCACAATAAATTAATGATGGTGTTCCTTAAAAGAAGGAATCGGCCTGGATTTGAAACTCCTTATTAAGTTGATGTGGACTGAAGGGAAAGAGTTGAACACAGAAATTACTTTGGTTCACTGAAGCTACTAAAAATGTTGAGGCTGCTTTTTGTCTGGTAAACTGGACAGCTTTTATTTAAAGTGACGGCACATTTCAAAAGCAAACTAGAAACATCACATATTCTGTGAAAATCCAGTGAGTGTTGAATGACTTAGCAAAAATTTGCTCAAGACGCTGAAACTGAATTCTTAAAGCTAAAAGTAGTGGAATACTGGCTAGAAGCTACCAGGAACAGAACACTAGTTACAAAAGTAGCAAAAGGTTATCTAAGAGCTTAATGTCACAAAAGGCTACCAAAAAGCTAAAAGCAGCAAAAGACCAACTTAAAGGAATAAAAAAAGCCAGCTAAAAGAAGTAGACAAAAGGGAAAAGAAGCAGAACACTAACTAGAAGCAAAACATTAGCTCATAGACATAGGTAGCAAAAGGCTAGCTAAAGGCTAAATGTAAATAAGGGCTAGCTAAAAACTAAATGTAACAAAAAGCTAGCTAAAAGCTGAATGTAACAAAAGGCTAGCTCAAAGCAAAATGTAAAAAAAGGCCAGCTTCATTTAACAAAATGCTAGCTAAAAGCAAAATGTAACAAAAGGCTAGCTAAATTTAAGAAAAGGCTAGCTAAAAGCTAAAGCAATAAAAGCTAGCTAAAAGTTAAAAACAGTAAAAGGCTAGCTTAATGGTAAAACAAAACCCATTAGCTTAAAGTAATGAAAGACTGTCTAGAAGCTAGAAAGAGCAAAAGATCTGCTAAAAACCAAAATCAGCAAAACTGACCCTGATTCTTGTTCTTTAACTCTTCTAACACGGGCCTGTATATGTTCATCTGCTAAAAGTTCAGTTGTTGCATTTTACTTGATACTCCTAGTCCCACAGTTCAAGTATTATTGAGACAAAAGTGTCCCTCTTTCTTTCTGCGCCACCCTGTCCAGTCGGTGTTCCTCATTTCAATTTCTGAAAGTTGGCGTTCCTAAACTAAAAGAGTTCAAGTCTGTGACATCAACTGTAGTCAGCAGTCAGGGATTATTGTAAATAATCTGGTTTAATACACATCTGTGGAGCTATGGATGTTCTTTATTTATTCAGCACTAGATTACTTGCTTTGCAGAAACAGCAGGATAAAAATTTAGTTTTGCCAGATAAAGACTACTATTTGCTGAGAAATGAAAGACTTCTTGGGAAAATTTAGGAGTAGCTGTATTCTGTATACTGTTTTTCTGCATGTGCCTCAAGTAAGATTTATGCTAATTCAGGATTAGAACATGGGTCTCTTGAGTTCTGTACGTTCTTTTTTAAGCATCTCGATGAAGAAAATGCCGAGGCTTCAGTTTAGCCAACCCTGATCATCTGTTTTTTCTTTTTCTCTCCGAGTCTCAGGGAGCTGGTATCTATCCAGTGGTCACTGTGCGGGAGGGGGGGGGGACACCCCGGACAGTTCTCTAGTCCATTACAGGGACACATGGAGACAAACAAGACAGACAATCATTTTCGCTCTCACTCACATTTAGGGACAATTAGTTACCAATTAACCTAACGTGCATGTTGTTGGTCAGTGGGAGGAAATTCACGTATGAACAGGTAGAACATACAAACTCCTCACAAAGAGACCAGGAAGAGAACCTGTGACCTTCTTGCTGTGAGGCGACAGTGTTAACCACTGCACAACCATGACCAGTTGTACATGTTGACTCCAAAGCTGTGATGCTCTTCAGCAGATCTTTTAGCCTAAACAGAGCTCAGAGTGACAGAAAACAGACTAAAGGTCATTCGGCTGAAGCCAAAACATGGGTTCCTCAGTACAGTGTTCCATGTCTGCCACTATATTTACAGTTTCTGTAAAAAGTATTCACCCCCTTGGATGTTTTATGCTTTTATTGCTGTCATTAATCAATTATAGTCTACATAAACTGGTCTTGTTCACAAAAAAACCTTCTTCAGTGTCAAAGGCAAATCAGATTTCTACAGAGTAATATCAATTAAATAAAAGTAAGAGGGAGTGCATAAATATTCAGCCCTTTTAAAGTGATTATTCAAAAAGTACAAGTCAAAAGAGATCATTTAAAAAGTACAAGTCAGGAAGGATTTCCAAGGCCCTAAACATCCCAAGGAGTTCTGTTAGATCCTTTATCAAGACATGGAAGGAATATAGGACATGTGTAAATCTACCAAGTCTGACAGTCTGAGCTTTATGTGAGAGTGGCATAGAGAAAGATACTGTTGAAGAAAACTCAGATTAAATCGACTAGAGTTTGTCAAACGGCATGTGGAAGCCTCCATGGTCAAGTGCTTATCGGCAGCTGGTCCTGAAAAGGCTTGGAAGGATAGAGAGGGAAAAAAAAGGCACAAAATATAATCCTGGAGGTCAGTCCGGTTCATGCTCTCCTGTCTCACCTGCTGGGGCTTGGAACATTGTTGACCTTATTTCTGAATGTGGCTCAAATGATTGAAAGAGCTCGGTGATTACATGGGCTGTTTACTTTGTCTCACAATCCGTCACTTCTGTGTGTGATGCAGAAAATGAGGTTAAACAGGCTGAAAAGGCAGAGAGGGAGCTGTGCCAGATGCACATCAGATTATGTTGCGGCTGCTCTCCAGCAGTCGTGGCTTAGTGTCGTCTAAAGGAAAAGTGACATTTGTGAAGCTCATACTCTGCCGGACTCGTCTGTCTTTCATTGATTTGTTCCTGGATAAAAGGTTCTGTCCCGGGCCGCGTTGAAGGGGAGTTATGGTGAACTATCTTTCTGTTCATCTGTTAGGTTAGGTGAATGATACGGGTTAGTTCCAATGTTTGGAAAGTTCATTTACAGGTGTGGCTGCTGAGTGCAGAATGAATTGTTCAAGTTCAAAGAAGCAGAAAAGAGGTTTTCAGCTAAACAGTAGCTAAAAGCTTAAATGAGCAAAACAGTATCTGTAAGGTAAAAGTAATAAAACCGTAGCTAAAAGCTAAATGTAGTAATACCATAGCTAAAAGCTAAAAATAACAAAACAGTAGCTAAAACCTAAAATTGTCAAAACAGCTAAAAGCTAATATTAGCAAAACTGTAGCTAAAAGCTAAAATTGGTAAATCAGTAGCTAAAAGGAGCATAAAAAACAAAAATTAAGCAGATGGTTGAAATAGATTTTATTTTTTTTAAGGAATTGAAGAGATCTCAACGTATTTCAATGGAGAAAGCTTTGTGAGTAAAGTATAAATAATAGTATAAAAAATTCAAAGAGCATAACATTTCCTTAAAGTCACATCCCACTATTCCAGATCAAGGCGAATGTTTTGATATGTGAAGGGTTAAAACAGCAGAAAGTATGGGGAAGTAATCTGATTGCGAAAGCCAAACAGGAAAACAAATGTCTGAATGCTGACTCAACAACTTTTTCTGGATGATTGTCTCTAGCTGACTGGTCATGCAGCTGATATATTGGAGTATTAGGAGAAATTTTCATGTATCCATACGACACATATTGTAGATGATTCTTCATGATGACATTCTGAGAAGCTATTTCCTGTCATCCTGATTATCCTGTTTGCTTTCGGCCTGAGGGGATATGAGCCGACTCGGTTTCTCAGTCATACTTCCACTGGAGCTGCATTGTTGTTTTCTGTCTTCCAAACGCTGACTTCCAGGGAAATCCTTGAACTTCAATTATCACTGTTTCCATGATAACAGTGTTGGTGGTGTCAGCAGGGAAGGTATCAGGTACACTGTGTCTACAAGTGTGTTGTATCTGTTCAGTGTCTTTCATTAAATATGATCACCCACAGCCAAAGACATGCCAGGGCTTTAAGTTCTTTTTTTTTTCTCATGTGCTTTAATTCATCCTGCACGATTTCTTCCTGTCGAGAGGCTCTGCAGGCTGGATTGAGGTCTTGCCTCTTGTCGCAGCCAGCCTTAGAAGAGGGAATTGCTATTTCGGTTCACTGAGGCTCAAAGAACTGTTTTTCCTGAATCCAGAGCGTCGAGGAGAAATGTAGGTCAGGCTCCTTTTGGAAAACTTGGAGGAGAGCTTAGAACCATATTGTAGTAATTAGGAGGGCGAGCATGTTTCCAATGGACGCCTTCCTGATGTGATATCGAAGGACACAGTGAAAATCCAGCGACTGAAGCGTCTATCTGCACCTCTGCACAAATGTAGGATTCATTATCGCTGCCAGTTTTTCATTCTCCAAGCTTGGAAACATCAGCTGTCTGACCTCCTGGATGCTGACAGTCTGTTAACTATAAACAAACCCATTTAAGTCAGCTCTAACTCATAAAATGGGCCCGTTTTTCGGTAAAATAATGTGACCTTTCCTTTAATTCATATTTGTTTTGACACGCAGGAGCCTTTAAAAGCAGCAGTTCAAACAGAAACAACCAGAGATGCTAAATGACTTGTTCAAGAACCTGAAACTGAGTTGTTAAAGCTGAAAGAAGCAGAACACCAGCTAAAACAAGCAGAATTCTAGCTAAAATCAGTAAAACTAGCTAAAAGTAGTGTAACTTGCTTAAAGCTAAAAGTGGTCAAATTAATAAGAAGGCATAAGAACTGAATGCTAATGATGTGTCTTTTGAAGTTTGATCTATATTTCCTTGTTTATTAAAGTCTGTTTGTTCTAAATTCTATATAGTATGTAACTGGGAAAAGGTATTTGATATTTCTCTATGAATGATTTGACATATTACATCTAAAACCAAGGTTAATTTATGTATTTTTTTGATAATTATTGATCGAGATAATTAATTTTGACCCCCTTGTGTCACTGAGTTTGACGTAGATGATGTAGATTGTCAGGGTTTTATAATATCCACAGGAGCTTCAGCTCTAGGTGGCTGCAGCATGAGCCTCTCATCCACTGTAGTCAATGAACATTTCTATAAATGGACAGGGCTTTGCATGTTCCTGTACAGCTGCCCGTATAACACAGAATTCCGTCACAGCAACAATAAAAGCTCCTGCCAAATGGCTCTTCAATTGAACAACAAACGACTGAGTTGCAGATGTAATTTGTCTGAACCGGGTGCAGTTAATTTGCTCCATAATTATGCCGACAAAAGAGCTCTAACTTTTAGTGTCGCGATTACAGCTCGTATTTACAAACTCTCAAGTGGCCTGAAAACCATTATCTAGGACACTGCAGTCCAGCTGCCGTGGCGCCGAAAGAGTCAGCTGTTTAATTTAGTTAAGGTTGTGACTCCCACTCCATTGAAATGACTCTGCTGTGTGCAAATAGAAGGCCGATTGGAAAAACAGACGCCGCTGCTTTTCTCTTGGGTTTCTTACTCCGTGATAGTTTTAATACTGAGTTTGTCTTAAAGTCTTTAACATCATCTTCAGCTGTTCATCATGACCATTTTCTGTATTATGGCCCCACTTACAGTCAAACTATAAATCTGCTTGCCTACTTTTGGCTCATTATCACCTACTTCATGATGTCTGTCATGATAAAAAGTCATTACGTCTTTCAGTTTTAAAGTCTCAAAACCGAGGACAAAGAAACAAAAGGCCAAGCATTTGTTTGTTTGTTGGGAATAACTCTCAGCTACTACCACATCAAATTTGGGCTCAATATCTGTTAAACTGAAAGAGTTATAGCTCTTTTGATGTTGGTTAGCTGGGTCGGCCATTTTGATTTAGATCGACTCTTAAAGTTATTTAGTTGTAGATGCACATCCAGTGATTACTTCTTGAAGGTTTTATTCAAATCCGCCCCGTGGTTCACAATTTGTCTAACAGACAGAGTTGACTCTAAATAGTAAATGGCAAAATTTTACAACAATTTGTGTCTGTTTTGTGGGTAGAGGGCAAAGTAGCTATTTAGCCCTTCAAATGAACATTTCTTTTAGGGGCACACTTTATTCAGTCATTATGTCTGGTTTGATGTAATATGTATCATGTTTGGTTTTATTGTCTTTATCAGTCATTGAGAAAAATTGTGTCTTAAGTCTGTTGCAGTTTAGACTCGGTCAAACGTGTTTGTACCCTTTTGTTAGGGAAAGAAGAACCTACTAAGGTCACTAAAATAACTTGAAACTGACAAAAGTAATAATAGGAAAAATATGACTAAAAATCCAATAATGAATCAGTCATTGCCATTAAATCTTGGTTCAACAGAATTATTTAGAAGCAAACTAATGAAACTGGCCTTGACCAAAAGGATGGTCCCCATAACTTAATATTTAGTTGCACAACCTTTTAAGGCGATCACTTCAATCCAGTGATTTCTGTCCCTCTCTCTGAGACTTCTGCACCTGTCCTCGGGGATTTTGTCCCGCTCCTCATAGACAAACTGTTCCAGCTGTCTCAGGTTTGAAGGGTTCCTTCTCCAAATGTTTCAGCTCCTTCCACAGATGTTCAACAAGATTTATATCAGGGCTCAGAAGGACACTTCACAATGGTTCAATGTTTGGTTCTGAGCCATCCTTGGTGTTTTTAGCTGTGTGTTTTGGATCATTATCCTGTTGGAGGATCCAGAGACCAAGCTTCCTGACTCTGAGCAGCACATTTGGCTCCAGAATGCCTTGATAGTCTTGAGATTTCAGTGGACCCTGAACAGATTCAAGACACCCTGTTTCAGAACCTGAACAGAACCAAGCCTCCCCATGTTCCACCGTAGGTACAGGGTTCTTGGATGTTTCATTTTTGGGTCAGCGAACTAGAGTTTCTAAACAATCTAGCCGATTTATATTGACCTTGATTGATTTATGACAGCAATAAAAGCATAAAACTACCAAGGGGGCAAATATTTTTTATAGGCACTGTATGTTTTTACTGGCTTTGTAATACTATACTTTTTCTTCTTTTTTTTAAAAAAAAACATCATGCTTTTGCATTCCTGGCAGAGTTTCTGTTAAATTCAGTAAACGTATCCCAGTGTAATGTCTTGTCATATTAGGTTTTGTTTGTTTAACTTTAAGGTCAAATGAGATTCAGATTTGACTGAAAGTGCAATTTTTTCAAAGTGGGATGATGTGCAAATTAATGGCAATCAACTTTTTTTTGTGGAGTTTTGCTTTGAACAACCTTTCAGTGTTTATGAAAGGTATTTATAGGCTTCCAGAGGAACCTTTAAACAATTGGCTGTTCATTGGTGGAATCAAGCATATTTAGGTCTCCTTCCACTTGTTCCAACCTGTTATGCTCACTGATGGTTGAATATCCATAAAACCCCACCCTCCTCTAAGTTGATTACGCCTCCTTTGTTTATACCAGGGGTAGGCTATCCTGGTCCTCGAGTGCCACTATCCTGCATGTTTTACTTGTTTCCCTGCTCCAACCCTGGTTGCCTACCGCTGGTTTATACAAACAGCAGAACTACTTGCTTTTGTTAGTCCTTGTGGAATTGCAGATGCAGAATAATTCCCATCGTTTGGTTTAAATGAATCCAGCGTGTGACTTTGCTGTTTGAGTCACGTCACCACTTCCATATCAGATATGCATCTGTGTGCCACGCTGAGCCAACGCATGCACACGTCAGTCAGTGCTTTCATTTCAGGTTGCTAAAAGTGACCACACATATGTACATATTAAAAGCCCTGGATATGAACACTTAACACTGGCGAGCAGAAAGCGTTCTGACTTGTTGACCTGGAGATAATTAAAGTGGGTGTCCGGCTGTTAGAGTGGAGCTGCGTGCGGCACATTGCTGCATACAAAGCGCTCATTTATATTCCACTTTCTGCTCCCTCACCGGGGCTCTCAGAGGACATGTTTCATGTTCTTCACTGGATTAGATTTTCTGCACTTCGGCTGCCAAACTTAAAGCTACAGCCCAGCTCTTGGCTGTCTGCTCAGTGCTTTTTGCTGGTCTGTCAGCTGCTTTAACCGCAGACCCCTGCGTTGGCCTACATGCTTTCATTTTTTCCTTAGTTTAGGACATTCATCTTTCTTCTTATCTGTAACATACATGCACCTCTCTGTCTTCTGCATTTTTGATGGGGTTGCATTCATTATAGGTTAAACAAGCAGTAAGCCGATGTACCCCATCGCTGAGGGTCTTGTATAGTAAATGTTTTTAGTTTTCAACATGAGTGTTATTCTCGACTGGAATTGAACAGGACTTACAAATATACGTCTTTTAGTGTTAATATTGTTGGATTCCAAGTACTAAAGCATCAAGAGACACTCAAACAGGCTGATGGTATTTAGCTGCACGGACATGTTCGCGTGTGTTCGAATCGACTGAAACTAAGTTTAGAGAAAGTCTTTCCACAAGGGATGAAGTCTTACATTACATCTTTGGTGCTAAAGATTTGGAGGGTGGATATATTCGCCTTATTGTAGTGATAATTCATAATTCGCTGTTCGAAGCGGTGCAGAGTGATGTTTCCCAATGATGAGTGATGTATCCCGGCGAGTGGAGGGAGCAATTTATCCGCCACCAGGCGCAATGGTGAAACCAGAGGGTGGCCTTGGCTACAATAAATTGATCTACAGCCACCCAATCATTTGAGAAAACTCTGCTTTCTAGTTTATATTTTGCTTAGTTTCCTAAATTAAATGGGCCATATATATATGTGTGTGTGTGTGTGTGTGTGTGGGGGTGTGTGTGTGTGTGTGTATATATATATACATATTTAAAAAACAACAGACAAAAAACACTTCCATCTCGCCCTATTTGTTCCACATGGGCGGTTCCACTTTCACTTCAAGCTCGGGTCCTCTACCAGAGGCCTGGGAGTTTGAGGGTTCTGCTCAGTATCTTAGCTCTTCCTAGGACTGCGCTCTTCTGGACAGAGATCTCTGAGGTTGTTCCTGGGATCTGTTACAGCCACTCTTCCAGCACTGAGTGCTCCGATGACCACTGGTACCACTGAGGCATTGACTTTTCACAGCTTCTCTATTTCCTCTTTCAGCCCTTGGTATTTCTCCAGCTTTTTTGTGCTCCTTCTTCCTGATGTTACAGTCTCTTGGGACATCTACATCTATCACCACTGCTTTCTTCTGTATCTTATCTGTCACCACAATGTCTGTTTGACACAATGACACAATGTTTTAGTGAGGCAAATCTCCCACTGGTTTACATGAAGGGGTGGAACATAAAAATTATAATGCAGCCAGTCACTTGGGAGCGCTCATCCATGGTGGCTTCAACTTCTGGCTTCCGGTCCACTCTCTAGTTATAGTACATCTCAATGGGTCAAATACTTAGTTTGAAACATGACTATAATAATACTATAAAGTTTAATCAACTCTTTAAGGTACCAACAAATCTCTCCATACTATTTTAGCATATCTTTGTAAAATAAGTAACTTTTATACTACTAAAGTAGTCATAGTTACACTATGAACTTGGTCAAAGGTTCACATTTGTGTGTTGTGTTGGAAGGACCCAAATGCAGGCAGGGAGGTTGTTGACCCAAAAACAAGAACTTTACTCACTACAAATGGAGGCACGGGAAGACTAAAAGCAAAAACAAAAACAAGACCGGGCAACAGGAGATTAGTCAACCCGTCCATGGAGCGCCTGACAAATGGAAGCGAATAACGAGGGTTTACATAAGAACAAGGAAGGAAAATCTGGAAGAGGAATGAGGAAGAGATGCGAGGGAATCAGAACTCAGCTGAGAAGGCGGAAGTCAAACTGCGAACCACGAACAGGAGAACGAACCAACATGAAATGGGACCATGAGTACGAGGGAACCATGACATTGGTTGTGTGCAACAGAGTCATTATACAGCGAAATAAAGCAATCATGCTTCAATAATCTGTGCATTAAGGTAACACTTTTGCTCCATTTTTTTAGAGAATGAAGCAACACAGTCATACAAGAAAGAAACAGTCCAGACTAGTCGATGCAAGTGTGAGTATTAGATGCCCAGTAGCGATTGTGCTAACGTGCGATGTTGATAATAGCATGGATGTAATGAAACACCTTACTGCTTGCACAAAGTAACAATCTATCGTATATACGACAAGAATGGTCCACCGCAAATATTGGACTTGTAGGGTTTTTCTTTTCTTTCTTGCTTTTCTCATCTGTCCTCACTTCTGTAGAATTCTGTAGCTGCCATCTTATCAGCGTGAAGGTTCGGGTTTGCTCGAGTGCTCTTTCAATAATTCTCATCTTCCCTGCTGCGCTTGTATTGGATGACGAGTTTCTCTCCGCTGCTTTAGTCCTAAACCTTGAGCAGCCAGTTCATCCGGACTGGAGGACAGTTAGTGACACTGCTATTGATCCCAAAGGAGCTTTGTTTACTTCAGGGTTTAAGAAAAGTCAACCTGCTCCATATTGTCTTGTAACTTCACTAATAAACATTGATCTATTGACTTTTGGTGGTCAGTTGAGAAACCAGTCGATGTAGATCTAATAAAGGTTTGTGTCAGCACGGTATTTCATTAATCAGTTTAAAAAGGCCCTTCTAACTCTAGTTCTTATAAGCATTTTCTAACATAATACCTGAAGCGGTGTGTTATTACATTCAGTAAGTCAGATTGTTTCCTTTGGCACTTTCTTACCATAAGCAGCTAGTTTTCGCTGCAATGTAATTTCGGCTTGCTTTTTTGTAGTCTTAAATTGTCTCTCTGACTGCACCATAGAGTTAAAACAAAATGGCATCAATTTGCGGTTTCCTGTCCTGTTTTAGTGATGCTGCTGATGTAGGTCACAGAGTGGCAGTCTGTTAATCAAAACTGAAATATTCTCTTCAAAAGTCACCTTCCAGCTCATAGCAAAAAGCATCGTCTTTTCTTTAATAGACCTCTTTTCCTTTTTTCCTCCCCGTTCGTTTCATTAGGCTAAATTGTAACATACTGTATGTAAAGCAGTGAAGTTTGGATTTGAGTTAAATGTTAAAATCTTGAGGTAATCGGATTGAGTTTCACACAGGAAAATACTTGTAGACTTTGTGGATTTAATAGCTGGAGTCTCTTTTTTAGTGCTAAAGCAGGGGTCACCAGTAAAGTTTGATCAGGGGCCAGAAGTTTGCTTTTGGAACAGACTTTGCGGAGGCTGGTGTTTGATACAGAAAATACATTTATGTAAAAAATGACTATCAATAATAACTAGGAAAAAAAAGCATTTTCTACAAAAATGCAGGGTGGATGATGAGTGCTGAAGGATGTTGTTGGAATTTTCTTGAAGATGGTAAAATAAGTGGAACAGAAGCTAAAACTAGCAAATCAGTAGCTAAAAGTTACAGTTTGCAAAACCATAGCTAAATGCTAAAATAGGAAAAAACTAAATATTTCAAACCCATGACTAAATATTAAAGCCAATAAAACGGCAATTAAAGGCCAAACCCAGCAAAAAAATAGCTAAAATAAACAGGAAACAATAGCTAGAACCTAAAATTAGCACAACAGCACCTAAAACCTAAGATTAACCCAACATTACCTAAAAGATTATCAAAAGGTAGCCAAAGGCTAAAATTAGTAAAATAGTGGCTAACAGTAGCTAAAAATTGAAATAAGAAAACTAAAAGATAAATTTAGCAAAACAGTAGTTAGCTGTAGAGTTTAACATTCCTGTTATACAGCTGAAGAGTTAGAACACGAGCTGACCTGTGACCTTGACCTTTGACCTTTGACTTTGGGCCTACAGTATATCAACCTTTTTCTTTCTCAGAAAAGATTCTAGTACTTTTACCACCACAAAAAACAAAAC
>JAOXNZ010000002.1:6622059-6632726 GCA_028566095.1 Kryptolebias brasiliensis | reverse complement strand
TTCCATATGTTTATTATGTTTCATTGTAAAAAAAAGTATAGGTATATGAGATATATTTATATATTTTAAACAACGTCCCAACCCTTTCAGAATTGGGGGTTGTATTTGCAAATCTTATGTAATGTATTACTTCTGTCAGTCTGCCCCAGGGCAGTTAACACCATCAGTGTGTGAATGAGTGAATGACTGATTGGAGTGTGAAGCGCTTTAGGGTCCTTGGACTAGATAAAGTGCTATACAAGTGCAGGCCATTTACCATTTATGTACGTTGAATTTTCTAATTATCATTTGCATCTGTGGTAAAATGATGTCACCCACCCCCACCCCATTCTGATTCAGGCCATATTTCGAGGGACTTTCTTTGTCCAGCTCTCAGACTGAGATTGGCAGCATCCACAGCAGCCGGAGTCACAGGGAACCCCCCAGCCCGGTGAGACCCCCACGCCACTCAAACACTCTGTGGTCCACCACTAATCTGAAATAACGTCATCTTGGAGGTACATTTCTGTCTCTTCGTTATAAGCTTATTAGCTTAACACCCCAGTGAAGCAGCCGCAGACCTCACAGGGGAACTTCTTCGAAACTAGAGGCATTTGCCTAAGAATCCAACTTTTCTCTGTGTGAAATTAAAAGTCCCCGGGACTCAGTCAGCAGGTAAAGATTTGTTTTCCTCTCACCAACTTGTTCTAGATTGATCTGGATAAAGCCAAGTGTGGCGGCTCCAAGTTTCCAGACGATGGTGTGTCTGATAACGTCACCTTTGTGAGTATGATTTAAACCCTTCCCGAGCTCTCTTCAATACAGGTTACTGAATGCAAGAAGCCTCTATAAAAAAAAAAAAAAGAACAAAAAAAAGGTTTCTTTTTAGGGGTCCAAGTCAGTGAAGGCAAAGGAACGTTTCCATGATTTCAGCAGAACATGGAACCCTATTGAAACTGTTCCATTTTTTTATTATTCAAATTTTATAACTAGGGCTTCCTATGAGGTTCACAAAAATACTCCGACGTGTCCACCTATAGGGGGCGCTATCATTGAGGTTTATGCATCTTGTCTTTGGACTTCTAAACCACAAGTCACACAGTTATAAGCCTTATACCTTATAGGTGCGACAAATCCTCAGAGGCTTTGAGAGGGGGGCACAGGTCGAGGGGGGGGGCTTGGACCCCTGTCATAACTGCTTGCAGTTCTAGTTTCTTTTTGTTTTGATAGATTGATATGTTAAAGAAAAAGAGAAGGCTCTAAAAGTTCTGTATATTGTCCCTAATATTTTGGGACAATGTAAAAACTCATATCCGTTATAATTAAAAGTTTTAAGGACTTTGTCTGTAGTGTTAGCAAAATATCCCATGAACCACTGCACAGGTTTTTACGAAACCCTCATAAAGTATTCATCAGATGTCCGTCTACAACTGATTAACCTTTAGAGTCAGCATGATTCAAGATGAGCGCCACAGCCATAGAACCATAGAAAACACACAAAAGGTTAAGGTTCAGTCAGGTTTATAGATGTTGGGCTAAAGTTTGATGTGATGATAGCTGAGAGTCATCCTCAACACATACTTTGAGTGCTAACAGACTGCACAAAATCTCACAATATTGATTAAAAATGTGCATAATATTATATTCAAGATTTGACCAAAGTGATGAGAACTTCATCATTTCTGAACATAAGATTTAAAGCTTTGGTCTGAAATGTGGCAGCCGATATGCATTCCTTCAAGGAATACTCGGCTTTTAATTCTTTGAACTCTTCCTCAGGAACAGCCAGAAGCAGTGACTCCCACCACAGAGCTGGAGATGGACACCATGGACACGTTTTTAGAGAGGCTGCCAATAAGTGGCAAAATGACCAAGACTGAATCCCTTATCATTTCGTCCAACAGGTACGTTTGTGTTTGTCTGTACCGTTAGCAAAATATCTCAAAAATCACTGAACAGATTTTAATGAAAGTTTCAGAAAGTAACCACCGGATGTACATCTACAACTGGCTAACTGTCATCTACGGACTAACATTTGGAGTTAACCTAATTCAAGATGGCTGCCACGGCCTTCTGACCTTAGAAAACACAAACATGGCTATAACTCAGATATTTTGCTAAATTTTGGTGTGGTTGTAGCTGAGAGTCAATTCACAGCACATACTCCAAGATCTACTCATGATGTTAGATCTCTGCTTAAAACTTTAGCAATAACTGCTGGATTCAACCCTGTTTGTCTGTTAGCAAAATATCTCATAAGCCACAAGGTAGATTTTGGTGAAACTTTCAGAAAGTAATCATACATCATACATTTACAAGTAATTAACTTCAACGCCTAGTTGAATCGATATTAGCCAACACAAAAATGGCTGTAACTCAACCAGTTTAACAGATATTGAGCTAATATTTGGTGCGGTTGTAGCTGAGAGTCCTTCACAACACATACTCTGACATCTTGTGATATTGAATAAGAGAAGTTATTTAAGGTTTGGCCAAAGCAGTTACGACGACATCATTTCTCAACATAAGACAGTGTGGTAGAAGTGATATGCAGTCTTTCAAGGAATGGCTTTAATTCGAAAATGTGTTTAGTCTTGATCTGAGACTTTCCTTTTCAGGCAGGAGCCAAAGCTGGCAGGGAGACGAGGCAGGAGCACGTCCCTGAAGGAACGCCAGCTCAGCAGGCCTACGAACGAGAGGGCCAACAGCCTGGACAATGAGCGATCCCTGGACACACGCTGCCACCTACAGGCAGGAGGCCACAGCTGCCCGCACAGCACCAAAAACATTGCACTCACATCGAGTTTTTAAAAAAAACTCTAATCTTATAAACCCCCCCAGCTGATGAGAAACTTACTGTTTCTACAGTTTTTACCGTTTTTATTTGTGCAGTTACATGTAAAGTATACACTACAGATACAGTAACTTGGCTGAGCTGAGAGGGTTTGAAATATAAACAGAATTTCATCTAATCCTAAATTTCTTTTGTTTTACCGTTCTAGATCCCAAGAAAAACTGTGTATGATCAACTAAACCACATCCTGGTATCTGATAACCACCTCCCTGACAGCATCATCCTCATCAACACGTCCGACTGGCAGGGTCAGGTAAGACTTCCACCTCAAAAGGCTTTTAGAAGTTAGCCTTTATTATCACAAAAATGGCCGTAACTGAATCGGTTTTACAGCTGTTGCGCTAAGATTTGGTGTGGTACTAGCTAGCGGTGTGCCAGAAAATCGATTCACATAAGAATCGCGATTTTCAATTACTACAATTCAGAATCGATATAAAATGTCCCAAAAATGGATTTTAAAAACTACACTTTTGGATTTTTTTGTTACTTAAGCAATATGTAATATTGCTTTTATGCAACAATTCCATCTAAGCATGGAATAATGTAAGACACTTTAATGTCTCTACTTCTCATCCTGTCTTGCAAAGGCAGACTGAAGTAGATCTTGTGGATTCTTTGCACACCTAAAGCTTGAAGCAGAAATCATTATAAATCAAATTGTTTTGAATCGAAAATCGATTTTGTATCGAATCCCAAAAATTGGAGTCGAATCGAATCGTGAAATGGTAAAAGATTCCCACCCCTAGTAGTAGCTGAGAGTCACCCTCAACACACGCTCTGATTGCAAGATCTCTCATTATTGCACATTTTACAAGGTTTGACCTAAACAGACCCTTTTTTTTTTTTTTTACCTCTGCTGTGCCTTTCTTTCAGTATCTTTCGGAGATGTTGCAAAACCACCACCTGCCCGTGGTGTGCACCTGCACCACAGCCGACATCCAAGCTGCATTCAACACCATCGTGTCCCGTATCCAGAGATTGTGAGTCCCCCACAGTTAACGCACCGCAGTATGTGGCCAGGCAAAGTCAAGAGCTTCGATATTTCTTTTCAACCACAGCTGCAACTGCAACTCCCAGACGCCCATTCCCATCAAGATCGCAGTGGCAGGAGCGCAGCACTACCTCAATGTGGTCCTGAGGCTTTTTGTGGACCACCTCTCCCCCAAGACCCCGGACTGGCTCAGTTACATGAGGTTCCTTATCATCCCACTAGGTTGGTGGCAATACAGCTGTTTCTTCTTATTGTTTACCTTTCCTTAAATATTAGATTATAACGCAATTGAAGCACAACCAGCTTGCACATATAATTCTTCATGTTTGATTTTAAGCATCTTTAGGTGCACATCCAGACTCCAAATACCTGTTAACTATCACTACATCAATTTGCTTGGCAGAGAAAAGTATGTTTAAAAAACTCTAGATACACATGTTGAGTGGATTGCTGTTGTGTAATTAAAGGTCCAGGTTTTAATCGTTATTATTTACGTATTCTACCATTTAGCACATATTGGTGTCTCCCAGAGAGAAGGTGGCAGGATTGCCTCCTGGCCTTTCTGGGTGGAGTTCTCCCAGTGCTCCGGTTTCCTCCCACAAACCAAAAACATGCATGTTGGACTCTAAATTGTCCCTAGGTTGTTTGTCCCTGTCCAGGGTGTCCCCCGCCTCTCACGCAGTGACAGCTGGAGATAGGCACCAGCTCCCCGCAGGACCTGGAAAGGAGAAGCGGGTAAAGAAAACAAATGGTGCACAGACGCACAACAGGTGTTTACACTTTACAGCCGCACCTCAAAAAATTAGAATCCTTTCCCTGCTCCCTTTTGCAGGGGTCAAACTCCCACAGAAGATTTGGCAATTATTTTAGACCATTCCTGACGCAACCTGGGCTCAAACCCAAAGCCTCAGGATTGCAGCACTGACCACCAAGCTACATATTTATCTCAATAAATTTGAAAAAATCATTGAAAAGTTAGTATTGTTTTCAGTAATTCAGTTCATAAAGTGAGTCAAAATTCCATAGGTTTTGTATCAAAATTCTTTAACAAAAATTATTTTTTTTATTATTGGTTGTATTTACTGTCCTAATTTTCTAAGAAAATTCATTTTGAGTTTTCATTAGCTGTAAAATATAATTATCTAATCTAGCTTTAAATCCAAGTTTTCTAACAGGTATGTCTTCAGAAATAGTCTTTTGTCCTATTACCCTTATAACTTCCTGCCTTAGCGCCAGGAAATCCCGTCGTATAATGTTTAGCCTCATTGTGAAGCTCGGAGATTCCGCATGGCGTCACTCCAGACCAACAAAAAACGATTTTTTCAAACCAGCGCTCTTAGCTCCCTGCCATCCAGGTGATAAATCACCAAATTTCATCAAACTGTGTCTCGTTTGGAAGCTTTTAAAATGGAGATTTTGAAAAGAATAATAACTCCGTACTGAAAAATTTCTCATTGTGACTAATTGTGTGTTAAGAGTTCCTCGAGCCAGGAGACTGATGTGTATGTGCACTACATGATTTACATTAGGGAAAGGAAAAACTTGGGTAGAAAAATTACATTTTAATAATAATAATAATAATAATAATAGTAGTCTAGTTAGTTAACTTGGGGATTTAGTCCATTATCGTCCCGCTAGCTTGGTGTCAGTCCAGCTGTTTTTCGTTTACATTAAATATTGGCTCATAAGGGCAACCAGCCTGCACATTTATTTATCCATGTTGTTTGATTCTGAACATCTTCAGGTGCACATCCGGTCTCCAAATACCTTGGCACTATCGACTATCGCTACAACAGTTTGTTCCAAGATGCTGCCTGGAGGGATTTGTTCCATCGGCCAGAAGCTCCTCTTATTGGTGGGCTGTTTCCTCTTCTTCCTTTAAACTCTGGAGGGCTTCTATAGGGAGCCCTTTCATTTTTGTCATATCAGACTGTGTACGGCGCACGCTGCGCGTCCAGGGGGACGAATGCTAATGGTCGTTTGTCCCCCTTGCAGCCCAGGAGAGTCCCGATGTGGTGTCGAGGGTGACACAGTACATGGAGGGAGCTAACGGCGCTCACCAGCTGCCCATCGCGGAGGCCATGCTCACGTACAAACAGAGGAGGTACGTTTTGGCTGCCGTCGCCGGTCGCGCTCAGATCTGCCGTTTTGAAATTTGACTAAAGTTCTCCCTTTAACAGAGGCTTCCAACGCTGAGCTCATTCCTTTTTTTCCAAAGAGGATCGAAATGGGCAATTAAAACTAGCAACTACTGGCTTTCCAAAACAAACAATTTGATCCATTTATAGGCATAATGCGTGCTTTATGTCTGTGTACGTTTAGGCAAATAACTCCTCGGATCGATGCAGGAAAAACTGAACAGTAAATGAAGAAAAACACCAATTCCCTCCCCTTAGGCAGTTTGAAGAAACTGCTCAGTGGTTTCCAAACCCAAATAAATATGTTTACAGCTGTGATTCGACCCTCTTTGGGGAAAAACAAGGGAATGTGTCACTGTTGTGGAGCCTTCTGGTGTGTTTGGGGTGGGAGCATCTCTGTCTCACTGTCACTGTCTGTGTGAGTAACATGTTGTTATCTTTGTGTTCTATGTTTTCTGTTTTTTTTGTTTTGTTTTTTTTCCAGAAGGAAAAAGAGCTTTCATTTTGATTTTGCAGTAAGGTATTGTGATCGGTTGAGTTTGTTTCTCTTGTAGCCTGATGATTCATGCGCCTTCTTTCCTTATGAACATGTTTCTGTCTGAGCTTGCCACCTTATCAGCTGCCTGCACAGGAGATCTCTACACCTACAGACTGTTAAAGCTGTTCATTAGTGTCCCACCGGGACAAGAGACGAGACACCAGCGGCTGCTGGGGATCATTCAGGATGAGGGCAGAACCAGAATCAGGCTGTTGGTTTGTGTTGATCTGACAGGAATTTAAGTGGAGACTTACAGAAAGAGCCAAGAAAAGCCACTGATTCGTTCATGAAACCATCAGCTGCATCATTTAGATTCAGTGATACATGATGGGGTATTTTATTTAGCTGCATTTATTAGATTTAAAGATGGTTAAACTGTGGATCTCACTCCGTCCAGAAGCTTTTTTCTACTCTTTAAAAGAAGAAGAAAATGAACCATTAGAAAATGTGGAAATTTAGTGAGTGTGTGCTGAGTGCTGCATGAATTTGCTGAAACTTGTTGAAGAAGCTGTTGCTAAAATGATCAAAACATAAGCTAAAATATGCTAAAGCTAAAGTTGGTAAAACAGTAGTAGTAGTAGCTAATAGCTAAAATGACCAAAACGGCAGTTAGAAGCCAAAATGAGCAGAAAACTTGTTAAAACTAAAACTAGTAAAACAGTGGCTAAAAGCTCACACTAGCAGAACAGGAGCCGAAAGATAAAATTAACAAAACAGTAGTAAAAGATAAAATTTAGCAGAGCAGTAGCTAAAAGCTGAGACGACTAAAATGTTAGATAGAAGCCAAAGTTAGCAAAATCGTAGCTAAAAACTAAACCTAGCAACACTAAAATCAGCAGCACATTAACTAAAAGGTAAAATGACCAAAACAGCAGAAAGAAGCCAAAATGAGCAGAACACTAGCAAAAAGCTAAGGCCAGCAAAACAGTAGCTAAAAGATACAATTAGCAAAATTGTAGCTGAAAACTAAAAATGAAGCAGATATGCTGAAAAAAGATGTCAAGGAGCACAACATTTTTTAAGATTTGAAGAGTTTTCTATGCATTTTTATGAGGGCAACAACACATAAATAAAGTTAAATAATATAAATCGTTTAAAAGTTACACAAACCAAGTCTTAGTTGGAATGTCCTGAACGAGCCGAATGTTTTGACACCAAGTATGGTAGCAGAGTTTGAGTCCAAAAAAACATTTAGAAGAAACTATGAGCAGGAAAACAACAGTGTGAACGCCTAAACTGGTTTATCACAAACAAGAAGACGCCTCCTGTTAGCAAAATGTCTAAATAACAAAGTTTTTCAAACACAGGTTTAACGGACTTGCCTTAAATCAGTTAAGTGTGTCACAAGTTGCCCGTCACAATTTTAGTGAAAAGACCTTTTTCTCCCTGACCTTTAAAGCTCTATTTTTCTGTAATTAACAGAGTTGTGTAAGCAGCAAACATCAGCCTCAGCGGAGCACACTGTAAAGGAAAGCTGTGCTGATAAAGTGGCAGCAGACCGAATGTTCTCAGCTCGTTTCCCTTTTGTTTCTTCTTCCCCAACTTGTGTTGTGCTTCTAAAGGTGTGTGGATCTTTGCCGGTGGATTTTCTTTTCACAAGCAAGAACAAAAATGCACAAAAATAAGCGTTTTTACCCCCCCTTACCTATTTTTTTTTTTAAATACACATGTCTAAATTGAATTTCAGATCTATTTTTGTGACTAAAATGCAAATAAATAACCTATTTTAAAAACTCCATTGAGAATTTTCTATCTAAATAACAAAAACAGATCACCACAGCAGAAATATAAATGAAAAGGTTGGGTTTTTTTTATTTCCAGAGCAGTTGTCATAAGACTACTGAGCCTTTCAGAACACATCTATAAGAAAAAGAAAAAAAAAACGTGTGGAAGCTCTCAATTAAAAACCAAAAAGTACAAATAAGATGAAATTTGGGCCCCGTCCACACAGGAACGTTTTATTTTATTTCTCCTTGTAAACATGACACTGTTTCTAGAAATGTTTTCTAGCCACACAGAAACTCAGTAACTATGCCAGGCCTGTGTGTGGTGCTGTAACCCTGCCACCACAACACACCAGAAACAGGAAACAAGGTGTGGAGTGTGGACATAAAACCTAAAGCTTGGGTAGGAGTCATAGACTGTATATAGATGCTGTATTGATACAGTCTGTGGTTTGGACTGGAAACAAAACAAGAAGAAAAAGGCAAGGATGGTAAATATAAGAGCAAGAACCGAATCCTTTATGTGGACTGAAGACGAAGTGGAGCTTCTTCTTCATGTCACATTAACAAAAACTACAAAGTACAGGACAGTGAGTGTTGACTGGGAGTCATTACAGTCCAAATACATGGACATATTGGACACTTTCAGTCCCTTTAAATCAGGGACGGCTGGAGGGAAGGATTTTTCTCAGTTCATAGCATATGAGACTCAGTTTTGTCGTCTCCTCTGTAAGGACAGTAGCTATTGGCTGTCCTAAAAGTCGCTAAATAACATCATCTCCTAACTTCAGCTTCCCTGCTGACTTCTGGCTCTCCTCTGCCTCGTTCAGCTTTCATTCTGTTCATTTCATGGAGCCGACAGGATTTTACACCAGTGTGTTGAGATTTAGGAAGATCTCGTGTTTAGCTGAAGACCTACATTATTTCAAAGACGTCATGTCTTCTCATTGTTGACATTTCTCCTGTTTTGGCAGCCATTTTGGATCCTCCACGACATCACAAATTCTGATTAGACAATTAGTGGGAGTGCTCCCTCTCTGTTTTTAGCTCTATGTCTAAAGACCACCTTTTGAAAGCCATGGTGTCATCGTAACGCCTTGTATGTAGTGCTACCAATTTAGCAACTTTGTCGCTATATTTAACAAGTATTCAGACCCCTATAGCGACTCTTTTTTAATTGAGCAAGTTGTGACTTTTTCTGGTGGTACTGGAGACTTTTGGAAACTAATGTGGAACCACAGTACTATTCCTCTTTGGCCAACAATACAAGTTAGGGGAATGTGGATTGGACAGATGGATTGTCAACAAGTCGTGATTTTAACATCCTGTCTTTATGAAATATAGGAACACTAGTGTCAAAGTAAAACATGTTTGACAACTTAACACAATAATATGTTGTAGGATCCAGATTGGAAGAAGCTGAAGCTTCAGGGAAATCAGGATATGTGCACTTTAACTCTAGATCCACGTTGTTGCTTAGACAACAGCAGATAATCTTTAATTTGGTGATGAAGACGGCCACATTAAACATTTCCTGTATAAAAAGCAAAGCCAGAAAGTCAGTGTGAACATAGTAGATTTATCATGTGTCAAAACGTTTTGAAGGTAGTTTTTCTTGATAAATTGACTAAATTCTCTCAAAATTGTATATTGTAGGGTTACTGACCTATGGAAGGATATTCCAGACGCTTTTTTGCATTTAATGGTGCAGTTATAACACGGACACAATTCAGGCATGCTGCCACAAGACGACTGATTCCTGTTTTGATAACAGCAGCGATTGTCCGGTGAGTCACATGATCACGTGACGAGTTCTCCCTCTCTGTTTTTAACTCTGTGTTTAGACTTTCTACATGAAAGTGTAAGAGTAGTGTTTCAAGATTTGTTTTTCACTCTGGAACCTGGTTTTGAAAGATATCGTTTAGGGGCTCCTAGAACAGTTTCTGTGTGGACGCAAGGGTGAAACGATAAAAACTCCTTAGATATTCCTTTGTGTACAGTGCCTTAACTCATGACGTTAATGAAATACATGATGGAGGTTGTCTTGTGCGGCTCTCCATAGTCTGACTTTTACAACTACATGTGAGGTCCCTTTTATTTGTTCTGTTCTCAAGTTCGTTCATTTATTTCTTCTTCTTTACAAAGAAGACAAAAATAAGCCCATTTTTGGCATTAATTTTTTTTTTTTTTCCATAGGAAAAAACAACAACTAGATTTTAGTTCAAAAGAAAAATCAAATAACCACTCATTGCTTCTTAAATTGTGTTTTTGGAGACAAATAAAAATTTGTTGGCAAAAGATCCACAAACCTGGCTGCTCATGTCTGTCTGTTATTCATCTAGTCTGATGTAAAAATAAATATATGAATATACACTGCTCACAAAATTAAAGGGAACACTAAAATAAAACATCCTAGATCTCAATTAATTAAATATTCTCATTG
>JAOXNZ010000002.1:6583251-6610094 GCA_028566095.1 Kryptolebias brasiliensis | reverse complement strand
ATGAGCCTCTATTGTTAGGAGAGAGAGGACAATCTGCATGTGAATCCAGCTTACAGAACATCTCAGCTTTAAAAGCTTGAACTCCACACTCTCTTTTTTTTTAACTAAGAAAGCTCCTCGGATGAGAAGCGAAACGTCTTTAACTACAGAATAGAAGTCCAGTTGTTTTTGTTTTTAACCTTTCTGGATTTACCATGTCCTGGATAACTGAGAATCTACACCAGCATAATTCAGGTTAATGTAAAAGTTTAAAGTCCAAGTCTTTTAACCTTGAATCTGGCACAAAATAAGGTCAAATATTATTGCATTTCAGTCCTTTGTTCACAGAGAGCAGACACATTTTGGGTCTTATTTACTCACACTGTGGATGTTTCTTGTCGCCCTTCGCCAGTCATGTTTCTGCCGAAAAAGAGCAAAGACAAGGAGGTGGAGTCCAAGAGTCAAGTGATTGAGGGCATCAGTCGCCTCATCTGCACTGCCAAGCACCAGCAAACCATGCTGAGAGGTAATTTTCCTCCTTTACTGGTTTATTTCTCCTCACACAGACTGGAGATCTCCATGTCTTATATTTATTGTTCAAGCATGATGGCGATATTTGATTCGTACAGAAAACCTTTGGCATTCCTTACATATTTTGAATTAAAAAATCGATTTGTATCATCATTATCAGTTATTTTTCATCATTTCCTTTATAGAACTAAATGATCAATGAGTGAAATATAAAACAGGTTACTAAAAATGACACGATTTCTTCTGAACATAAATGCATAACATACTTTCGTTATAACTCAAAATAGTTTTTTAAGTCCTGTGTTTTCTTTGTTTAATGCCTTTTCTGCAGTTCTGATTGATGGCGTTGAGTGGAATGATGTCAAATTTTTCCAGTTGGCGGCTCAGTGGTCTTCACATGTCAAACACTTCCCTATTGGAATCTTTGGACACACAAAAGGCCCTTACTAGCAGCACCTAAAAAAACGTACAGACTGAAACATGGAGGACATCTTCCCGTCTCCTCTCTCTTGTGCCAACAGATTTTCACCCCCCCCCCCCCATCTCGTTCTGCTGACTTCGGTTAAATCCCCGCTCTGCACTGTTGCGTTCATCGGATTATTTAATATTTTTATTTTTTATTTTCTATTTATGTACAAAAAAAAAAAAAAACCTTCTCAGGCAATGCTGCCATAGGGAAAATTTCTTTACTCTGCTTTTTAAAAGAGAATCCTGCTGATGTCTTATAGACTTTGGAGAAAAAAAAACTAAACAAATCTGATAATCATTTGAACCATTAACATGTTGAATGAGTGCCAGGTGTCACGGTTGTGTAATTTTTTTTTTTTTTAATTGTGTTAAGCACTTGGCCAGCACAATAATTAAAGTATAATATGCACTCAGAAAACAAGAGCAGCTGATTTGTAATGATGTGGTTTCAAATCATGGTGAAAAATGGTGGATTTGTAGCTTCAGAAACATTGTATTTTTTTAAATCTTTACCCACAAGTAAAAAGCACCTTCTGTTAAATAGTCATGGTGCAATAGACTGACTATTGTGTAAAATTAATTGTGTTAACCTGGCTCTGTTTGTACACTACCGTTAAATTGTATTTTGTTCTCGAAGTGGCGTAAGATGAAGTAAGCTTTGCTACAGAATTAGCATATTACCAGTAAACATATAAGCCCCCAAACCTAATAATAAAGTAGGAAGTAAAACAAAGTTGAACACAGAATTACATACAAACCTAAATGAATATGCTTGACACTTTGGTTGCTCCACTAAATTGTTGTCACGGTAAAAATTAAATTAGAAGACGGACAGCGGCTAGTTAGCTTAGCTAGCTTAGCATAGCATAAACGGAGCCAAAACAGCTCTGTTTCTGCATCCGGCTGCAGTAAATAGTGAAGCAAATAGTTCTCCGAAAACCGCAATTTGTTGTTTTTAAACTTTGTGTCTCTTTTTTATGACCTTTAATTTGGAGATTTTTATGTCATTTTCACCATTTTAGAATTTTAATACAGAGCTAATAGCTAACAGCCCACTGAGAAGAAGCAAGTCTGGCTCTGGTTAAAAGTAAAAAAAACAAAAGAGGGAAAAAAATCTTCCCCAGAGCATTGTTAAAGAACCATGGTGTGCACAGATATGTTACAGCTCATTGTAGAGTTGATTATCTTAATTACAAGATTGAAATTGTGAGTTTGTTTTTTGTTCTTCTAAACTTTACTGTTGAGCTGTTAAAACGAATTAAAGGTCACCCGCCACTTTTCAAGACAGTTTTAATCCAAGATGGCTGCCACAGACACATTTTGCGAGACATGTTAATGTTTGGGGTATGTGTTGAAAGGTGACTCTCAGCTACTACCATATAAACTTTACCTCAATCTACAATTTTGAGTAAGTTGTAGCCATTTTGTGTTAGCAAAGGCCAATTAGCTGTGGGGGCCATTTTGAACTGGGTAGACTCCAAAAGCTGATCAGTTCTAGATGTACATCCAATTATTACTTTAGTTCATTAAAATCTGTCCACTGGTTCATGAGATATTTTACTCCATTTGTTATTGGCAAAGTTTTAAAATCAGCTCTTGTTCGATCAGCGGGGGCATGGAGTATGTGTTGGGCATGTCTCTCAGCTACTACCTCACCCTATTTTTGCTTAGTGTCTGAAAAAATGGCTGTGCTATAGCCATTTTTGAGTCTCCTTAGGTCAAACTTCTGGAAGCTAAGAACAAGGAACCTGCTGTTACTAATTAAAGTTAGTGATTCTATTATTTTGAGACAAGACATTATCTAAATGACACTAGCTTTTATTTTTCAAAATATTGAGATAACTATAGTAGGAAAAAGAATAGTTACACCCAGTTTCATCATTTAGTATCACAGTCACAACACTTTCGAATTATCTTTGACTGTAATGTGTTGAACAGTGATGGATGTTCCTTGAAATCCCATCATCGATGTTCCTTGTTCCTCAGCAGTCTGCAGGCGTATAATCTGGGGATGTTTGACCACCAGCTTGTTGTGATGGGCCTGCTATCTCCATCTGTTCTCAATAAACCCAAGCACCACATCTGTTTCAGGAACTTGAAAACACATGACCCTGACAATTGTGACTGCCGACCTTCACCAGCACCTTCGTACAGATTTCTCATCAGCTAGTGATGCTCAGGAGCAGCCTTCCTGACACTCATGCCCCTGTTAAAACCAAAACAGGCACCTTCGCTTGCTCGGCTTCTTGGTTCAATGAGGAACTACGAGCAATGTAGACTGCAGGGCATGTGTTAGAACGGCGTTACAAAGTTGCTGACCGTACTGTCCACAAGTTAGCCTATTGTGAACACCAATAGGCTTATTCAGAATCCCCCTGCCCTTCATTCAAGACTAGTACGCCTCAAGAACCAGGAAGCAGGCAGGAAAAATCCCCTCTGACCACTCACACCCTGGATACTGTCATTGTAATCTGCTCCCATCTGGCAGGAGATACAGACGTTTTCAGACAGTTTTTTCCCACAAGCCATCATCCTTTTAAACAACAAACTAGTCTCTGTTTTTACATCTTACCTCATGTAACATCAAACTATCTCAATGGTCTAATCTACACTTTATGGACTCATCCCAAGCACACTGCTTGTATACTGTGTAATATCTGTAAATATATCTTATTGTGTAGTATTGTATTGTTTTGTATTGTTCTATACTACTTGAGAGACACCACCAGCCGCAGACTAATTCTTTCTGTGTTCTTTACACACTTGGCTAGTTAATATGAATCTGATTGTGTTATCAGATATATCTCATGACCCACTGGACTTATTTTAATGAAACTCTCATTGGTTGCACATCTACCATTGAATAACGTTTGGAGCCAATCCAATTCAAAATGGCCACCACAGTGAATTGGTATTAACCAACACAAAAATATCTATAGCTCAGTCACTTTTACTTTTACAGTTATTTAGGCAAAATTGGGTGTGGTAGTGGCAGGGACTGATTTAGTCAGAGAGCTAACTGACCGCACAAGGTCTGTTTTTGAAATTTTGCCTACTGGAGTCAACTCTGTCTGCCTGTTGGCAAAATAACTCACGAACCACTGGATGGATTTAAATGAAACTCGCTGCAATTTATCATTGAATGTACATCTACAACACCAAAGCTAGTCGACCTTAGCCAACATAAACATGGCTATAACTGAGACAGTTTTAGTAATATTAAGGTAAAGTTTGTTGTGGTAGTAGCTGAGAGTTACCTTCAACACATACTCTAAGCTCTAACCCAATGGAGTCCAATCCTGGTCCTGGAAAACCACTATCCTGCAGGTTTTAGATGTTTCCCTGCTCTTCAGCAGGTCTTCAGGTTCTGCAGAGGTTTGTTAATCACTCAGTCATCCAAATTAGATGAGTCACAACAGAGAAACACCTAAAAGCTGCAGGATGGTGGCCCTCCAGGACCAGGGTTGGACACCCCAGCTCTTATCGATCTTGCAATACCGCACGCCGACTATAGCACCGCCCATTCTCATCTTAAGATGATTTGAATTCAACATTTAAAACACGGAGGCAGTATGCATTCCTTCAGTGATTGCTAGAACCCTTTTTAATTATGGTTTTGAAATAATAGCTTGACATAACAGATAATAAAACAATTTTAGGTTGAGAAAATGAGCTTTTCTGAAAGGAAAAAACAACTTTCTCAAGTAAACCACTAAATAAATAATTATTGCACAATAATATCATGAAAACAACTTTCTACGTATGTTCCCTGCTGGCTTCCGTACTAACACTCCTTGGCACTTGCTAAAAGCGAATTCCGTTTTTATTTCCCAGAGGAACTCAGTGTCGTCGCAGCTCACCCACGACTTGTGTAATACTTTAGAGATGGCTTCGTGATGTAGAGGTGAATGTATCGACAGTACCTTAATGTAAAGCACTTTTAAATGTTTGCCTAATGTAGATTAGTGCATATAAAACCTGGCCGGCCCCCTCCCAGTAACCTGCAGGTACAGCTGGCTCTCTGCCACTCTAGTGACTGCTATAGGAGCTGAACAACAGCACAACGGTGACATAGTTTATATGCAAAGTTAGCCAAGCATCTGTATCTCCTCTGTGCCATGTAATATCACAATATGCTCAGCGTTGACTAGTTTAGATTTTTGTTCAGTTTTCTGTGACAGGTAGACCGTGTATGTGGCCTCAGCTTTAGTTGTCCGTCAAACATAACAATTTAAACCCATTTTGCTCACAGAATTTCTTTAGATAGACGTTTAATTTTAATCTCTTTGAATATTTAATAAGTGCCTAAATTGCCTCATTTTGACCAATCAATGTAATAAGTATCCCTCTCTACAATGGTGCTGATCCTAGACTGAAAATATCTTAACTTTGCAACACAAACAAACACAGCCAATGTGAGGGATGAAAAAAAAATCTCATTTTGGCAACTTTTCTCTCAGTATTTAACATATTCATGTTGAGCAAAGCTTTTATTCTCTTTCCCCCCCTCCTCTCTATGTAAAAGTTGTTGTGAATGTTTTTTTTTTCATGTGGTCTCAGAGAAGGCTTGTTGAAACTGAAAGTTCCTTAAAGACTAGCACTGTAATCCCAAGGAAATGGGAGTAATAAAACTACTACGCACTAAAATGCACTTGTTGTGTGATTGTTTAGTAAACCTTGCAAAACAGTATTTTTAGAAATAATAAGCTGTATAATAAATGTTTTCTTGAAAATGTTGCTGTTTGAATGTGGGGTCAACAGGTCCAGAAGGGAAACACAAACCTCCCTAATGAAGCTCTCCAGCTCCTCCTGGGGGGTCCCAAGGCGTTCCCAAACCAGCAAGGCTATATAATTCTTCCAGCAAACTCTGGTCCTGCCCTGGCGTCTCCTTCCAGTTGGACATGCCTGAAAAATCTCCAAAGGGAGGACCCCAAAAAGCATTCTAATCAGATGCTTGAACCACCTCAGTTGACTCCTTTTGATGCAGAGCAGCAGCGGCTCGACTCCGAGCTCCACCCGGACGACAGAGCTCCTCACCTCATCACTACGGCTAACCCCGGCCACCCTACAGAGGAAACCCATTTCAGCCGCTTGTATCTGGGATCTCTTTCTTTTGGTCACGATCCATACCTCATGACCATAGATGAGGGTTGGAATGTTACCAGACCAGTAAATCCAGAGCTTTGCCTTTCTTCTCAACTAGTTCTTCACCCTGGCAAACAGGAGCAAAGCCCTTGTTAATGTGGACAAGACTCAGAGCCGCCAATTCATCTCCTGCTCCATCCTACCTTTGTTCATAAACAAGACTCCCAGATACTTGGAGTAAACTCCTCTGCCTGGGGCAGGGACTCACCTCCGACCCGGAGAGAGCATTCCACCTTTATCTGGTTTAAAACCATTGCCTCAGACTTAGAGGAGCTGACTTTCATCCTAGCGGCTTCGTACGTGACTGCAAACTGCCCTAACGCATACTAAAGGTAATGGTTTGAGGATGACAACAGATCTGCATAGTCCAGAAAAAGCAGAGACCAGATCTTGAGGTTCCCAAACTTGACTCTACTCCACGTCTGCGCCTCGAGATCCTGTCCATGAACACCACAAACAGGAGTTCCAGAAGTTAATTCCATTATTTTTAGTTCAGCTTCAGCTTCAGCAGAGGTTAGGTTGAAGGTTTAGCTGCCTGCCAGTTAACAGATGATGTGTCAACAAGTGCACGTCTGTTGAGTTTCACTCCACTCCAGTAGTCCAAGCAGCCCGCCGAGTGGGCGGAGACATACACAGTCTGTATGGGTTTATTTAAAGTCGGGCTCCTCCTTCGTGTCTCGTCATCACTTCTAGCCGGATAATATACGGCTGATTGGTAAGGAACAGATCAAGTATCTGCGAGTGCTTATGGTGAGCTCCCCCCTGATTGTAATTTAGATGTTACGTTCAAGTGTGAAGCAGCTGGGATGAGAATCAGCACCTTCAAATCTGAGGCCAAGGTCCTGGGGCAGCAAAGGCTGGACTGCCCTCTCCGGGTTGGGAGTAAGGTGCTGCCTCTAGTGGAGGAGTTTAAGAATCTCTGGGTTTTGTTCACAAGTGAGAGAAGAATGATCTGGTCAGATTGGTGCAGTTTCCACAATAGTGGATACTCTGTACCGGTCTGTTGTTGGTGAAGACGAGCTGAACTGCAAGAAAAAACTCTGTTTACCGGTTGGTCTACGTTCCTACCCTCACCTATGGTCATGAACTCTCTCTGGGTAATGATTGAAAGAACCAGATCTCAGATGACGTTTCTCCGCTAGGTAGCTGGGTTCTCCTTTAGAGATAGGGTGAGAAGTTTGGTTATCTAGGAGGGACTCAGAGTGGAGCCGCTGCTCCTCCACATCAAGAGGAGTCAGTTGAGGTGGTTCGGACATCTGGTAAGAATACCTTCTGGATGCCTCCATAGTGAGGTGTTCCAGGTATGCCCAACTGGGAGGAGATCCAGGACACGCTGGAGAGACTATTGATGTGTCCCAATTCAGTGGCCGCAGCCTTCAAAGGACCCGGTCTACCTGGTTGACATAGGCCAGGTCCTTTGAAGACCGGGTAGACCGGAAGTCAGCGGTTGTGAATTGAGACATTCTAGCCTTCAGATTCACCTTGGCATATGTCCTGTCGCCTAGCAACCGTGACAGTGCTCAATCAAAGAAAGAATGGAGATTGAAATTTTGTTACTTTTTTTTACTACTTTTTTAATTCTACAGGAAATACAGGAACTTTATCGTTGCGGCCGACATGTTTTATATCTCCTGCTGAGAGACAATCATATCCAGGTAACTTAATAGTTTTTTTGACTGACTGACTTTTTTCCGTTATACCTGCAATGCATCTTGGGATAGGGTGGCTACACCGGAGCCATTTGTGGGCCGCATTTGAAGGAGTCTTCGAATTGGGACAGCCTTCGGCGCGTCGCTGTGATGTAATCAGCCTTCGAAGGGTGCGACCGCTGAATTGGGACACAGCTTATGTCTCTCGGCTGGACTTGGGACGCCTTTGGAATCCTCCTGGAAGAGGTGGCTGTGGAAAGAGATATTTGGGCTTCTCTGCTCATGCTGCCCCCGCAACACGACTTGAATTTTGAATTAAAATGTATTCAGTAAAAATAATGCACATACGTGTGCAATATTAAATGGTGCGTACATTAAAAATACACTCCGAACCAAGCCGCAGACAATGGATGGATGGATATCTACATTTACATTTTTTTACTTTTACGTTTGAAATGTAACTAAGTACAATACTTGACATAAACATACGACCTAGTCAAAGGACAGATTGGATTAATTACTTAAAAAGTACAAAATACACAAATTAATACTCGATTACAGTAACGCGAGTGCATTTCGTTACTTGCCGCCTTATAAAGAGACAGCAAAAAAACCCAAACTATGACTTAGAACAACAGCCTTGTTGCAGTCTTATAAGGGGGGAGAAAGCAAACAAAAAACGGGAAAGTATTTGTTCTCCGAGTTTGTGCTTCTGTATTATTATTCCTGAGTGGTGACACCGCGGAGGGGGAGCAAGGTCCTCCCCCGGAGCACACAGCTGCCTCCGGGAGAGAAGAAGACGGAGAGGAGGTGCGGAACAACGTCGACACCAGCAGGCAGGCGACCGTGCTCCCAGCATTATGTAGGCTCCACACGAACCCCACCAGCGAGTAGGTGTAAGAGAGCCGCGGTGAGAGCAGCAGAGGGAGCCAGGAGTGTTATCTTTAGCGTGCAGCGGGGGGGGAAAAAAAATGAAGGAGTTGAAGGGCTGCGGTATGCGCTCCTCAGTGGGCTTCATGTCCCGCAGGGAGCTGACAGGGCAGCCGCTCATGAAGGAGGAATTCCAGAGACGCAGGCTGGCAGGCTGCACCAGCCTCTACAAGAAGAACATGGAGGGGCATTTTGGCTGTGTCAACGCCATTGAGTTCTCCAACAACGGCGGAGAGTGGCTGGTGTCCGGTAAGTTGCAGGGAGCGCTTAACCTTAGCATGCTAACGCTAGGAGCTGTCAGCTGAAACGCTCCCTGGGTTAGCCGAGGCTAAGTTAGCCTAGCTTGTTTTGCTAGCTTGCGAGCGTCGCAGCGACACGAGTCCAGGTTCATGTGTCAGCCCTTAAAAGGACGAGTTGCATTCTTAAAGGCTACGTTTTTTGTGTTAGTAATCACGGCCTTCTAAAACCACTACGCATTTTACCTTCAGAGAGGATTAAAAACAATCATCTGGGCCAGTGTGACATCTTGTGGTTTGCCATTTTGGCTTGACTTCGTGTTTACTCTTCTGCCGCTGACTGAAAGTCCTCATGTCAGGAAATTGTAACTTGGGCATGTCATTAAAGGGTTTGCTCTAATAAAATCTAAATAGTGTTTTTTGTTTATTTTGTCCAAGTCGTGCATTGGAATGTGACCTTTAAAGTATTTTAGTTCTGTTTATTTAGCGTCCAGGTAATGGCACAAATGGAGCACAGAGGTGACTGCAACGTGTACGTTTTAGACATCATTTGCGTTTCAGGTTGGAATTACGCGCAGATCAGATGTTGTGTTAACAGATCTCTGTTTTTACTGCAGGAGGAGATGACCGGAGAGTGCTTCTGTGGCACATGGAGAGAGCCATTCATTCCCATTCGAAGCCTGTGAAACTGAAGGGCGAGCACCTTTCTAACATCTTCTGCCTGGCCTTTGACAGCACCAACACAAAGGTCTTCTCCGGTGGTAAGTCAGACACACACCAAGTGACTGAATGTAACATTCAGCCACTTGGAGCATGTGTCGTGAATGACTCTCTGCTACTACCACACTAAATCTTAGGCTACGTTCACACTGCAGGTCAAATCCAAATTTTTTGCGTGGTCGTTCCCGGTACATTTGAAATGCGACCTCCATTGGACTCCAGCGTTGAACACTCTCCAGTTCCCGAAATGAGCAGGAGAAGATATGACATCACACTCCGCACGCTGGATTCGGAAATTGCTGTCCAATCGGGTCCAACTGTACAGTCGAATGGTAAAAGATAAAAGAAGACAGAGGAGGAAAAACAGGCGAAATGTTACCGGTGAGCTTTACTTTTGGAGCTGTGGCTGCCACCTCTGTGCAGAGGCGTGTGTTTGGATTCAGAGTTTCAGCCGAGAGTGGTGGGACTTTGACGTGAGGGACCTCCGTCCTTTCATCCGACATGAACGTTCATACTGCGGTCGCTTTGAAAAACATCTGATATGTATCCGATTCGGCACCACATACGGAAAAGACCTGGGTCGGAAATGGGTCATTCTCTGAAAGTGGGAATGTTTTGTCATTTGAGAACTGTCTTAATGAACAGTGTTATTTCTTCACGTAAAGATGAAAAAACAAGAATAAACATGAATAAATAAAGAACTATGCTTGAAATCAGTGTTGCGTTTGTTTTTTCTCGTGTCTGTGTTTTCATCTTAACAAAATCCAAAGTTGAAACATGGGTTCTGTGCGTAACTGTTGGTGTCCTGCAGTGTTACGCACGGATTCGATGAAATAAAACGGAAAGCAAAGCGTAATTGTTTTGCAGCGTTTCACCAGGAGATGAAAGCCCAGGTCACCAATGTTCCCGGAGATTTTCATAGAAACGACCGTTCTGAAAATGAAAATGGAGATATTTGTTTGAAACATCAAGAAAGATTTTCGTGTCCGAAATTCACGCCGTTACGTCGGGATTTCCTTTTTGCGTCTCGCCGAGCCATAGTGGTTTTGCGACATATGGAGCAGAACGGTTTACGACCTCTGGTATTAATGGCTCCTAAAAATGCAGTCAGCAAGGGATGAGATTCACTAGAGAACAATAAAATTAGTGCATTTTGAATTTTTGACACCCCGTTTTTTTACACGTTATGGTCCCACTTTCAGAGAATGACCCACATGAAAAAAAAAATCAGATTTGTCATGTTCACTGTCATGGAAGAAATCCGATATGTGTCACAGAGGAGTGAAAAAAAATCGGAATTGGGGCGCATTTGCCTGCAGTGTGAACGTAGCCTTAGCTGTGGTGTCCATCTTGAATTGGGTTGACTCCAAAAGTTAATCAAACTGTTAACAATTATCTTTAATAATACAGTATACTGACCCGCTCTGTGTGTACTCTTTACCAGGAAATGACGAGCAGGTGATTCTTCATGACGTGGAAAGGTGTGTATAACAACAGGACCTCCTCACTGAAACACTGTGTGCTCACTGGCGTTATAACAAAAAAAAAAAAAAAAAAGGCCAGTGGTCAGTCACCTGGCTAACACACTAATGATGTAAACAATAATAGGCCTGATGCTTCGTCCTACAGGCGGGAGACTCTGAATGTGTTTCTGCACATCGATGCTGTGTACAGCCTGTCGGTCAGCCCGGTCAACGACAACGTGTTCGCCAGCTCATCGGACGACGGGCGCGTTCTTATCTGGGACACTCGTGAGCAGCCGCATGGAGGTGAGCACGGACGCATTATGTAATGATTGTGGTTGTAGAAATGCATTGATCAACAATCAAATTTGAAGTTTAGCAAATAGTTGAAGTTAATTTTTTTTCTGACTTTACCATGATGTTTAAGACTGATTAAAGACTGGAGACACCTGTGATGCTGATTACAGGACTCCTTAGTTTAACACGTCCCTGTGGGCAAATTAGTTTCACTCTTTTCTAGTCGGCCATCCTTTTTGTCAAGGACAGTTTTATTAGTTAAGTTTTTGTTTTTTTAACAATTCTGTTAAACTGAAATTCAAAAACGATCACTTTTCATTAGTTGATATTCAGTCATTTTTCTACGCCTGTCTGAGGTTTGGACGCATGATGGCTCCATCTGTGGACAACTTCTTGTCCGAGCTCTAAATTGTTACCCCTCTATCAAAGAAATGTCAAACTGCACAGCTGGACACCTCGTGGATCGAGGGTGATCCCTATTGATTTTTAGGTCACAGGGTCTAAAGTTACAGGTGACCCTTTTCTAAAACCTTATATGTGCTCTAACTCTGTAACTGTGTAATGTAGGAATGTCAAACTGCATAACTTAACACATCATGGATGATCCCTGTTGATTTCAAGGTCAAAGGTCACAGGCAACCCCTTTGTGAAAACCTTGCCTACCGATGGGCTTATTATGTGTTGTTGGCAGTGCTCTTGTTTTATTACATTTGTCAGTTTCAAGTTATTTCAGTGACCATTGTGGGATTTTCTTTCTTTAACAAAAGGGTCTACATCTGTATGTTTGTGTATATTATTGAAATATAATGTATTTAAATATCCTGATTACAAAATGGTATTTCTTAGGCTCTTCAAGCCCTTTTGAATGGAAGGATATTACAGCGTAACAAAAAGACAACATTTGAGATTGAGAACTTTTTCGGTACTGTAAAAGTTTGAAGACTGGCGCTCACACTGGTGAAACCATCATGACTGACAGATTAATTGAAAGTTAACATTGAGGCGGTTTGATGTATGAAGCTGCTCATCTGCTGTCACAAATATATGTTAAGGACTCAGGGGGATAAACTGTAAAATGAACTTGATAAATTGTGGATAGTGTTAAAGTAAAAATGCAGTGGCTCATCTTGCATGCTGTACTGTGCACTCATTTCTATGTTTTGAAGCCCTCTTTGTGGTCAAGTCGGCCTTAAAATTCATTTAGCAGCAATCTGTCTTCCATTTCTACTTGCTGGTGTTTTACGTGTGCGTTTTAGGGCCAGGTTTGAAAGAACAGAAGTTACAAGTAAGTGATTATATTCCGTTCATTAGGTGGTAAAGCCACACATCAATACTGTATAGCACAAATATAACAATACACTATGTACATCCATCAATCCTATTATGGAAGGGAAATGGATGCACAGTCTGATCAGTTACACGAGTTTCACTGTTGATGTAATTGTCTTGTGTTCACGTAGAGCCATTCTGCCTGGCCAGCTACCCTTCAGCCTTCCACAGCGTGATGTTCAACCCCGCGGAGCCCAGGTTGCTTGCCACAGCCAACTCTAAAGAAGGCATTGGATTGTGGGACATCCGCAAGCCACGCAGGTGAGGCGTTTTCCTCTGCTTTCTACATTCTTCATCCTGTTTTTATGAGAAGGAGCTTTATGCCCTTTAGGTAGAAATGATTTTATCTGCAGGACAGCTCTGCTAGATGAGTAAAACTTTTAGCAACAATACAAATCTATGTCAAACATTGTAAATGAAAGGCCTATCAGTCCTTAATGGAATGCTTATCACTCACATCCTTTCATGCCAGATGTTCAGACTAGGATTTTTTCATGTGACATTGTGAGATTTCATGCAATGTCAGTGCAAGTAAATGCTGCTCAAGCGTTTCGGTCACCCACTTTTCTCTCAGATGTTTATTGACCATATTCAGTTGGTAGTTCAACCTGTGTCCACCAGATGGTGGTGTTTTGATTTCCATTAAACAAACCAAAACCAATCTGCTAATCTGCAGAAACATCTCACTGCAAACTGTTTACACCAAAAAACAGAACGGAAGAGAAGTTCTGGTTTATAAAAGGAAGAAAAAAGCGTTTCTGTACCTCTATTGGCTCTGCATCTCTACAGGGAGATATTTATTGCCTGCCGACTGAAGTCTGATTCAAAATGGCTGCCATAACTCAGCGACTTTACCGAATACAGAAATGGTGATAACTCAGCTAATTTTACAGACACTGAGCTAAAATTTGGTGTGGTAGTAGCTGAGAGTCATGCCCAACACATACTCCGAGGGCTGACTGAATGCACAAGAGCTGTTTTTAAATCTTTGCCAGTAACTATTGGAGTCAACTCTGTCTGTTAGCAAAATATCACATGAATCTCTGGAGTGATTTTAATGAAAGTCTCAAAAAGTAAGAATTGGGTGTACAGCTAGAACTGATCAACATTTGGAGTCAACCCAACTCAAGATGGCCACCACAGCCAACTGACCTTTGAAAACACAAAAATGGCTACGACTCAGTCAGTGTTATAGATGTTGTGCTAACATTTTATGTGGAAGACGCTGCTCATTATCCTCAGCACATACTTTGAGCGCTACACATTGCAGAATATTTTTGCTTAAAACTTTGGCATTAACTGTTGGTGTCAGCTCTGTCTGTAAGCAGACTGTCTCATGAGCACTGATCAGATATTAGTGAAGCTCTCAGTACATCTAAAACGCATAAACATTTGAAGTCAACCCAATTCAAGATGGCTGCCAGTCTTAGCAAACTGTACCCATTTCAGCTGGTTTTGTACCAACCTTGGCAGCCGCCCCCACATTAAAGGTGGTATCTCACTGGACTGTGACCATCGAGGTGTACTACAGCTAGAGAGGATTGGAAGTTCGACATGGAGCTCCCCCTAGTGGCTGTACAGTAATAAAGCCCCGCCTCTTTATGTAAACATATGGGCAGTTTTCCTGACAAACAGAGAAAAATACACTTCAGAAAATCTTTTTCAGATGTAAATTTTTGTTGATTCATGTAGTTCTTACGTTGGTGTTGTATGTTCAAATATGCTTTTTTTTTTATGTGTTTAGTTTCAATTAGTTATTTTAAGCTTTTTAAAAAGTGTCACGTGACAGTGTAACAGCCTGTTTGGGAGTGGGGTGGAGGTGGGACAACATGGCCCCTCCAAAAACAGAAATCTTTGGCTTCAATCTTGAACAACGTAAGGAGACGGATTTGTGACGCCCGGGACAACTCTGCGACTTCTTTGAGAGACAATTTATCAAGCGGCAAGACCTGCGGGACTCGTGAGAAAACTGAGGACCCCTGCAAAAGTTTGAGACATTTTGGAGACTCCCTCATGAATGCTGTCTGTCTCAACCCAGTGAGATACTGGCTTTAAACAGCTATGAGTTCACCCGTTAACGTATTTATTTTAGTTGACTCATTTGTAGTGATGCAAAACACGGAAGCTGCTTTATTACCTGCATGCCTTCAACCCGAGCCGGATAGTTATAGAATTCCTTCACCCTTCATCTACATATTGAACAAACAGATGGAAAAATAGTGGTGATCTTATCTACAGTAACATGTCGGATTGGTTTTCATTGAGGGCGTCCTGCTCCTCTGTTTCACTCTGTTTAAAACAAAAAATCTTGTCCTGTGCTTTCAGCTCCCTGCTGCGTTACGGAGGCAGCATGTCCCTGCAGAGCGCCATGAGCGTTCGCTTCAACAGCACAGGCACTCAGCTGCTGGCTCTCCGGCGCCGCCTGCCGCCCGTCCTCTACGAGCTGCACTCCCGCCTGCCCAGCTTCCAGTTCGACAACCAGGGCTACTTCAACTCCTGCACCATGAAAAGCTGCTGCTTTGCCGGGGACAAGGATCAGGTGGGGCAACAACAACAAAAAAAAAATCACAGGCGTCTGAAACCGCTACTGCAAATACTAAAATAAAACGCAGCACTTTGTGCCCATTTTTGCCTTTTACATCCAGGTAAATATGCACAGGGGACAAGTAAAGTTTCAGCTCCTGATTTAGGGACCAAAAGAAAAAATATTTCTTAATGACTTTGCAGTTACTAAAACTAAAAATCAAGCAAGAGTTTAGGGATATGTGGGTTTAATGGAAGTACTGACTGAAGACAGAGGAGTCTGAGTTCATGAAGAACACCTGTGAGCTGCCACTCCTCAGACATGACATCACCTCTTCGTCATATTTGATATGTTAACATTATTTGTTGGTTTCAGTCCAGTTCATGAAGGCTTCATAAACTACTAAGCCCAGCATGAGCGATGAGGACGGTTTCAAGAGTTTTAGAAATGATGGAGTTGCAGCTGTTTGGGTCAAACCCTGGAAATGACTTTGTGCACAATCTCATGAGTGTAATGGGACACGCCTGTCACGGGACGGGACCTGTTAGTACGCGTTGAGAATGACTCTCAGCTACTACCACACATTTTGCTCAGTATCTGTAAAATTAACTGAGCTAGAGCCGTTTTTGTGTTAGCTTAGTTTGATTAAAATGCTACTGAGTTTTAAATGTACAACTAATTCAAATCTGTTCTGTGGTTCATGGGGTATTTTGCTGACAGTCTCCATCAGGTAATGCCAAATAATTCTCAGCTATTGTGAGTTATAAATAGAGTTAAATTAAATTTAGCCATTTTAGTTTACTGTCGGCCATCTTGAATAGGTTCGACTCCAAATGTTACTGCAGGTTTGCTGACAGTTCAAATAAACGCACACACACGGGTAAATTTTGCCATTTCGCCTTCAGCTACAGGCGATAATAAGGTTCCTGAACTACACGCGGGGGGCGACAGTTTTCCACATTTCCGTCCCTCCTGCGTAAACTGAGTTTGCAACGTTTTTTGGCACGATTAGTTCGTAATTTCTCAAGTCTAGATTCCACCGACTCAGAGGAAGACATTAGTTGTAGTAAAGATGCCTCAGTGTAGAGGTGGACAAACAAAAAGGTTTAACAAGATAAAATGAATGTTTCTTTGGTGTTCCAGCTAGGAAATGCATCTGTGTATCAGACAGTAGAGGATTTTCACGGTGTGGTGCAGCATTCCTACTTCACGTGTCACTCGTGGTCACGTGCAGCTCCACTCACCTGAGGAACAGTCCCTGCAGAAGGTTTCTTCTCATTTCTTTTTAACCTGTAATAAAACCATAAAAACCTTTTTAAACGCCTGTCATATTATGGTATGACGTTGCCCGTCTGTGGAAAGTTTTTTTTTTTTTTTTTTTGTCTGAGCTCTAACCTTGCAACTGTGTAACGTAGGAATGTCAAACTGCACAGCTGGACACCTCATGGGTCAAGGATGATCCCTATTGATTTCAATGTCAAGGTCACAAGTAATTTGTTAAAACCTTGTCTGTGCTCAAACTCTAGACACATATATTCAGGACAGTTGTGTGAGTGAATTTATGCTTTGGAGTTTGATTACTCTGACAGTTTTTTGGCGGGCGTATCATGTACTTTTGGCCGTACTCTTGTAATAAAACCACAAAAACCTTTTTTTATTGTATTTGTGTACGAAAAATGCAGTCACTAATTGAGAGGAGAACTGCTCAAAGATCAGCAGGATGTTTCCAGAAGGAAATTAAAGACAGTTTTTAAAATAACTTGAGTGGCTAAAAGGAGCAAAATAAATCACGACTTGAGTTACCGTTGGGTAAACGATCAACCAAAGTTCAACAAGTGTAAACTAGACAAACTAGTGGTTAATAACTTTGCTGAAATTTGCTGAAGAAGCTAAAACTGAGTTGTCAAATTGAAAACAAATACAACAAATGCTAATGAGCAAAACATTCTTTCTGTTCTCGTTACTTTAGGACCTGTGTCTGAAACGAACAGGAAGCAGTCCGAACCCTGACCCTGCCAACACTCCTTCAGCCTAGTTTAGGTGGAGCTGTGTGTTCAAACAGCTCCGGCAGTGAACAGGACTAACACGCCTCATGTCACATAGACACTGTCTGATCACACAGTCTGACTCAGAACACTGATGACATCTGTTGGCTTTGTGCTGGGTGTTAAATCTGTTGTACAAATGCTTGAAGTTTTCACTCTCTTTTTGGTGACCCTAAATCTAAGCATCCATTTGTTCTCCTCTTCAGTACATCTTGTCCGGCTCAGATGACTTTAATCTCTACATGTGGAAAATCCCGAACGACCCAGAAGCAGGTGAGAGACTGAATCCGTCTGCCCCGATGGCGCTTTTATTTCACCGCACGCTGTTCGTATGAAGCAAGGTTCCTGTTTTTACCTGATAAAGTAGAATGATTAGATTACCAGAATGTCAGTGTGTAATGTTTAGAGTTTGAGGAAAAAAAGTAGCATTCCTTGAAGATTACCGATTACTTCTAATACTGATTTAGGCAAATTCCTGTTTTCCTCAAAGAACTAATAATTAAGAGAATAATGTAATGAGACAGACAAGACTAGACTGATAGACAAGCCTGTGATGAAACATTGCCTTAAACAGCACCAAAATGCCTTAGTAATACACCCAATAATTTAAGACCAGAACCGTTTTTATCACTTTATTGAACTGTTATCAAGACTAAAAAGCAAAGGTTTCAGAAAAAACTGCAATATAAAACGTAGTAATAGTTTAAAAAGACCAACACTTGTGTTTAAAGAATTAAGTGAGAAGTGCTTTGAACATTGTGAGGAAAACATATTTGTTGACGTACTTCTCCCGGGTGGTACTCACACAGATAAAAAAAAAGTGTTGTATTATAAGTATTAGTCCTGGTGTGTCCATTTGTTTTGTTTTTTTTCTGCAATTGGAAGTGCTAACTGAGTTTGCCTGTTTTTGAGTCTCTTGTATGTTTATCAGCTGTCATCGCATTAACAGAGCTTTCCTTTAAAGGAGGCCCTGGGCACGTGGTAAACGGGGCATTCATGGTTCTGAAGGGTCACCGCTCCATCGTGAACCAGGTTCGCTTCAACCCCCACACCTACATGATCTGCTCCTCAGGTGTGGAGAAAGTTATCAAGGTCAGTCGATAAACATCACAGCTGTCATTTTAAGATGGGAGGTTTATTGAGCCTGCTTCAATTTAGGATTGATGACAGGAAATGTTTCCATCTACTGCAGCATCAGGATCATGAAGTGGTTGTAGAAGTCATTCCCCAAGTCAGCTGTGACTTTCAGCGTTCTCGCCTGTTTGCAGAACAGGATTTTTGAAACAAGCCTCTGGTATAAAACTAACTTTCTGAAGAAGCACTCAGATATGTCTTTACTGCAGCCCGGGCAGATGATGGTTGTTTCTCAATACCAAGTACAAGTACAAGTACAAGTACAAGTACACAAGGACACACTGCAGCTGGAGCAGTTGGAGTGTTGGGCAATTGGATGAATATACTGTCCGTCAGGCAGTAGATTTTTTTTAAGGACACCATTTTCCTCTTTCATTTTAGGCAGTTTAACTTTCTCTCTCAGGAGTTTTGACCTCTAAATGCAAACTAACTTTCTGTCAGCTGCTGCGTAAAGAACCAAGACAAAAATAAAGAACAATCGTCACTCCTTGGTTCTAAATGTGAAAGGTGGACAGCCTGAAGCCATTTTAGAAGCCACCCCATCCCATCATGCAGCACATCGCCGCGACGGGAATTTGACTGGCTTAACGTCTGCAGCATCAGAATCAACATCATAGCTGAAAGACCTGATCTGTATGTGAAAGAGTACACATGTGTCCTTTCACACAACTTGACACTCGGTGGATATTTTTGGCGAGACCGTAGATCGACCCAGTTAGTCAAAAAAAGGCGTCAAGCAGCAGGGGAGGGTCTGCACAGCCAGTCGTCCTGTTTGTGTTGAGATATGAAACTACTAGTCGAATCTACAATGCTCTGTGATCAAATCTAAGTCTATAGGGCCCGTAGGCGGGCTGCCGCGTGATATACGGTCTACTGCAGGCTCGCTAAGGAGGCTAATAACCTGCTAATAATTACTAACATCAGCTTCAGGCTCTGAAGGTTACTTCACAAGGGCAACAGTCTGTTGTCGCTGGTGTTTTAGCTAACGCTACATTTATAAATAAAATTTAAATTTATTCTCAATACTTGAGGTTAAATTCAAGTTTCAGCCTTGATCTTGAATATAATCATAAATATGTTATAATAAAGAAGCGACAGACCAGGAGACGGCTCACATTGACTGGGTCGGCCCGGCCAGGCCCGGCCCGGCCCAGCCCAGCGGAGGTTTCCAACACCCAGACTCTTGAGCGGATTTAAAAGTAACCAAATTCTTCACAAACTGAAGTTCTGAGACTACTATTCTCACCTAAAAACATCATTTTGTGATAAACTAATAGTAACAGCAGGAACTTTAAGCACACACTTTCTTGCTTCACCGTCTGTCTGTAATGAAATGCATTCTGGGATATCTAGCTGCCCCAAGTTCACACAAGTCACCCCTTGATGCATACTTGATAAAATGGACGGAGAAAGTTCCCATCCAGGCATTTGGGGCGTACTTACCTGGATGTGTAGCTTGAATTGGAGCAGTACTTGTACTCCAGTTCACATAATAAAGTATACAAGTACAGACAAGTACAAATATTGAGGAACGGCTGATTTCTGCATTTGTATTGAAGAGAATGAACGCGTGCAGGTGTTCTCAAATAAGAAGAGCATTTTTCAGGCTGTTCAGACTGTTTCATTGTAGATTTCTGCTCCTCGCTCTATACCTGTCTTACCTCCATGATGTTTTCTTTCATCCTTCACTCTTTCTCCTTCATGTCCCTCTCAGTTGTGGAGTCCCTACCAGCAGCCTGGCAGTGAGGGGGATCTGGATGGCCGTGTGGAGGATAAGTCCCGCAGCCTCTACACGCACGAGGAGTACATCAACCTGGTGCTCAACAGCGGCAGTGGTCTGTCCCACGATTACGTCAGCCAGTCTATTGCGGAGGATCCCCGCATGATGGCTTTCTTTGACTCTTTAGTGCGTCGGGAGATCGAAGGCTGGAGCACAGACTCCGACAGCGATCTGAGCGAGGAGGCCATCATACAGCTCCACGCACGCGGCCGTCGCTCCACGCGGGCCACGTTGGCTGCTCCCGCTGCCGCCTCTGCTGCTGATCACCACAGTGACTCTGAGAACTCCTCCTCTTCCTCTCTGGCTGCCCCTGACGGTTCAGGAGGGGACGAGCAGACCGGAGAGGACGGGGAGGGCCGCCCCAGGAGACAGAGAAGACAGCCTCATCAGTCTGGCTTCCTGGTGAATGAAGACTCGGACTCTAGTGAGTTTTGGCTCGACCCGATGCCCCGTCCTCGATCGCCGAGCCCCAGGGACAACTCCACGCTCTCCAGCCCCACCTCCTCTCCTTCACTTCCTGCCGGGGCATCCAGCTCCTCCACTTCCACCTCCAGCTCCAGCAGCGACGACGAGGAGCGGCGCAGCGCTGTGAGGCGCCAAAACGTCATGAGGCGACGGCGTATGAACGTGGTCTCTAGAGCCGGGAACCCGCCTCAGTCTGTCCAGGCTCTGTTCTCAGCCATCGACTCCTGCAGTTACCCCTCGATCTCAGTCGATGACTTGTCTTCCTCCTCATCAGGTGAAGAACAAAACTCCCTTCAAATCAAACCCCAAACTGTGAGCGTCACAGAGGAGGACAAGTGTCTGAGTCCATCTGACTTTGTGTGTCAAAGTCCAGTAATGTCTCCCGGGAGTCAAGAGAATGAGGACAGAGAACCAGCTGCGTCCCCTCTGTTACTGGATGCATACAGGACTGAGAGGCCGGACCCGGCTGCAGACAGCCCTGATAGCAGAGAAGCTAACGATAGCTCAGTGGCTGCAGTCTCCCAGAGCAGACACAGCCCCGGAGCGAACGGGCAGCACCGACCCAGGACGCCGGCTAACCCACACGTGTCCTCGGAGTCCGAGGAAGAGACTGGACTTCCTCCCGAAGACGCCAGGGCACAGCGAGAGAACAGCTTGGCTCAGAGTATTCTGAAACGGACTCGTGGGAAAAAGCTACAAAAGAAGCTAAAGATATAAGAACCTTCTCTTCATCATCTTGGAAAGAATTCATCGAACGGTCTTCAACGAGGAAGCAGATTTTCTATGGGTTTCTACAACTCAGCTTTTTCAGTTCTCACACGAACTCTGACAGTCTCTGAACACAGGACGTTCAGAAGCTGTAAGAAACAGTGTTTGGTTTGAACAAATAGTTTAGTCAGTGTTGACCAACGTCAGATTACATTAAAATGTACATAAGCAAGGCGAGAGGCATTGGTTTTTATGTTAAATTCTTCCTTCTGCTCCTGCACCTGGATCTAAAGTTTACCCACCAATAACAGAAATTAGGTCTTCTATAGAACAACAGGTTTGATTCTGACATTTCGTTCTGATGTAACTCTGGTTGGGTTGATTTTTATTTGAACATGTTTGTTAGCTGACACTACATTAAGGGGGCTGAAGAATTGACTGCCTCTAGAAATATTAAAGAAATCAGTTTGGATAAACTGCATTCACATTAACTATTTTGTGTGTGTGTGTGTGTGTTTTTATCCAGTCCCTGAGTACAATTACAAGTCAGTTCATATTTGTTTTCTTGCTTCTAAAAGAATAATTTCCTCTCCAGGGTCAAAGGCTGCGGCGTTTGATGAAATAATGGAGCAGTTTTATCAAAGCGTCTGAGTTCAGCACCTTTATCTGCTGGCTGTTACCACGGCAACATGGACTCAATTATCCTGGAATGACAATACGAAGCCGCTTGAGTTGCCTGTGAACCAAAAAAGAAAGAGAGAAAAAAAGCTGGAGGCAGACAATAATGGTTTTGCCATTTTGTGTCTGTTAGCAAAATAGCTCATAAACCACTGGATGTAATCCAGGAAGTAATCACTGGAATGTACCTCAACTACTGATTACCTTTTGGAGACGGCCCAATTTAAGATGGCTGCCGTTCGCCAACACAAAAATAGCCATAACTCGGTCAATTGTTTAAATATTGAGCTGAAATTTGGTGTGGTAGTAGCTGAGAGTCGTTCACATCATATACTCTGACTAACTGATTGATGAGAGCTCGTATAACGTTACCTTCAAGGTTTTACCAGAATCTTTCGTTGAGAAACTTCATGGTAAAAAAAGTACAGTTTAGTGGTGAAAGAAAACATGTTGGTGAAGCTTCAGAGGAGCTGCTTTGAGCAAGTTTGTAGTTTTTTTTTTTTTTTTTTTGTGCAGCTTATTCTTATCAAGTTGGTAAAGATTTTTCTCCTTTTTGTTTTGGGCTCAGCGGTCTGTGTGTGTGTGTGTGTGTGTGTGTGTGTGTGTGTTGTAAACCTGCCGACTTCGAGTGTTCCAGTCCTTCAGAGATGATAATTCGAGGAGAATATTGTTCTGACATTTGATGAAACAAACTGAAGCACAGGTGAAAGAATAAATGTTCTGCAGTCTCACCAGAATGAGCTCCAGGTCTGACCAGATCATTTAACTGCATGAGTGAGTACTCACTCGTTCACCTCGCATATAATCTTTAAACTTTTCTTTCTATGTTTGGTGCAAATTAAAACGCTAACTTTTGAAACAAACGCAGATTTTTGTAGCCACTGGGGGGCAGCAGAGACAACTAAAAATCCCAAATATGTTGAAGAGCATGATTTTAAATCAACTTTCAGTTATTTTACACTGTCAGATGTGGGCTAATGAAACCTTCATAGTGTAACAAGAAAACATAAAATATATGAAGTTTTTATGCACCCGTCCAAAGAAGGGACGAATTATGTTAGAGCTTTGCTGTCTGAGCTCTAAGTGGAAAACCCTTTAGCATAGAAATGTCAAACTGCACAGCTGGACACCTCATGGGTTGGGGATAATCCCTATTGGTTTCAAGGTCATGGAGTTAGGGGCACAGGTCACCCCTTTGTTAAAACCTTGTCTGTCTTCTAACTCTAGATACATGTATTCAGGATCGCTGTGTGAGGGAATTCATGCTTTGGTGTTTAATTACTCTGACGGGTGTATTATGTACTGTTGGCAGTACTCTTCTTATTCATTAGTGTAATTAAATACTAATAGTCGTCCTCCGCTGCTTTTATTTATTGTTTTAAATTAACAAAAGATTCGTCAAAAGTAAGAAATCCGGGGCTTTTAGTTTCCCAGTTTTTGTTGTTTCAGGACATAATCCAGTGGAGGGAAATAAGTAGAAAATTAAAAATCTGGATTATCTTTTTACATCTTCATATTTTAATCACTATATTGTAGAAGGATGTGGGTTTTCTGAGCTGAAGGGGATTTTTCGAGGTTTTATGTTCGATTCACTTATAAAAGATTTAAAGAGAGAAATCCTTTGTGTGGACTTAAAGCATTTTCTCCTCATGATTTCTGGTAATATTTTAAATGCTATAATTTTAGCCACGTCCTGAGTCCAAGTTGAGCATTATGTCTGATTTAGCTCTTTTTGCTCTTGACTGTTTAAGTAAAATATCTGCAGCTTCAGTCACTGATGACATCATCAGTGGCGATGGTTCCGTAAAATGATTTCTGAATGAAACGAGCATTGTTTGAAGAGATGCCTATCGCCCTTCAACTCGCAGACTGAAGTTTGTAAAAGTTCCGATCTGCTAGTGTGATTGGGATGATGCTCTGCTACTACCACACCAAATTTTAGCTCAGTATCTATAAACATTATCAGGTAATTTAACCCTCATATTAAAATGTCACCAGGACTACTTTATTCTACCTGCGTAATTTCAGTAAAATAAGAAACATTTTGTCTCAAAATGATGCAGAAAAACAGATCTATGCATTTATCACGTCTAGGTTGGACTGTTGTAATTCTTTATTATCTGGGTTTCCAAAAACTCTTTAAGAAGTCTACAGATGATCCAAAATGCTGCTGCTAGAGTTCTGATGAGAGATCAGATTTCTCCAGTTTCAGCTTCTCTCCATTGGCTTCCTGTCAAATTCAGAACAAGATTTAAAATCTTACTCCTAACATCCAAAGCTCTCAACAACCAAGCTCCATCTTATTATAAAGATCTTCTTGTTCCATTGTTTCCTAACAGAACACTTCACTCTCAGACTGCAGGTTTACTTGTGGTTCCTAGAGTTTCTAAAAGCAGAACAGGAGGCAGAGCTTTCAGTTCTCAGGTTCCTCTCTTGTGGAACCAACTTCCAGTTTCTGTCCATGAGGCTGACATCCTGTCTACTTTAAGACCAGGATTAAGACTTTCCTCTTTGATAAATCCTATAGTTAGGGTTGGTTTGGGTTTCCTGAGCTCTCCCTTAGTTCTGCTGCTATAGGCTTAGGCTGCTGGAGGATAAACTGACCACATTTCCTCACTCTGCTGCTGTCTTTGCTCACTCTACTCTCCATGTTTGTGTTTGTGATTACTGCTGCCATTAACTTTGCGTTCTTCCTATAGAAGCCACACCTGGACCAGTCATTCTGTGTTTGTGTCTCTTTCCCGTCCTCTCAAACCCGAGCCGAAGCAGATGGCCGCTCGTGCCGAGCCTGGTTCTGGTTCTGCTGGAGGTTTCTTCCTGTTAAAAGGGAGTCGCTCCTTTCCTCTGTCACCAACGTGCTGCTCAGGATGGGAAATTGTGACAAAGTGAGGATTTGACGCACATCGAAGCTAGTTGTAGATACATTCAGTGGTTACGTTCGAAAAGATTCATTAATCCGTCCACTGGTTCATGAGATATTGTGCTAACAGACAGACAAACATACACACACAGACAGTTACAGTATCGCCCACTTCTCATGGTGGCAGGCATAAAAAGACAGGCTGACCCATCATGAGGTGAATAACCACAAATGGCTGAACCTTTGCAGCAGATGATCAGAGCTCACCTATAGGAACTCCTCAGATTCCCAACTGTGAGATTTTTATGAGACAGAATTTAAAAATGGCATCATGTCATCTGTAGTGAGAGGAGAGACCAGTTGATTTGTTTGTATGTGTTTTCACCCTGTTTTGTCCAAATAATGTCCCGTACTTGTTAGAACTGGTGTGTGGCCCACAGCTTATCAGCAGGAAGTAGACACCCTTCGTTTAACTCCATGTCTGCTCAGGGACAAGTATTCAGATAGGGCCGTTTGTTTTTACTGTCCTTTACATGATAGCAGCAGGACTGCTGGGCTCCACAAGGCCAAAGTGTCAATTAGAGGCAGTAGAAAACTTTTTTTTTTTCCTTCCAGCTAATGTTCTAGTCTGATGTCAATCAAAATCATGTCTTCGGATCTTTTTTTTTTTTTTTGCCTTCATCTTTTTCTCATATTAGAAGAGCACTGTCAGTGAATGTTTATGTGGATTTACTCAAGCTGAGGTCACGGTTTATCCCTTTTTCCCTCCATCGTAGGTCACATTTACAACAAGGAGGAGCCCAGTTCAACCACAAATTCCTGCTTTTTTTTTTTCTCTCTTTTTCTCCTTCTTTCCAGCTATTAGCAACACTTAAGTTTAAATGTGAAATGAACAGTTCAGTTTGATCCCCAGGTTTTGACGGAAGACGTTTGGCTGCTAACCCAAACGCAGCTCAGTCCTGCCGCAGTATTCCATACATGGCTCAGCCGGTAAAGAATTTCCCTCCCAACGTGACTGGAATAGTTTGGGAACTCACCAGGGACCAAACGGAGCCAAATGTGCTGGTTCTTCACATGACCTGAGCTCCTCTGCACCACTGACTCCTCACAGGATATTCTGGTGTTCTGATGTCAAGTCGTCGTGAACTGAAAAAGAATCTCCCCTGTGTGGTCTGGACTGTGCCACCAGACGAAATGCACACATTTCAGCAGTTCATTAGAATGTGGTCATTGATGCATTTAATAAGCAGCATTAATGGGTGAAGCCTCTTCCTGTTGCTGCTTTATATTTAGGCTGGTGTCCTTTAATCCTCAGCATGAGACAGCACCTGTGAGGTTTCAATACAAAAGTATAAAAACAGAATGCAATGATTAGCAAATTTCATAAAGCCATATTTTATTCACAATGGATCATAGAAAACATCAAATGTTTAAGATAACGTACCACTTTATTTTTTTTAAAACAAAAATTTTGTTTTTTATGGCAGCAACACATCTCAAGAAGTATGGGACAGGGGCAACAAAAGGCTATACAAGTTAAGTGGTACGAATAAGAAACAGCTGGGGGAGCATTTTGTAACTAACTAGGTTAATTGGCAACAGGTCAGTAAGAGGACTGGGTAAAAAAGGAGGAGTTTAGAGAGGCTGAATCTCTCAGAAATCAAGATGGGCAGAGGTTCACCAGTCTGTGAAAAAACTGTTTAAAAAGTGGAACAATTTCACAATAATGTTCCCCAATGGAAAATTGGGAAGATTTTAAATATCCCATCATCTACAGTTAATGATGTCAACAGATTTCAAGAATCTTGGAGAAATCTCTGAGTTTAAAGGACAAGACTGAAAGTCAATATTAGATGCCTGTGATCTTGGGGCCCTCAGGGGCCACTGCATTAAAAACAGGTC
>JAOXNZ010000002.1:6572148-6582667 GCA_028566095.1 Kryptolebias brasiliensis | reverse complement strand
CTCTAAAACCTCCAGCAGCTGCTCTCCTCAGTTCCTAGATGTTTACAGACTGTTGGTAAAAGAAGAGGAGAGGCTTCCCATTCAGTATGTTTACTATGTTCCACTGTGAATAAAATATGAGTTTATGCATTCTGTTTTTACTTACATTTTACACAATGTCCCAACTTTCTTTGGAATTGGACTGGTAGTTATAGGCCTGATTACCCCTGCTGGGTACACAATCAGTCTGCCACATTAGTTTAAGTTAAAATACAGTGCCTATAAAAAGTATTCACCCCCTGCTTCAGTGTCAAAGTGAAATCAAATTTCTACAGCGTAATGCCAATTAAATAAAAACATGTAAAGAAAGAAAATTTACCTTAAACTTTTATGTATTTTTTTTTTACTTAATGGGCACTAAACATGGCAGAGTTGCTTGCAATACTGCCATGTTTATGATTTAAATACTGATTGATTGAGTTACTCATTTGTTTTGATAATAGACATCCAGGTAAAGCTGAGTGGTTTTAAAGGTACGTAACTCAAATGAATAAGTTTTGCTTTGTTGGCTGATCAGCTATTGGAAGTGTGTTTAATTCTTTCAGGTTTCACTCGGCTACTTTGGCTGGTTTTCCGTCTCCCCGGGACAGGACTGCTGATGCTTTCGACTGCAGCTCGGGACCAGGCAGTGAGCTGGCAGTCTGCTCCCTTTCCTGTGACATCACTTTCCCAAACGCTCACCACTGGAAGTTTGTCCATATATGGAAGAGCTCCACTTTCTCCTGACTGTCAGGGCTATCCCACTTCTCTGCTCTGTGAGTGTTTTTCTGTGTGTGTGTGTGTGTGTGTGTGTGAGGTAGAGAGGAAGAGCCAGCTTACCTTACAAGGCAGACATGTCTCTAAATGTTTACAGGAGCTGTGTCGTGACACACCTCCATGCTCACTTCCTTCCAGTCCGTACTGTTGGTGGATAATGAAACTCGGGGCCCGGCAGCCAAACACCTTTTTAGAAGCAAAACTTAACAAGACATTTTGTTATTCAAAGTCACTGTAACGCAACAGAAATGCACTTTTTGGCCCACTCGCAAGAACTTTGCTGCTATTTATAGAGAATGTGTTTTACATAGGACTAATAATTCAGTGTGAATTTCTTTTTTACATCATAATTTGCAAAACAAAAATAAAAAACTGCCTATGTTTGGATACAGAACTGGTGGTTCAGTGTTAATGTGCTGTCATCAAACTGTGGTGGTTGGACGGATGTTTGGTTAAACATTCACAGATCCATTTTGGGTGCTTACATTGAATTATTGTTCATTTTATTGTATGAATGCTGAGTCAGCACACACAATATTTTGTTGCCCTGTTCTCCATAATGTCTTCCATATATTTTTTTCTGTCTAACTATGAAGCTATATCAGCCATTTTTATACCAAAATGTTCAGCTCGTTCAGGAAATGGGTGTCATCAGTTTTGGTTTTTGTAACTTTTATACTTTTTAAAATATTTTACTTTGTTCCCCATAGAAACACACAGATTTCTTCAATTAGTTCAAAAACATGGTTCTCTATGAAATCTGCTTCAGAAAACTAGCTTAGTTTTTAGCTACTATTTTGCTACATTTAGCTTTTATCTAGTCTGTCAGTACTTTTAACTCTTAGCTAGTGTTTTGCTACTTTGTGCTTTAGACTAGGGTTTTGCTATTTTTAGCTTCTAGCTTCTGTTCTGTTATTTTTAGCTAGCAATGGAATAAAATGAACTTTTAGCTTCCATTTAGCTACTTTTAGCTAGCTTTTGCTACTCTTAGCTTTTAACTATCTTTTTGCAACTCTGAACTTCTACCTAGCCTTTTGCTACTTTTGGCATTTAACTATTGTTCTGTTATTTTTAGCTTTTAGCTAGCCTTTTGCTACTTTTAGCTTTGAACTACCGATCTGCCTTTTTAGCTTTTTGCTAGCCTTTTACTACTTTTAGCGACCATTCTGCTATTTTCAGCTTTTAGTTAGCCTTTTGCTCTTTTTAATTTTTACCTACCATTATGCTGCTTTTGGTTTTAGCTAGCCTTTTTCTACTCTTTGATTTTAGCTACTGTTCTGCTACTTTTAGTTTTAGCTAGCTTTGAGCTACTTTTAGCTTTTAATATGCCTTTTGTTTTTTTTTTACTTTTACCTACTGTTCTGCTACTTTAAGCATTTAGCTAGCCATTTGCTACCTTAAGCTTCTAGTTAGTCTTTTGCTACATTCGCTTGCATTTTTTTCCCTTTTAGGTTCTAGTTTTCTGCTTTTTTTTTTTAAGCTTTTATGGCTTCAGTTTCAGCTCGTTCAGCACATTTCAGCAGCCATTCGGCGCTCAGCGTTCACACACCTGCAGCTCCTCCAGTTATTCTTTCATTATGTCCGGCTTCATGCTAGCTTTGACGTTTTTAAATGAAACCAGGAGTTGATTGTTGAGCTCCTCTGTGATCCATCCCTGCAGTTTATATTTACACACGAGGAAGACCTGGATATAAAAGAACAGCCTTTAATGGTAACTGTCGTTTGCTAATCTGTGATGACATTTATCTGTTCGTGTGCCTGTCTGTTAGCAAAATAGCTCTCGAATCACTGGACAGGTTGTAGGGAAACTTGCAGAAAGTGTTTGGATTAACTGATTAACCCAATTCAAGATGGCTGCTACAGCCGACTGACCTTAGGAACAATGTCATTTCTCTTCATAAGATGATCTCAGTCTAAAACTTTGCCATGAAAGGCAGCAGGCGATACACATTCCTTCAAGAAATGCTCAGCCTGTCATCATATGTATTAATGTTTTAGTGCTTTAGACAATCCACACACTGTAAATATTAGTAAGTCAGAAGAAGGCCTGTAGAGTTTATTACTGGGTCATTTTTATTTGCAGGTCAAAAAGGCACCAAGTTCATTTGGATCAGACAGTAATGATTAAAAAAATGCATAATAAACATATTAAATGTGGACAATATTCAGTCTTTATTTTTCACAGTTAGACTTTTATTCGTAACTGTGACGCTAAAATCACAACTTTTTAATGCAGTGATGGCGTTTCAGCGCTTTCGGTGAAACCTTAAAAACACCTTTATATCTGACACTGCGAGATGTCGTGCTCAGAGTATGGGATGACTCTCAGCTACTACCACACCAAATTTTAGCTCAATATCTGTAACACTGATGGAGCTTTAGCCATTTTAGTGTTTCCTAGAGTCACTGGGCTGTGGTGGCCATCGGCTCCAAAGGTGCATCGCTTCTGTTCAGTGGTTCATGAGATATTTTGCTAACAGACAGACAAGATTGACTCCAAGAAGTTAATGGCAACATTTTATTTTGTGAAGATCAGTTAGTCCTCAGAACATGTGCTGGGGATAACGCTTGGCTACTTCCACACCAAATATGGGCAAATATTATGTTAAACTGACCGGATTGTAGATATTTTTGTGTTTTCTCTTTTTCTGTGGCGGCCATTTTGAATTGGGTTTACTCTGAAAAGTAATCAGTTCTAGATGTACATCCAATGATTACTTAGTGCAAATTTCATTTAAATGTACCCAGTGGTTCATGATATATTTTGCTAACATAGTCCGCCTTGGCCTGTTTTGGCGGCGGGCGACAACAAGGTGTTATTCTTCCTCCAGGTTAATAAAAGTATATCTGATGTAAATCGATGGTTCGGATCAACCTGTGCACGCAACCTTGGATATAAAGCCCAATGAGTGACAGCCAAACTAGCCAATCCGCATCGAGTGGGCGGGTCCTAGCCCGCGAGTCGTCCAATCAGACACCGAGCTCGGTTATCGATTTTAATTAGTCCGAACAAAGTTTCTGCGTCGGTCGCAGACCTGCCTACAGCTGCTGCTGTTCGGGGAGGAGAGAGGGGAGCCGGGCTGGACCGTTACTTCCTCCACACACCGTCCTGAACCCGCCGCGGAGAGTAGCGCGAGCTGCCGCAGAGACATCACCGAGGACCGGGGAGCAGAGAGACGCCTTCCATCCGAAGCCTCAGCCGAGCAGCATGGATCCCTATGATGGAGACGGAGACTACATGCATCAGGAGGACGACTGGGACCGGGACATGCTCCTGGACCCCGCGTGGGAGAAGCAGCAGAGGAAGGTGAGACTTCTTCCCTCTTCTTCCTCGTTTCTCCTGTGGACCGGAAACCGCTTCGGCTTGATTAGGAGAGAAACTTTAATGTTTTTTTTAGCGTGTTTTAGTCACGGCTGCGGTGACCGGGGTCCGGGGTCCGGGCTCACCTGCGCGGCGGCTTCCGTCGCGAGCTCGAGCCCAAACTTTCTGCCCCCCACCCGGAGCTGTGCGCGAGATGGAGGGGGGCGCAGCGTAGCGTAAAGAAAAGGGAGGAAAACCGACGAAAAGCCGGGCAGTGACGCCGCGCGTGCGCAACACATGTCAGCCGCTCGCCTCGGCCCCTCCTGCCAGGCTCTGTGGTCCTTTTCCGCTTTTTTCCCGGTAAAGAGCCGGCTCTTAACGAGCGGCTTGTTCACATGTTTTTTTAAAAACAGGTCAAGACTTGAGTCTGAAGAACCAGAACCAGAACCAGGTACAGACTCTCACCCCCCTCCCGCACGTGCCTCCCTGCTGCTCCTCAGAGGCTGGTCGTGAATGGACTGTTTCGTTTCCTTTCCTAAAGGGCTGTCGCTGTTTTCTCTGCTCCTTCTTTTCCTCCTTTTTTTTTTTTTTTTTGGGGGGGGGTGTTTCTCTGTGGAATCTGAGGAAGAGCTGCGGTTTGGGTTGGGCTTGTATGGGAGCGAGCGTGCCCAAAAATGGTAATAATCAGCCCCTCTCGCTGCTGTCGGGAAAACTTTTCCACAAGTATCTTTTTTTTTTTTTTTTTCCTGTCTCTCTCTCTCTCTCTCTCTCTCTTCTATACACTGTGCTTCCAGTTTCCTGCTTTGCTGCTCCCGGTCTGAAGTGAAAGCAGGGAATGATGGGAAGGTGTGCTGCCAGGTGTGGACAGCATCAGATACCCCTGCTGGCTTGTCTCTGTCCTCCAGAAACAAAGTCCAGATGGTGGACCACTGGTAAACTTAGCTGAAACACCAAAACCTGAAGTGGGCTTCAAATAAAAGTCACCAAATCCCCCTCAAGAAACCTTTCTCCAGAATATATATCTGTATATTTAAATATTGTTTTCGTCACTCCCCATGTTGTTTTTTAGGCCTCTGCCATTTATCCATCCACTTTTTTTGACCCACTTTTTTGTGCAGGGTCACGGGAAGCCGGTGCCTGTCTCCAGAGGTTATTGTGTGAGAAGCCTGGGGGACACCCTGTACAGGTCTCTAGTCCATCACGGGGGACACAGAGACAAATGGGACAGGCAGCCATTTACGCTGTCTCCAAATGAAACATTTCTTACTGCACTCCCTAGTGACGCTATGCCGCCTAAAACAAATTACCATAAATGGGCAACAAGCTGCGCCGCCTAAAGTAAATTAATAATATATGTAAACAAGTGCAAGTAAAAAGTGTGTGTGTGTGTGTATATTTAATTCTGCTGAAACTTAATGACTGGTCTTGGTTCAGATAATACTGCTTTTGGGTCCAGATCAGGAAAGCGTTTCACCCATTTGGGGACTTTAGATTACTGTCATATATAGGCTGCATGGTGAGAGATAAAGGTCACTTTTATTTTATTCCCATTTTCCTGATGACATTACAAAGAGGAGCTGAAAACATTCATACTTATACCTGAAACTAACATTTCCTAACATAACGCATATCGCCTGCCGCCTTGCACAGCTGAGTTTTAGACAAAATCCTGTGTGATCTGTTAGCGCTCCGAACCTGTGTTGGTGCTCAGGCTCAGCTACTACCACACCAAATTTGAGCTCCATGCCTGTAAAATTGACTGAGCTATTGCAGTTTCTGTGTTTGCTAAGAGTGGTTGGCTGTGGCGGCCATCTTGAATAGGGTCATCTCCAAAAAGTAACTGGTTGTAGAGGTACGTTCAATGATTACTTCCTGAGAATTTCTTTAAAATGCATCCAGTGATTCGTGAGATATTTTGCTAACAGACGGCTACGCTTATAAGACTGTCTAGCCAGGGTGATGGTGGTCCCCCGCAGAAGCTCCTGCGCCTCCCTGTTGGAGCAAGAGTGTTTCAGTCATTTTGCTCCCTCCACACTGAGTAGGGATAGGGTGGTCATGTTAGGATCTGACCACACACACACACAGATGCACAAACAGGCTTCCTGATAACCTGAAAGCCTTTCATGTCTTTGACTTTCCCCAAACATCCACTCACTGTCTGCATCACACAGCTTGATTTCAGCCCTTTTTAAACAAGAACAGACATGAGAAACACATTTGCACCTTTATCATCCACTGCCGACTGTCTGTTAGGAAAATATCTCATAAACCACTCAATGGATTTTAATGATACTTTCAGAAAATTGTCATCAAACGTACATCTACAGCTGAACTGGAGGTTATTCAGTGCTGGATACTACTCGTTTATTTTAAATCGATAAAGAGGCAGCAAACGTTGTTAAACCAGCCTTGACATTTTGCTAAAATAAGGAAGTGAACGTTGTGAAAGGTTGACGGAGTTTCGTCAGGCCCCCTCTTCTACAAGTCCCTGCACAGAATCCCAACATGTCAGAGAGTGCCTAAATATTTTAGAGTCCTGTACAAGTCCCGACCTGACTTCCAGGTATACAGGCGCTGGCATCCTCTTATCTTGGATTCTTAATGTCTCTGCAGACCCACATGGCTCAGCTACACTGTTACTTAAAGCTGCAGCCCTCACACATTTTACTCTGCAACGTATCTCATTGTTTACATTACTCTGGAAAACTCATCATCTCTGCAGTGTCTGCTTGGTTTCCCCCCTTGTTGTTGCAGCTTTAAGGTGGAGTCCAGGTGCTGCCGGCTGTCATTAATTCCTTATAAGGACATAAATTGCAGCACCTTCGATCATCCCTCACTGCAAACCTCCCCACCTTTCACTTCCCATCTCCCACACCCCAACTCTGTTTCCAAACCCTCCCAACCCACGCACACGCAGACGCACACACATATTCCCCTGCTCAGGGCTGCACTCAAAGATAAGAGCCCCTGATTTCACAAGTTTAGCCTGAAAAGTACTAGCAGACACAGAACATGCCCTTTTCTGGTCAGTCTGAGACTAAAAGGTTAAACTAGGAAATATCTGGTGTCCTCTCTTGATATCGCTGACTAATAAATATCTATCACTACGTTTCTACCAGGTGTCATGTCCAAATCATGTCCACTGTACAGGCTGTCAGCCTTTTCAGAAACTTCTGAGTTTTTTCTATCAGATGTGTTGTAAGTGAGCAGTCAGAGCTGGCCAGGAAGTATCCTGAGCCACATCTGTAGACAGTATCTGACATGTCGACGCGTTTTGCTTTTGTCGTAGATGATTGAAAGTCCAAGGAAACTGATCTTATAATCAGCTGTTGGCTGCTCGCAGTGCTTAGGAACCAAAACCGAGCCTGTTTTTGTTTTCCGTACTCCATCATCTGTGCTCAGGAAACTGACTCAACGCATGTAAGAGAGGCAAACAGAACAGCAGGTTTGGTTCTTCAGCGGCGTCTGTTTTGCTAGATTGCATAATGGGATGTGTAGTGTCAGCTCTGGCCACCTCACAATTTCTTCCCGTCATCAAATTCCTCCGCCCCGACCCCCACCATCCCACCTTTCAAAACCTCCTTTTATCAGAAAAGGCCTATCGCCCGCTGCCTTTCATTCCATAGACTCTCATGTTGAGAGAGGATGGATTTGTAGCCGTTTTGGTCAAACCTTGATGCACAAATTCATGTGATATTGAAAAATGTCACACTTGAGTACATGTTGGCACGCTCTCAGCTACTCCTGTATCAAATTTGAGCTCCGTATCTGTAAAACTGAGGTCAGTTAGTTGGAGCGTCCATCTTGAATCAGATTGTCTCCAAAGGTTAAGCAGCTGTAGATGTTCATCCAGTGATTTAGTTTCTAATAAAATTCATCCAGTAGTTCATGGAATATCTTGTTATCAGATATTAGTTTCACAGAGGTTGTGTAGTGCTTTTGAGCAGGGCAGTAAATCCCAGTGTTTTAACGGAAAGGGCTGGTTCAGAATAATGTATTCTGTGCAGACTGATTCATAAAATGTTGCCAGAAAACGCTGTCGGGGCAAGCAGCAACCCCGCCAGCCTGAGCAGCCTCACGGGTACTGATGGTCCTCCGGCCTGTCGTGTGGCGGTCGAGACATAAATCCCAACAGGAGCTCCTCAGAGGATCCCTCAAACCGACCCGCAGGACTCTGACTTGGTATCTGGACAGGCCAGGTTCCAGGAGCATCTGCTCGTCCCATCACAGGAAGTTTATATTTTACCAGATTATCTGGTTGTCGTGCTCAGACAGAGTCAAGTTTGTCTTTGACTGAGGATGCAGACCTTTCTTGAGCTTTACTTTAGGTGTTGCTCCCAACAGTTTAGAGTAGAAACCAAAACCTTGAAGTAATCCGTACCGTATCTTCATTGAGCAAACAGTTTACGAAAGTCTAGTAGTTTAACTTCCTTTTTACTATTGATCTCATTTGAGAATCAAACCTGAGTTTCCTTAAATAAAAAAATAGGTAGATGTCTTCAGAAAGATGATTTTAGTAATCATTACTTTTATACCAATCAGGAATGTAAATACTCACTACACTTCCAATAAAGTTAGGTTTGTATAAAAAGTAAATAACAGAATGCAATGATCTGCAAATCTCATAAACCCATATTTTATTCACAATGAAACACAGTTTAAACATTTGATGTGTTTACTAAGAAATGGTGCCATTTAAAAATAAATAAATAAATAAATAAATAAAACCAAAAAAAAGGCAACAAAAAATCCAATTATGAATTTAATGACATCAACACGGCTCAAAAGAAGTTGGGGCAGAAGCAAAGATCTGGAATAACTTTGTAGATGTTTTGCTGCAGTCAAATTTATTACTATTAATTATTTATTAGTTTAAGAAACAGTTGCTGCTGTTTTCCTCAAGCTTTGATCATAATAGATATACACGCAGGGCTGTTTAAATACTCAAACTTGTAGTTTTGATTTTTGCTCCAAACAATTACAAAAACGGTACAATTAACAAAAAAGTTAAGTTAAGATTAAAGTATCCTGTTTTGCAAGCGTGCTCTCTTCTTGCGTTACCTCCTAAATAAGCTGCAGCTCCACCCCGCTGCTGACGCAGAGAGCTCTGCTGCATTCAGAAAGGACATTTAACACCAAGCATTGGGTTTTTGGTTCTGTCAGGAAATGACTGCGACCGCACGAGGAAGTATGAGCCAACCTGAACCGTCAGATCAGGCAGCAGAAGAGGAGAGCTGCCGCTGGTCATCCACATAAAAACAAGATGGGAGTGTGTTAGACTGCATGTGTGGAGTCGCATATTCTGCAATTCAAAACAAAGGTGTCAAGCAACATCCATTTAGGTGAAATGTTTTAAAAACACAATTATAGCCTCAATTATTGGGAAAGCGTCAAACTGAGCTTTCAACAAAACAACAGAGTCTGCAGCATCATCATCCTCATTCAGTAAGTCAGCTGACACAGTTTTAATAGGGTAGTTTTATGCTATCCTTACTGTAAGTATGAAATGTAGAGGAACTTTTAGGTGAAGCACTTCAGTTTTACAAAAATGACTGTTTTTTTGACTAGGTACTTAATAATAGAAAATAAAAAAATGCAGTTAGGGAGTGATGGTGGATTATATTGCTGATATAATTTCTTGGGGCCTGCCCAAGGATTTAGTTTGAAGTGGGATCATGGATGCATCGAGATGCACTGATAAGTGTTTGCTAATCACATCCCAGCTCTCTGAGTCATAATTGTACAATGAGGTGCTTAAAGGGGAAATGAAGTGTTTTGAAGCTAACAGAAATCAAAAGAAAGTCAGAAAAGGTGCTTGTTTTCTGGCATTTAAAAAATTTTACACTAAAATTAATAATAAAAGATCGAAAAAATGACTAGGATCTCTTCGGCATTTTCCGTGTCCACTCAGAAGTGTGACGTCTCAAGTGCCAAAGTCAGGAATGTGAACGAGGCAGGAAATGGCACATATTGATAGCTTGAGGGTGCGTTCCAATTAATTGTGTAAACTGACCCAAAACTCCAACAGCTGAGTCATTCTTCAGCTTCCCAAAGGACAAGAAGGTTTGATGGCTGTGGTTAGTTTAGCTCCTGGTGAAAATTACAACCCAAAGTCTGGTACCTGAAATACAAACCTTCAATAGAAGAACCACCGCCTGTCGGGGTCCTGACCGCTGCCTCTCGCTGTCTGGATGGGAAACTCCTTGAAGACTGTGGGACATCATTGTAAAGCTCGGGGGTTCCCCTTGTAAAATGTGGGGCTCCAGTTCCCCACAGCATCACCCAGACAAAAAAACGACGCGTTACTCTTGTTAACAAAACTTGCTTCTTCTTCATCTTCTGCTTCCATTTTCCCTGATAAACACTGAGACAGTAACCTCCTCAGTGTCCTACAGCGGTCCACCACAGCTGGCCCCGCCTCCT
>JAOXNZ010000002.1:6514833-6525571 GCA_028566095.1 Kryptolebias brasiliensis | reverse complement strand
TCTTTCTGTGTGTAGAAATATAGATTCCCCATTCAACCTTAAGAAGATTTTTAGCACTGAATCAATCTGACTCCAGGCCAAAGTAAACCTGTGATGGAAATTAATTTAACTGTCATGATAAATCCTAAAGGTAAAATAATTTTAAAGACCTTATTGCTTGAATGCATATTACCTTCCACCGTTTATCCCAGAGATATAGACCAAAATGATCTTCTGTTAAGAAAAAAAAAATGGATTGTAGCATTTAAGTCAAACCTTAAAATTAACTTTATGCTTGATCTTGTCAGATGTGTTAGTTTAGTGTTGTGAATGACTCTCAGCTACTATTACATCCTACTGTTGTTCAACATCTATAAATTTGACTAATTTAAAGCCATTTTTGTTTTGGCTTTAGTGACTTAGCTGTGGTGACCGGCTTAAATTGACTCTAAAAGCTAATCAGTAGTAGATGTACATCCAATGATTTCTTTGAGAGTTTCACTAACATCTGTCCAGTGGATATGTTGCTAACAGTCAGCGTTGACGAGGCTGTTCACATCTGTTCAAAACAAATTTGTTTTGCATCGGTTTTGGGTGATTTGACTGGATGTGGTCGGCTCTGACACCTCGGTTCCCATTTGCTGGTAAAATGTGTTTCCCAGAACATTTTGTAATCAGATGTCAGTTACCAGCACACAGCCACATCACACAGAAGGCTGACAGCGAGCAACAAACAGGATATCAACGGGTCTGCTGATGTTTCTGTAAAACATTACAACACATTCAAACATCTGAAGTAGAATATTATTTAGACATTAACACGGTTCAGAGTCTTTGAGTTGTGGACTTATCTTTTGATAAGCTTAATTACCTAACAGACACAGTATAAGAGAAGTAAAGGCACATATACAACCATTACTGACTTCAGAGCTCAGTGTCAAAACAAAAACTGAAAATTTTAAGCTGTCAGCTGTTTTACTGTGAACAGAACATCAGCTGGATGTTTAATTAGGTGAATGTAATATGACACTGCTCAGAATGTCCTGTGATTCACACAGGATATTATATTTTACATTGACCACAGTGGGTCCTAAAACAATCAAAACAAACATTAAACCGAAAGGAAACTCTGTAATCCACTCTGATTAATGAAAGCTCAACAAGACATTTATGTTGAGAAGGATTTTGATAAATAGTTCATTAAAACTTTTAGCCAAGAACAAGCTGAATCTTCAGAATTTTATGTTGCAGATTATCTTTGATCAGATGCAGCTGAGTGGACTTTTTCCCTTTTTCTTTTATGCTGAGACATCCTCTCTGCTGCCTGTGCAGGGGCATGTCAGTTCAGCAGGAGGTCCTACAGTTTGGTTCGGGACTGATTGTGTTCAGACTACCTAACATATGTTAACATTCAGAATATAAAAATTTAAATTACTGAGCATAAACATTTCTTAGATGATATTTAATAAATCCTTTTCAGATGTAGAAAATGTACTTAAAGGCTCATTCCAGGTGGGTTTCCCGTGACTCTCCTGTAGGTCCGGCAGCTGGTGCCTCAGCGCGACCAGGCTCTGATTGAAGAACATGCCCGGCAGCAGAACAACGAACGTCTGCGCAGGCAGTTTGCCAACCAGGCCAACGTTATTGGGCCCTGGATCCAGACTAAGATGGAGGTAAGTGTAAGCTCCACCAGCAGTCAATTGATCACATTACAGGTTCAGAAAGAGGTCAGCGTATCGTCAGCTGCTGCCTAGGTTTTGTGGGCAGTTCTGAGTTTATGATACACTTGAATTAATCATTTGTTTTTCTTGTTTTAATATTATACATATTTTAATATTTTTTCACATTTACCACTTTGGAAAAAGAAATGGTAAAACCTGATATGTGAAAATGTTTAGGTGAATAGTGCCAAAGTGACATCCATGTGAAAGCCAGGCTTCACCTTTTACCTGGAGGACTTTGTTATAATAGGATGTCCAGTCTCTGGATATCTGAAATAATACCATTATTGTGTTTAAAGGTTTCAGTAAATTCATCGAAGTTGAAGAGGAGTTGTAAAATTGTCTTTTCATGTGCTCTGTGTGTCTGTCCAGGAAATTGGCCGCATCTCAATCGAGATGCATGGCACCCTGGAGGATCAGCTGTCGCACCTCCGCCAGTACGAGAAAAGCATCATCAACTACAAGCCAAAGATCGACCAGCTGGAGGGGGATCACCAGCTCATTCAGGAAGCGCTCATCTTCGATAACAAGCACACCAACTACACCATGGAGGTAACCGTGACAAAAGAAAGGCTGCTGCTGACATTTGTCCCCCCACCAAAGATGGACAACAGTAATGTTCCCAACGTTTCCTCTGAAAGAAAGTCTGTTTGACTTGCCTGTGACGGAGTCTGTCCATTTCAAGATGGCCACCACAGCCAATTGATCTGAGCCAGCACAAACGTAGCCGTAACTTTTTCCGTTTTTACAGATATTGAGCTAAAATTTTGTGTGGCGGTAGCTAAGAGTCATTCACAACACATGAACGATCACACAAAATATTGTGAAATCCCATGAAATTATGCATAACCTTTTAAGGTTTGACAAAAATGGCTACAGCTCCATTATTTCTCAACATAAGATGATCTTAGTCTAAAACTCTGACACAGAAGGCGGTGGGCGATGACGTTCTTTCTAGGAATGCTAGGCCTTTAATTTGTAAAAGTGTGTTTCCAGATGCAGCTTCTGAATGAAGACTCGGGTCTCTTTGTGCTGTGGGGTTACAAGTGTCAGGTTACTCTGAGGACATGTTATTTGATAATCTTCTAAAATTATTATTGCTTGGATCACAAGAGGTGTAGCTATGGAACCGAAACTCCATAAACCCCATTCCTCTGTTCCAAAGAGCCCCACTCAAACCCATTATTACTTTAATCACAATTTGATGCACACAGTTTCTCTGCCATATTAATCCACAACTAAAAATAGTTTTAATATTCAATGCTGATGGAGTCAAAATTAATATCTACTGAGCCAAATAAGATCATATTTCTTTTTTCAGTAAAAAAAAACAAACATTGAGTTTACTTTGTATATAGTGTAAAGTCATGTCGTGTTGAACTTCAGTGGATTTCTTAATACACAAAATGTCATTGACCCTATAGTTGGACTCCTTTAGGTGGGAAGAAAAGAAGAATGAAACTATAGAAGAAACTGATTTGAAGTTTGTAAAACTGTCATATAGGACAAGAAGCCAGGACTGTGGTTAACGAGCAGCTAGAATCTCTTTATTTTTCTGCTCAGAGGGAGGAAATATGGAGGCAGTTGGGAACAAAACAAAAGATCTCCAAATTACCACCCGATATCAAAACATGACAAGCATTTTAGCCAAGAAAAAATGCTTTTTACAGATTATTCCAGACACAATGCGCCTTGTTTTTTAGTGGTGAGTTTTATTCTCTGCATAGGATAACACAAAATCCAGGTCACCATTTGAATCACAAAGCCAAATTCTTGTCTCTAAAAACCCGATTTTCCTGTCTGTCTTTCTCTTCTCTGCAGCACATCCGTGTGGGCTGGGAGCAGCTGCTCACCACCATCGCTCGCACAATCAATGAAATTGAGAACCAGATCTTGACACGAGACGCCAAGGGCATCAGCCAGGAGCAGCTGAACGAGTTCCGGGCTTCTTTCAACCACTTTGACAGGGTCAGTACTGAGTCATTGTGCAGACACGAAGCAGCAGGCGCACACAGACTGCTGTCTCACTGCTTCGGTGGGTGGCTTGTCTTGTGGGTCGGGGGTTCGATCCCCAGCCCCTACAGCAGGCCAAAGTGTCCTTGGGCAAGATACTGTTCCCTTAATGCCCACCAATATGCTTATTGGTGTATATAGTGTGTAAAAATATTTAAATGAAAGCACTGTGTGCATGAGTGAGTGAATGAGAAACCCTGTAAGGCCCTATTAGAAACACTAGGAGCAAAAATATGGAATGTTAATAATGGAATAGTTTGTTTATATGTAGTGAAATAATTATTAAAGGTTTGAGGCTCACCCTGAAATGTTGTTTTGGGTGTTGGTGATAGTCTTTTGAAGTTGCTTTTACTATGAAACATTGTGTACACGTATAAGCTTGTGTGTGACGCTGGTTGAAAGCTTTTACTTCAGGGACAATAGATTGATTATTAAACGCTTCAGTACTTTCAGGAAAAACAGCAGCTGCATCATCATGCAGCACAGCAGGAAGATAAAAATTAGCTTCACATTGATCGCTGCTTCTCTAAAACTCTGCTCCCTCGTCTTTCAGGAAGTCAAACCCGAACTTGATTCAGTTTCGTATTTCAAGGCCTTCAGCTTGTTGGTACACATAAGAGCTAAAGCTGAGCTAAAACAAGCAGAATATATATGTTTTTCAGTTTTAGAAATTGCAGTTCTGTGTAATAAACTAAAAGTATTTTTAAAATGTGGTAAGGATTTAGTTAGGCTGTTGGCAAATGTTTCCATTTCCTTTTTTACAAACTTGTATCTGCTTACTTTGACAATACACGTAATGATCATCTTTAAAACAAAATTCTTAACATTTACTAACTCTCTACAGGGAGATTTTTTTTTTCTCTAAGCTCCTGAGATGATAACTGTCCTCAGCTTTCTGTGCTCCATGTCCAGTGTGTTACACACCATGATACCAAACAGCTCTGTGACTACCTGTCACCTTTTAAACAGACAGACTGACTGATTACAGAACTGGAGACACCTGTGATGCTGATTACAGGACACACCTTAGTTTAACACGTCCCTGTAATTTTTAGTCTTTAAGAGTACCATCCTTTTTGTCAAGGCCTGTTTCATTAGTTTATTTTTTTTAAATAATTATTTTAAACTAAAATTCAACAGCAATGACTGATTTTCATTTGTTAACTTTTAGTATTTTTTTCTTTCAAGTTATTTCAGTGACCTTTGTTTTTTTTTTTGGTTTTGTTTTTTTCTTTGGCAACGTACAGACGTGGACAATTATATTTTTACCCTTTGTTAAAGTTGTTTGTTAGTGAACATGTTTCTATGTGTTGTATTTTTGTGTTTCTGCTAAACACGGTACAGTGCCAGATTTACCTGGAAGTGTGTATTTTGTGTTGTTTGTGTGCTTCTGATGATCTGACCGAGCTGAGCTGAAGGGCCGTTAGTCTGCCTGCTCTGCACATTAACTCCTCTGAATGCCTTCGCCCAGCAGCGTGTTCACCTGCCACATCCTAATCAATGTGCACTTTTTTTCTCTGTTTTCTGTCTCTCGTGCATGACCCTCTCCCTTCACCCCCACTCCCCCACCCCGTCACCTCCTTTTCCCACCCGTGCATGGTGCACTCCCTCCACATTCCTCCTCGCCCCCACCCCCGTCACCTCACCGTCACTGACACTGCTGTATGTGTTGCTGCATGGCCTGTGCCCTCCCCGACACCTGGCCTGGCACTGGGCTCTCACACACCAGGACCACTCGGGCACTCTAGGCGCAGAAGAGTTCAAGGCCTGCCTGATCAGCCTGGGCTTCGATATCGCCAACGATGCACAGGTACTTAATCGTAGCCACACCCCAGCAGTGAGAGGTTTAACTTTTTTTTTTCTTCCTTTTTCTACTTCCCTCCTTCTCCCTCTACTCTTGTCTTTATTCTGCCTCTGAATTTGCTCCACATTTTCCCCTCACCTCGCAACATCCAAAATATGGATTGTTGTGGTTTTCTTGTCTGAATTTCCTCACTGTTCGACCTTTTATCCTCTCTACTTCCTCTGCTGTCCTTGCCTCTCCTCTCCCTTCTTTCTCCTCTCCTCCTGGTTCCATTTGCCTCTCGCTGACCTTGTAGAAGAGAACAGGAATCATGGATGCTGACGACTTCAAAACCTGCCTCATCTCCATGGGTTACAACCTGGTAAAGCCTTGAGCTCTTTTTAAGTATCAACATTTGTTTGTGTGGATCCAGAGCAGTTGGAGTTCATAATGATTGTAAACCTTATTTTATAAAGAAAAATGGAAGTATCATATGCATATTCATTGCCCGTCGCCAAAAGTGATATTTTTGCCTCTATCTGTGTCCGTGTGTTCGTTTTTCTGTAACATTAGCAAAATACCTCATGAACCACACAGATTTTAATAAAATTCTCAGGGAAAAAAACATTGGATTTAAATCTACAACTGATGAACTTTAGGAAACAACCCAATTCAAGATGGCTGCCACATCTAACTGACTTTAAAAAAGCCCATAAATGGCTATAATTCAGTCAATTTTACAGATATTGAGCTAAAATCTGATGTGGTAGTAGCTGAGACTGATCCCCAACAACACATACTGACATGAGATATGTGTTTAAAACTTTGCCAATAACCGTTGGAGTCGACTGTGTCAGCAAATTTTCTCATGAACCACTGAACAGATTTTAATAAAACTTTCTTTAAACAATCCCTGGATGTACATCTACGACTGATTCATCTTTGGAGATGGCCACCACAGCTAAACAACCTTGGCCAACACAAAAATGGCTTGAACTCAGTCAGTTTCAGAAATATTGAGCTAAACTTTGATGTGATTATAGCTGAGAGTCATTCACAACACTCTGAGCATGACATCTTAAGATATCGCATGAGATTACCCGTGATATTTTTAAGGTTTAAAACTGCTACAGGCTTGGCCTCTCCGGTCCTGATTTTCATTTAAAACTCTGGCATGAAAGGCGACGGGTGATATGCATTCCTTCAAGAAGTGCTAGTTCTGTTTAATTAGCAATTATCAACTTATTTAATCTTCAGAGTTTTTTTTTTTGTAATGCATAAGTTTTTGAGGGATTTTTTGTGATGGAAGATTCAGCAGCACTTGCACCATAGTCAACATATTTTCCACTTTAATAAGGTAATAAGGGCTAAATCCTTCACTTTCTTGTGCCATTAGGGTAAAGATGTGTTATTAAACTGGATTTTTTTTCTCTCTGCTGCCATCAGGGTGAGAACGAGTTCTCCCGCATCATGAGCGTTGTGGATCCCAACAGAATGGGCGTTGTCACCTTCCAGGCCTTCATAGACTTCATGTCCCGTGAGACGACCGACACGGACACAGCAGACCAGGTCATGGCGTCCTTCAAAGTTCTTGCTGGGGACAAGGTACAGTCCTGCATCATAAATCCACCAAGACGGTCAGCAGAGGTGTTCGGTCTTTAGGTTTTCTGAACCACTGTTTGTCTGACTTTTAGCTTTCAGTGTTCTGATATGATCTGAACTAGGGAGGTGCAGCGCGAACACTGAGTGCTGAATGACCGTACTGAAATCTGCTGAAACTGAGTTGGTAGGGCTAAAAGAAACAAAACACGAGTTAAAAGAAGCAACATGTTAGCTGAAAGTAGCAAGAAACCAGCTAAAAATAAAAACTACAAAAACACTAGCTAAAAGTAGCAAAAGGCTAACTAGAAGCTAAAAGTAGCATAAGAAGACAAATACAAAAAGTAAATTGAAGCAGATTTCAAAGAGAATATTATTTTTGAAGGAATTGAAGAGATTTTAATGCATTTCTATAGGGAAGTATTTGTAAGTAAAGTTGAAAGTTTTGAAAAGGGAAAAACCTACAGAAGTCACAGCAGGATCTCCTAAAGGAGCTGAACATTTTGATATATGAACACATTAACAGCATAAAGTACACAGAAGTAAAAAGAAAAAATGTACAAAAACTTAAAAAGCACAGGAACACGATAGTGTGAATTTGTGAAGGCTGAATCAGTGTTCACACTATTAAGAATGATGTAACAGTTTGCAGTTTATATGTAAAACAATAATTTAAGGTAGAAATTAAAAAAATTAATTTAAGGTAAAACTTTCTTTTCAGAAAACCTTAGAACAAAGACAAATAGTGTTATTAATCTTTGTTGATACCTCTTCACAATAAAAGCATCTTTGTAAATGATTATTGCTTAATAAATAGGTTATTTATGAGTTTAAACACTTTACAAAGCATTTCTGAAATGGTTATAAAATATAGTTCATACACTGAAGCCGGCTCACTATTTGGCAAAATGTAGTGATTAACCTTATTCATTCAAGTAAACTGAAGGCCTGTTGTATAAAGATTTAATCCCTCAAATAAACTCCTTGGAAGCCAAATTTTCCATAACTTTATAAAGAAAGACTGAAGCTTGAGTTTTCTTTTGATCTGTTTGGTGTAATTTGTGTAGCAATCTTCTTATATTGTCCAAGGTTTGCCTTTGCTGAATGAATCTGGTTTGATATAAATTAATAAGGTTAGCTTGGAGTTTTTCTAGCCTGTGAGCTAGAATTGATGTCAATAGATTATAATTAAGATGAACAACACTGACCAGGTGATAGAGGAGAATCTGGAAACTATCTTTTCTCTCCTTGGAATTGACAGTGGCATTTCTCCATTCTAACCCTAACCCTAACCCTAACCCTGGGTTCCTTCATAGACACTGGCTGGACTTAGCTTTGATTTTGGGAGTATGTCTCTGTAGGTAACCCCAGGGTGTTCCATTTGGGACTCATTAGAAAGTTGGGGTTGAGGTTTTGCGTCCTCTAATCTCAAGTTTGTTTCTCCTTTAATATCTTCAAACAGTTTGTTGTCCTGCCTGATTCACTGGTTCTACCCTCATTAGCCATGTGGGAGCTAGCTTCACCCTGTCACTGCATTTCATCTGGTTTTGCCGGCGTTCTGTTTGCCTTTAGTTTTTACTCTTAGGGTTAGGTCGATCAACCTCAGCTACTATCATGTCAAGTCTTAGCCCGATATCTGAAAATTGGCCGAGTTATAGAAATGTTTGTGTTCAATAGGATCACTCTACTATGGTGGCCATCTTAAATTGGGTTAATTTCAAAAGTTAGTCAGTTGTGAATGTAAACCCAATGATTACTTTCATTAAAATTTGTTCAGTGATTCATTAGATATTTTGGTAACGATACAAACACACAAAGACAGAGATAAATAAATACATTATCAGCTTTTTACCTTCAGTCTCAGGCAATGGTTATAACAGCAGTAAGATTTTAATGATTAACAGAATTTAATTAGGAAGAAATAATAAACCTCTAAATAAATAAACAGAGGTTATATTTTATTTGGCCTAATGATGATGTTCTAACAGTAAAAGGACCAGTTTCCAGTTGTTTGAGTTGATCTTTTTCTGCATGTTTTAATCTGCTGCTTAATGTGTTTTTTGCTGGTTTTCTGTAGAATTACATCTTAGCTGACGAGCTGCGCCGGGAGCTGCCGCCGGATCAGGCAGAGTACTGCATGGCCCGCATGGCCCCTTACAGTGGCCCCGACGCGGTCCCCGGAGCCCTGGACTACATGTCCTTCTCCACGGCTCTGTACGGAGAGAGCGACCTCTGAACTTTCTGTCAGTCGTCCTGACTCGGGACCACCAGCTCAGATCACCGCCATGTTCTCCCCACCGTCTCCACACTCCTGTCCCATTCTGCTCAGATTTTTTTTTTGTTTATGTTTCTGGCCTTATCATTTCATCGGTCTCCTCTGCCTCTCTGTGCTCCTCCTCCAACCTGTTCACCTCTCCTCCACTCTGTCGCTGGCATCTTTGCTTCTCATGCAACGCAGCTGCTCTCCAGGTTTACAAAGAGGGAGAGATTTTTTTTTTTTGTTTGTTTTGTTTTTATTTTACTTGTCATTGTTCTTCTTCAAAAAATTAATAAAGTAAACATATTTTATTATACGGAACAAAAAAAGGTATTTTTCTTCACCTGATTTGAAATAAAAGGAAAAAAAATTGTAATAAAGAAAAAAAACTGCTGTATTTTCTCCACTCATTCTTTTTCCTATAGAGATGATTGTCTTATTTACCGATTTCCATTTGTTCTTGGTGTATTTAGCTCACCCTTTGAATCATAGCATCTTGAAGATTACTTTTGCTGCTGCAGTATGAACGGGTCAGGCACTAAGACCTGCACCGCCAAGTCTCTCAAGATGTGTTTTGAGAGCTACTTCCCTCGTCGTCCTGCAGCTCCATGCTGAGAGGAAAAGGCTGTCTTGCATTTATTTAAAACAACAAACTTGGTGCCCAGTTCACACAGTGATTTGACTTTGAAGCTGAGGAAATAAAGAACCTCTCATTAATGTGTTCGAGTCGAGAGGAAGAGTAGCAAACTTTGAGGTGGAGGTGAAAACGGAAATATCTGACTGTCCCGTTCACCAAGTCCCTCTGACCAACCCCATCCACACTGTCAGCTCAAGCTGTTTAATTGTGTTTATCAGTGGGAGCAGCTTTTCTCTGTGATGAAAATGATCATGAAACATGCAAAGGAGTATTACTCTAATGTCCACTTTAATCAGTTCTTGGTTTTTCCTCAGTTTTCTCTGAGACAAACTCCTCACAGCTACAGAGTGCCCGCCTGAATTTATTTGTTGTATTTTGTTTTCTTATGTAGTTTTAAGGTGCAATATTTGTAGCTTTGAGGGTTTATTTGCTCTTTTTATGGGCTGTGGGAAAAGGTTTTCATTAGAACCAAAAAAAAGTTAATGAGAAAGGAAGATGAGAAGTGACTGAAAGTCTTTTTATTAAATAATTCCATTATGTGCTTTGTTCTGGCTGATAATTTATGTATATATAAAAAACTTCCATCTCGCCCTATTTGTTCCACATGGGCGGTTCTACTTTCACTTCAAGCTCGGGTCCTCTACCAGAGGCCCGGGAGTTTGAGGGTTCTGCTCAGTATCTTAGCTGTTCCTAGGACTGCGCTCTTCTGGACAGAGATCTCTCAGGTTGTTCCTGGGATCTGTTGGAGC